>REGM01000244.1:193007-216373 GCA_004194415.1 Aurelia aurita | reverse complement strand
ATCGGGTGGGTTTTCAGGCCTGCTGTTATCAATTATCTATATATTTTAAAAAGCACATATCTCACTTTATTCATTTTTCAGAACAACACTTTGATATCTGGAGGTGGTGATAACGAAATCTACATTTGGGATCTCGAAACAGGAGCATGCAAAGTAAGTTACGGAACCGGAAAATACGAGTTAGAGTAAATCCCCGCATATAAGAACCTACAAAAAGAAGAACCTACAGGCTGTTTTTCCTAAATTATGCACCTCTTAATTAAGAACCTGTTTCAGTTTGATGAAAAAATATGTTCTTATTACAAGAGTAATAAATTTGATTTTTTGATCATCATTGTTAAGTTTATTTTTGTCCCAGTTGGCTTCTAGGATCAAAACCTCCTCTCCTGCTATTTGTAAGCTTAGCATTAGTTATTATGTCCTTAATAACATTGCCCAAACAAATAATATGGTTGAAAATCTCTTGATAATAACTCCTAAAAGGTTTACACAAGGGGCCCTTCGAATAAGAACTTTTATACCCTGAAATTGATCTAAGTACCTTTGAAATAGGAACCTAATTCAGCCTGGCTCTCAAAAAAGTAGGTTCTTATATGCGGGGATTTACTGTAGAAGATGAGTAATAGGCTCTTAATAATGATTCTTACTTCGAAATACATAGAAAGGGCGTAGGGATCAAATTATAAAGAATATCTTCACTCCGAGCAAGATGCAAGTACATTTTATCTCCCTCAAATGTTTAAAAGCGAATCTTTGCAAAAGTATTAGATGATAAACGTTACAGAGTCCAGAAAAAGGTAAATCCTTTCTTCGGATGCCAATCTCGTTAGTTAAACCTTCCTCGTCCTATCAATTCAAAATAACCAGATTTTCGAACTCCTCCGTTCTTTATAATCCTAAAATTTATAAAGCAGTTGCTGTGGCCAAAATAACCCACAATATTCCTAGTTTTCTCGTAAAAATTACTAAACTTTCCTCAAATATGGCATTAACAAGCTAAACCTTCCTCCGGCTCAAAGCCGTGGAGCCGTGATTTTTTCTGGACTCTGAAACGTCACTACTTTTATGAAGACTCAATTCACGTCTTAAATTATATATAGAGAGAAGCTTAATTTCCTGCCATATGTTTTTAAAGGACAAATCCGGGGTTGGTTCAAATGAGGTTATGAAACAAGCTTACCTAGCAAGATATTAACATTTTTTTTTCATTTTCACACTTTCGACAGCCGTTATCCTTCGATAAATTTTGAAGAAGTTAGGCCTAACTGGCCGAATTCCAGTGTTCTTTTTATGGTTGCTCGACAAAGAGGCTAGTCACGTCCATATCAACATAATATTTCATTTTATTTTCAATCATACCAACCGCGGATTTTTCCTTTAAAGCAGAGTCCAGAAAAAGGTCCAACCTTCCGCCGGATACCAATTTCGTTAGCTAAACCTTCCTCGTCTTATCAGGTCAAAATAACCAGATTTTTCGAACTCCTCGAGTTGTTTGTAACCCTAAAAGTTACAAACCAGTTGCTGTTGCCAAAATAACCCAAAATTTTCCTGGGTGTCTTATAAGAATTTTCAAACCTTCCTCAAATATACCATGAACAAGCAAACCCTTCCTCCGGCTCACAGCGGTGGAGCCGTAACTTTTCTGGACTCTGCTTTAAAGCTGAGGTAAATTTTTGAACTGCGTTGACCTTGGGATTGTATTGCCAGTGAATTTATATTAATATCCGCATAGACGCTATGTAGGAAAGAGTAGAATATGTTCTACGATATAAAACATATTAACTTCTGGTCTGTTTCAGAACACACTTTCTGGGCATAAGGATTACATTCACTGTGTTGCCGTTCTGGAAAAGACGAATCAATGTGTTAGTGCTTCCGAGGATGGTACAGTGCGATTATGGGGTGAGTGTTTATGCCTTGAAATAATTTTGGAAGAATATTCCTGACACAAGTCACAACAACTCTTCAGATTAAACACCGAGAAGAAACCCTTAAACTAGTTGTAAAGATGAGACATGTTTTAGAATTAACCACTGTAAACGCTGATTTGAATTTGGACCTTGTCAATGAAAGGATTTCCATGACAAAATTGGATTCCTTGTTACCTGTTTTCAGTGGCATCTTGAACTTATTTTGTCCCTACTACAAATGAACTGAAATCAGTAATATAAGTGGAGTATTTTCGTTTCTTTATCATCAGTTAGTTTTTGCTGATTGCATATTCTAAATGACAGGTATTTCTTCATAGAAACTTTGCTCTAATCTTTGCAGTATGCTTTCTTAACTTTTGCCCAATTCTTATGGTCAAAGTTTTTTGTCGAGTTTCTTAATCTTTCATCAAATTGAATTTTACAATTTATCAAAATTCAATTTGAAACAAGAATTACAAGAAAGAACCACATTATAAACGAAAATGATATTAGTATTATTTGGGTTGGTAATACACTTTCGTTCAAAAACACTTTGCAACTCATAACCAAAAATTGAAAAGTTTTTAATTTGGAATTGATATCTGATCGCTTCTTGTAGAGTTTCTTAATTTTCTTGAAGAGACTACTACATTTTCTTACAAGAGGTTTCTTACAAAAATGAAATTTATTGGTGTTTACCGTTTCAGATTGTAGATCAAAGAACTCAATGACATCCATGCTGGAACCAAACAAACAAGAGGTAAGATTTTATGTTTCTTCTTGTGATCTAAATGGCAGTTGGACGCTAGTTTAACTGGAGTTAATACCTCCCTGGAGGAGCATGGTATTTCCTTTCAAGCATTTCGACGCTGCGACTCCTTTTTGTTAACCTGGGATCACGTGGCAAGCTGGAAATTCGCTATCGCTGTTCGAAATTTGTTTATTTCCCCCATTCTCCCAGTCCCTCCTAGTTTGCCTTTTGTTCTGTTGTTACTCTCTGCCTTGCTTGTTTCATTCTGCATATTTCCATCCTCATTCTCACAGAATTCTCTGTGGAATAGGTGCGTTGGTCCGTTGCTGAAAATTGTTTTCCTGTCAAATCACCGACCTTAAAATGCGAAATTCTTCAGGCAATCGGGCTGACGTAAAAATGCCCACTTCCTGAAAGGGGGTTTACCCTAGGGGTAGTTATAGGGGGGTATTAAAGCCAATAATTGGAATTATGCAATTTCCATTTGCTAAATGTTATCATGTTGAACTAGCGATAGCAAGTCATCAGACAAGAGCCAAAAAAGGATAACCGACAATATTAGAATTTCTATTTTTGTTCTATTTTTACTTTTTTAGGCACGGTAGCCCCGTCAGTCCATAAGGACTGCTTTTCAGAGGGCCGTGGCAAATACTTACAAATTAAAACTAGCAATAACAATAGTCAGTAAGTGCGGCGTATAGGCTTTTGCACAAAGTGGAANCCCTTCCTTGAACGGGCTTGAACATCTCAGGCAAGATCTCTCCACGGCTTCGTTCTTCGATATCTTGAACAACTATCACCGCGCGGCACCGCGCGGCATAATCAGACTTGGTCGAGGCCTTTTTAGCCAATCAAAACGCTTATCCACTTACCCGCTTATCTTATCCGGTACTCAAACTTTCTTGAGTAGCGGTCGTTTTTCATATCGAGGCGAGAAAGGCAAAATCGACTTAGTTGCGCAGACTCTACTCTTTGGGTGAGGAGCGTTGAGGCTGCACGCAGGCTAGAAACCTGCTGTTTTGAAGATTTTTGTGTTTGATTGGGAAATATATTTCCGTCTCTGCTAAGTCTACTGTTTTCAGAATTTGGTAGGTTTGGAATTACCAATCAAACACACCCTTAATTCCCGTAACAAATGAATTTTACCTGATTCGCAACTTTTAATCCCTGCAACTTTAAAAAAGTTTTGCCATTCGCAATATTTAATTCCCCCAGCTTTAAGCTCCATTTTTCCGAGGAAAACTTCGCGACTTCGCAACTTTTTCTTCCTTCAACAATTTCTGATAATTAGGTAGTTATGTGAAAGGAGCTTATGATGTATCGATGTACAAGGAATTTATTTACACATGGCGTTAAATAATGGACTAATTTTCTAAATACCGAGTGAATGGTTTGGCATTTGACAAAATGTACTGTTATCCAGGGCGTGAAAAAAATATTTTCCTTCCTGTGACCGGACAAAAATCATGCTTAAAGTTCCTGCAAGAATAGAAAAGGGAGAATATCAAGCTTTCTTAAAAAGACATCGTGAAAAATATGAAAAATAAATGTGGATGAAGTTGGGACCGCTGAAGTTGGAACCCCATAAAAGAAACCATTTATGATTTCTAAATGGCATGAAGGAAACTTAAGTGATTTACTTATCTCACATTTGTTGTATAGAATGTGAATACAAACTGTACATGAGATACAATTTATGTTATTGTTAGGTAACTTTTGCCTGACTTCATCAGTTGTTTCCTTATTATGAAAAATAAGAAACATAGTGATATATACATGAAAAAAGATATATTTTTAAAAATTTCCTGCAGGACGTATGAATTGAAAATTTCCTGCGACCGCCCGGTNTGAAGTTGGAACCCCATAAAAGAAACCATTTATGATTTCTAAATGGCATGAAGGAAACTTAAGTGATTTACTTATCTCACATTTGTTGTATAGAATGTGAATACAAACTGTACATGAGATACAATTTATGTTATTGTTAGGTAACTTTTGCCTGACTTCATCAGTTGTTTCCTTATTATGAAAAATAAGAAACATAGTGATATATACATGAAAAAAGATATATTTTTAAAAATTTCCTGCAGGACGTTATGAATTGAAAATTTCCTGCTACCGCCCGGTCGCATGATCGGGTGGGTTTTCATGCCCTGCTGTTATCAATTATCTAAATATTTTAAAAAGCACATATCTCACTTTGTTCATTTTTCAGAACAACACTTTGATATCTGGAGGTGGTGATAACGAAATCTACATTTGGGATCTCGAAACAGGAGCATGCAAAGTAAGTTACGGAACCGGAAAATACGAGTTAGAGTAAATCCCCGCATATAAGAACCTACAAAAAGAAGAACCTACAGGCTGTTTGTCCTTAATTATGCACCTAGTAATTAAGAACTCTTATTACAAGAGTAATAATGATTTTTTGATCATCATTGTTAAGTTTATTTTTGTCCCAGTTGGCTTCTAGGATCAAAACCTCCTCCCCTGCTATTTGTAAGCTTAGAAATAATATGGTTGAAAATCTCTTGATAATAACTCCTAAAAGGTTTACACAAGGGACCCTTCGAATAAGAACTTTTATACCCTGAAATTGATCTAAGAACCTTTGAAATAGGAACCTAATTAAGCCTGGCTCTCAAAAAAGTAGGTTCTTATATGCGGGGATTTACTGTAGAAGATGAGCATTAGGCTCTTAATAATGATTCTTACTTCGAAATACATAGAAAGGGCGTAGGGATCAAATTATAAAGAATATCCTCACTCAGAGCAAGATGCAAGTACATTTTATCTCCCTCAAATGTTTGAAAGCGAATCTTTGCAAAGGTATTAGATGATAAACGTTACAGAGTCCAGAAAAAGGTAAATCCTCCGGATGCCAATCTCGTTAGTTAAACCTTCCTCGTTCTATCAATTCAAAATAACCAGATTTTCGAACTCCTCCGTTGTTTATGCAGAGTCCAGAAAAAGGTCCAACCTTCCGCCGGATACCAATTTCGTTAGCTAAACCTTCCTCATCTTATCAGGTCAAAATAACCTGATTTTTCGAACTCCTCGAGTTGTTTGTAACCCTAAAAGTTACAAACCAGTTGCTGTTGCCAAAATAACCCAAAATTTTCCTGGGTGTCTTATAAGAATTTCAAAACCTTCCTCAAATATACCATGCACAAGCAATCCCTTCCTCCGGCTCACAGCGGTGGAGCCGTAACTTTTCTGGACTCTGCTTTAAAGCTGAGGTAAATTTTTGAACTGCGTTGACCTTGGGATTGCATTGCCAGTGAATTTATCTTAATATCCGCATAGACGCTATGTACGAAAGAGTAGAATATGCTCTACGATATAAAACTTATTAACTTCTGATCTGTTTCAGAACACACTTTCTGGGCATAAGGATTACATTCACTGTGTTGCCGTTCTGGAAAAGACGAATCACTGTGTTAGTGCTTCCGAGGATGGTACAGTGCGATTATGGGGTGAGTGTTTATGCCTTGAAATAATTTTGGAAGAATATTCCTGACACAAGTCACAACAACTCTTCAGATTAAACACCGAGAAGAAAGCCTGAAACTAGCTGTAAAGATGAGACAGGTTTTAGAATTAATTTAAACGCTGATTTGAATTTCGACCTTGTCAATGAAAGGATGTCCGTGACAAAATTGGATTTCTTGTTACCTGTTTTCAGTGGCATCTTGAACTTATTTTGTCCCTACTACAAATGAACTGAAATCAGTAATATAAATGGAGTATTTTCGTTTCTTTATCATCAGTTAGTTTTAGCTGATTGCATATTCTAAATGACAGGTATTTCTTCGTAGAAACTTTGCTCTAATCTTTGCGGTATGCTTTCTTAACTTTTGCCCAATTCTTATGGTCTAAAGTTTCTTGTCGAGTTTCTTAATCTTTCATCAAATTGAATTTTACATTTTATCAAAATTCAATTTGAAACAAGAATTACAAGAAAGAACCACATTATAAACGAAAAATGATATTGCTTAGTATTATTTGGGTTGGTAATACACTTTCGTTCAAAAACACTTTGCAACTCATAACCAAAAATTGAAAAAAGTTTTTAATTTGGAATTGATATTTGATCGCTTCTTGTAGAGTTTCTTAATTTTCTTAAAGAGACTACTACATTTTCTTACAAGCAGTTTCTTACAAAAATGAAATTTATTGGTGTTTACCGTTTCAGATTGTAGATCAAAGAACTCAATGACATCCATGCTGGAACCAAACAAACAAGAGGTGAGATTTTATGTTTCTTCTTGTGATCTAAATGGCAGTTAGACTCTATTTTAACTGGAGTTAATACCTCCCCGAAGGAGCATGGTATTTCCTTTCAAGCAGTTCGACGCTGCGACTCCTTTTTATTAACCTGGGATCACGTGGTGGTAGGGTGTGTATGCATGCTTTGTATGCAGCATTTCCTCATACCGTTATCTTGATCCTACGTGGTAAGCTGGACATTCGCTATCGCTGTTCGAAATCTGTTTATTTCCCCCATTCTCCCAGTCCCTCCTAGTTCGCCTTTTGTTCTGTTGTTACTCTCTGCCTTGCTTGTTTCATTCTGCATATTTCCATTCTCATTCTCACAGAATTCTCTGTGGGACAGGTGCGTTGGTCCGTTGCTGAAAATTGTTTTCCTGTCAAATCACCGACCTTAAAATGTGAAATTCTTCAGGCAATCGGGCTGACGTAAAAATTCCCACTTCCTGAAAGGGGGTTTACCCTAGGGGTAGTTATAGGGGGGTATTAAAGCCGATAATTGGAATTATGCAATTTCCATTTGCTAAATGTTATCATGTTGAACTAGCGATAGCAAGTCATCAGATAAGAGCCAAAAGAGGAGAACTGAGAATACTAGAATTCAACGCATTTGAAATTAGCCAATCGGAAGCCTCATTAAAATTTAATGCGATTATCCTTACTCTTGATCGCATTCGCTTTGAAAATTAACCGCAAGTACCAGTTTTGATTGTGAGACTTTCCATTGTGTGAAATTATGTTTCCTGTTTTTCCTCTTTCCGCTTTCGTTGTAGCACTTCAGTTGCCATGTTCAGACTGTTTGTAAAAATCTAACAGAATTTGAAGCAGTGGCATTGAAGCCTACGAAACTACACCGCTATTCTTTGCAGGCAAATTTTTCGTCAGAATCGTGATTCTTTCTCCTATCTTGTACACATCGAGCCTAAAAACAAAACCATTCATGGCAGACAAAAATATTGGTTTTATTCTTGCACCTTTCCATCAACCATACGAATCTTTAGTGGGCTCTCTGTTCAACGGCGCCTACCTTGTATGAATCGGTTTTATTCACAGTGCTGTTTCGTGACATAGTACACGAAGCAATTGCTGTCCTGTTAGTCCGTGTATAACATAAGAAAACTATATATTTTCTTTCCTTGCGGTGATTTTCAGATTCTAACGTCTATCAGTGTTGACCAATCAAAAAGCGCGCTGTCTGGTTCCCTGTGGTCATCTCTGATAACAGTTGATATCGTATTACATCAAGGCCTGAATTTGAAACAACAAAAATATTCTTACGTCATCTTACGTCGTCCGGTTCGGATTACAGGACAACAGGGCAGCAATTGCTCTGTGTACTATGTCACCAAAACAGGAATGCGAATAAACCCAATTCATACAAGGTAGGCGCCCTTGCTCTGATCGGTTAATTTCAAATTAGTGCACCACTTCTGTTTCATTTCTACTCTTTTGGATCCTATCTGACGATATATGTACCACCTTTTATAGAAAATTAACGATGCATGAAATTAATGCGAATCTTGAAAATTCATAGATCTTGTCGCGTCCATCTTGTTTTATTTTTATTTACGTGGTCTAAGTTTCTTTGCTTTTAAGCGCTTCTCCTTCAATTCAATTCTTCAATTCAACTCATTTCGTTAATTTAAATCGCCCACATTAAAGGGAATCTAAGCATATAAAAGTGGCTCAAGCCTCTTGCGGTCAACTTCTAGCCAATCAGATATCAATGTTTCTTGTTGACGTAGATCAGTCGCAAAGATATGGTTCGGCACGTGTCCACGGCCTATTGTCTTTGCACGGCTATTTTTATCGAAGGCTTAAATATGCTTAGATTCCCTTTAATGTACCACATTTCTAGCAGCTTTGATATCTATAATAACGCACTCAAGGCGATTTTCAAATTTCTGTACCACACGAAGCCTTTCAAACGGATTATTTTTCGGATATTATCAGGTTATTATCAGAACCTTTTCTGACTATAAACTCCAGTTTTTGGTTTCGCTTTTCAAAACAATTTGTAATGTTTGTGCTACGAGAACACTTTTCAATGTTTGCAAAATAGATTTTACGGACGTCTAGCTTGAGCCCTCGACAAACAATCTGATTCTTTCCAGGCATGTTGATTATTGAACCAGCAAATACAGTTCATTTTCAATTTAACTCTAACCCAAAGAATTATATATTTTATGTTTTTTTTCTATATTGCTACCTAGCATCCGAAGGTAGTTTTAGGACACTGAGAAGCTAAGCTTATCGAAGCAGTGTCCTGGTCCTTCCTCTCGATGTGACCACACCTCGCGATTCCTTTAGCCTGGAATTACAGAGAGTTGGCGACTCTCCTCACTCTACGTAGCAGGTTCGACAGGGCGGGGACTCGAACCACCAACCCTCAGGTTGGTAGTCAAGCGCACTACCGTTGAGCCATCCCCGCTTTTATATGTTTCAATATACTTTGATTTCAATAAAGATACTGTATGAATTCGTCAAGTTTCATCGCAAATTCCGCAGCAGGCATGCTGGTGAAAGAGTCAACATTGACAATTTCTTCAATTTAGATTAATATTCAATAAATGGAAATTCTTTATTTTTGGCTTTTTTTAATCAGCATGCGAAAAGACCAGATGTTGGAAATTGGATTAGCTGCGTAGCCGTTGATGATGCTGAGCAATGGCTGGTGAGTTAGTTTTTATACTTTCTACCATTTTGTGCACACCAGCATGGCGTAAAATCTTACAAAGGATTTCACGAATAACTAATGCATCTTCCTTTTGATTTAATGGCTTGAAAGGAAGTTCAGGTACTTTGCTATTATTTTGTATTGGCAATCTTTGATATCTTTATTTTTTTTCAGAAGTACAGCGTTTTTCTTTTCATTGAAAAATTCATGAAAAAACTGAAATATTCGTAAATCGTAAGTTATAAAGGGAAAGGGTTACAATCTTCAAGAAAACCATACTTTTTTGTATTCAATCCGTTAAAAACTTACAAGACATATTACCTATTACTCTACCTACAAACTACTTTACACGAACACTACTAAGACCATACCACAGGGAGCAAAAGACTATGTCTACCTACCCCATGGCCATTAACATGAAATAAATTAGAACTACACACAAAAATACGCAAAAATTACTACAAAATGAAAGAAAAGTTACTAAAAGGGGACTAAGTGGTGGCATATAACCATAGTTCATGACCTATGCTGTGCACACCAGGTATCCCAAAAAGTTTTAAATTTGTGGTTCTTCTCTTGGCTCTTCTCGTGTGCCGTCTTCTCGTTGTAGGTAGGCTGCTATGAATTGTCTTCATTTTTCTCGATCTTGAGCTTTCCTCACAAGCCATCCATAATGTTTCCTTCCCACCCATTCTCTGATGTTGTCCATCCACATAGTTCTTGGTCTTCCTCTGGGTCTTTTTAATGGTATTCATCCTTCTAGTATGACACAGTGTAAATTGTCTCTCCTTATTAAGTGGCCGAAAAATGTTAGTTTCCTTGACATGATAAGTTGCATGATGTTTCTTTTCTCTCCTATTCTTTCTAGTAATTTTTCATTTTTAGTGTGGCTTTGCCACGAAATCCTCTGTATTTTGCGCCAAACCCACATCTCAAAGGCTCTTATCCTGTCCATCATATTCTTCGATACAGACCATGTTTCTGCACCGTACAAGAGTGAAGACCATACATAACAGTTAACTAGTCTTTTCCTTATTTTGATTGTCAGACCTCTAGAAGTTAGTATGTTTGAGATATTCCTGAACGCGCCTCGTACTATCTCAATTCTTGGCTAAACCTGCGAAAAATGTATGTAGCTTAGCATGTTTCAACTATAACTGTTGAGCGTCTTTCCTGCAGTAGCCAAATTGAGTGCCTTATTGCTAATGTTATGGTCCAAAAATTCATGATCGTTGTACAGGTCATCATCAAAAAGTTCTTTTCTACCAGGTGAGTCAGAAATAACGTGGGGTGTTTGCCAATTTATTGATGCAATTTAATTCGCAAATTCGTTTCTTTTCTAACTCATTGCTTACGAAAAGGGCTAACTTAGATGTGAAAATTTATTTGATTGAAATTGGTCTTTCCGTTCCACAATTACGAGCGATTTTAGTAAAATGGTGTTTGACAAGATTGCTAAAATAGGCCTTCGCTTAGGTTCATATTCATGCACGCGTGACCTTCTAAACCATGACAAACATACTGTATCTCTACCAAACAATTGAAACAACTGGTGCATTGTGTTAGAGCATAAAGGAAAAACTAATTTTACTTATGTTGTATCCCTTGGGGACTAGTCATTTAAATTGTCATTGTGAGCAAGCTGAAAGTTCTTTTACTAGCGATACTTTTCACCAAAATGTCTATATCAAAAAATCGCAAATAAAGAAGGAGAGAAATCACCGATTTTAACAAACTAAATTTCTACAACTAATTCATTCTTTCTTCTGCAATATAAAGCTTCAACACTCCCGATTTCACTTGTTTTTCACCAAAATATGGCTTGCTAAACGCCCCACGTTTTTTCTGACTCACCCGGTATATGGATTTGATAATAATTGATTATGAATACCTTGAGCCAGATTTAATCAGATTTCTTGTTTGAGAGGGTTTAACTTATATTTTTTTTACGCTAAAGAGATTTATCCTGCTCGTTCAAATAGAATTAGATATACAAAGTTATAAGTTCATATATGTTAATGATATAGTAAACTTGAGTAGAAATGTCGACTTCTGATATTTAGCAACTAGAAATCTGAGGCCTTCCCCATTGCGTATTGAGGAGAAAGGAAGCCGAAGATTTGTGTACGAAAGCTTTTACTGATGCAGATCAGTATACAGATCAATTTATTTTTACGAACTTCTTTCGTTACGGATTTGTACGGTATTGCTAAGAGCTATTATTTTATCGAACACTTTATTCTCTTTTTCACGTTTGTTTTTCATATTTCTAGGTTTGCGGTGGAGGTCCTTATCTATCGTGTTGGCATATCTCATCTTCTACGATGACAACAGTACTCCCGACACCAAGTTCTTGTCCATTAACTGCCTTGTTTCACGAAGACGAGGTAATTTTTATCTTTTATCGCTGCAGTATTTTTTTTAAGTTTTCGTGTGGTATTGAACTTGAAAATTGTGTCGAATATCGGAACCATTTGCTAAATATTCACCTGACACTGATCACAGCAAATCGTCAGATATGATCCGAAAGAAACGAGGATTAATACAGAGCATAAATTTGAAATTAGCCAATCAGAAGTTGTCCTGGGGAATTTTTTGACAAAAGAGTTTGTTTATTTGCGCCTTTTTAATTGACCAAAAAAAACTTTAATCGGCTCTCCAATTCGATTGGCTGGCTAATGTCAAATTTGTGCACTGTATTTATTCTCGCATCATTGTTTGCAAAATTGTAACAAGAAATGTAATTATAATTAAGAAATATAATTAAACAAGAATAAGAGAACTACAGCACATGTTCTCAGGCACGGATTTTTGTGTCTACATATGGGTTCCTAAAGGGAATCCCGACAGCTACAAATTGAGATCTCCGCTATCGTAGGCTTTGACAAACTGCACATGCAGATTCTATTTTCTACTAATGATAAATTGTTTGAAGATACATACCCTGGGTACCAGAGCCTTTGTTATTCCTTGAGGCTCTGGTACTAAGGCAGCAAGGCCGCGTCCTTCGATATGTGGATTTTCCTTTGATCTACGGATTTTCCTTTGATAGACGGATTTTTCTAAGGTGTAAAAAAACCGTCGAGCTAAGGAAAATTCTCATGTGGAAGGACATGGCCCTAGCTGCCAGGGTAGAAGATACGCTCTCTTCCTCGTGTAGCCCCTTGCTCAATTACCTCCTCTTGCCCATCAATCAATATCATTATTCGTTTCATTCATGCAGTAGTGATGAGAAACCAATTTTGTTTTCTGATTTCTTTTCATTTAAATGCTTATATTGGCTAATATTCCTTTTCATTTAGATTCTTTCTGGTGGTAGCGAACCAAACGTCTTTCATTGGTCAGTCAATGGTAAAAAACAAGCAGAAGTACCCGCAACACCGAAATCAATTTATTCTCTTGCGGTCAATAACAAATCCACATGCAATAAGGTAAATGCTAATTAATAACAACAAGAATCTTCCCTGATCGATTAATGTCAAATTATACCGGGTGAGCAAAAAACGATCGCCGTTTAAAAGGCCACTTCTCCCTGGATATCAAGACAACAATATTGGGAAATATATTATTTAATAGTGGACATGTTCAAATGATATTTAAAATTTCCCTGACTGAAGTTGGCCATGCCGTTCTGAAATTATGAGGGATTTTATTGAGAAACCCCTTCAAGAAACCTTCAAAAGCGGCTATCAAACTCACGATCAAATGTCCCTATGTTTCTGCCTTGCAGCAATGACTTGTGCATGCTTTAGCACGTGTTATCCCTTTGGGAGGATGAAAGTGTTATCCCTAGGAGCATAATGAAATTATTTTGGGCGATTTCATCCTCCCAACAGGCCATTTTTGAAGGTTTCTTGAAGGGGCTTTCTCAAGAAAGGCCTCATGCCTCATAATTTCAGAACGGAGAGGCCGATTTCAGTCAGGTAAATTTTAAAATTTATTTGAACATGTCCACTATTAATGATATATTTGCTAACGTTATTGTCATGATATCCAAGGAGCAATGGCTTTCTAAAAGGGGATTGTTTTCTTTCTTACCCGGTAACACTGCATTTATTCTGGATTCTTCTCTTTCGGATTTTTTCTGAAACTAACTCAAGATACTCAAATTTAAAAGTGTTGTCATTTGAATTTAACCAATCAGACACCTACCTTTTTGCGCAGTTTTGAAGATAAATTTCGTTTTATGTTTGCTAAGCGGTATCAGTCTCCCTTAATTTTTTTTACTGTTTTACTTTCAAGCGTTTGAAAAATCGCAGTACCTAGAGTGCTGGATGGATTTAAATGAATCAAATTCCGCTTGATAGCAGAAAGACTGAAGTATTTTGGAGATTTTTCTAGTGTTTTTATGAGCAAGGAAAACATAGGTAGAGTCAACTTTATGAAAATTTATTGGTTGCGAAATGGCTGAAAAGGGGCCCGAAACACTCGATCAAATTGTAAGGAATATTCCACACAGAACAATACAAGGGTATTTAATCTCTCCCAAGAGTTATAGGAAATGAAGTTTTTTGATAAATACTAAAGTTTTTCGATCCCATGGCAATAAATGTGCAGACTACATCCGATACACGTAAAAAATGGTACTTTTGTATTGTTCTGTGTGAAAAGTTTCTTTACGATTTGATCAAGTGTTTTAGGCCATTTTTCATGCATGTCACAAACAATGGATTTTCGTAAAGTCGATTTTACCTAGATTATCAGTACTCGTAAAAACACGAGAGAAATCACAAAAATAGTTTAGTTTTTCGGCTATCCGACAGAATTTATTCGATTCTATTCCATCCAGTACTCGAGGTACTATGAATTTTCAAACACCTCAACTTTTGTGGCGCATCCGATAAATGAGAAGCATTTTCGATTGACAACTTATGTGATGTTCACAACAAACGAATATAAGGAGCTTAGCCGATGAGGGATTGAGACCAGGCAAGGTTGAGGACCGAGAAAAGCTTTCCTGTTGTTGTTGCGTTTTCTAATCAAGGGAACGGGTAGACTGATTACAGAATCGTAGTTATCGCTTTTGATAGACTGATGGACGCTCAAACTTATTGCGTTTTCTAATCAAGGGAACGGGTAGACTGATTACAGAGTCGTAGTTATCGCTATTGATAGACTGATGGACGCTCTCAAACTATGAGCGGTCTCGGTTTGGTGCAAGTCTCGTTTTGATGAGCGATTACTGGGACTCATCGTAATAAGTCTAGGAAGCGGGCACGACTTTCTTTATATTCTCTCAGAGTCTGTCAAAAAAATATGTGGCTCATCAACGTTTTCCTTCTTTTACAGGTGTTAACCGTTTCTGGTGATAGCACAAACATTGATGTTTGTACGAATTTCAACTATCAAGCCTTCACGTTCCAGTTTTAAACCGATCGGGCGAGAAGAAGCGTCCAAAACAACACAACCATGAAACTTTTTATTCACCGCGATCAACTGAAGAAGATCTCCGTCTATACTGGGTGAGTAAAAAAAGTTGCACCTTTTGAAAAATCATCAAAATTTGATTATATCACCAATCATGAAAATTTCTTTATTTTTGTTCATTTGCGTCAAGAAACATATTAATTTTAGACAAAGTCTTGAAATTGCTTTTAAATTTGGAAGAATTTGTGCTTTTAGAAGCTACCTGGCTTGATGCATACTTCGAAATCACTAGGAATGATTATCAAATAAAAAATTTGATGTTGCTCTGTCACTTAAATTTGTTTCTTATGATCTTGATGAAACTCTTATATCGTTCAGGACTCGAGCTTTTATACAAAATCGCAAATTATAATATCTGGCTGAGAATATCATGCTTTGTAAGATACTATTGCTAAAGTATCGTTTTCATGCCATAATTTCTGTCTCTCGCTCGGATAAAAACAAAGTAACGATCACCTATTAAATTTATTTAGTCCTTGACGCAAATGCAGAAAAAGAACATTTTAGGATCGGTAACATAATCAAATGTTGGCGATTTTCCAAAAGGTGCAAGTTTTCTTTTACTCATCCAGTATTTGAAAGAACTCAAGGAAAGGTATGCTTGGCCGTAAAGACGCTGTTTTTCACGAATGTTGAGCAAAACAATAACAAATACAAGAAGAAAGAGAATAAATAATGAGACCCATTCGATAATGTAATGATAGATTATTAGGATACTTACAGAGTAATTGTTTTTCAGCGAACATCGCTTGTCTTTATGCATGATATCAGGGAAGGCCGCTCTTGTTAAGATGCTTTCAAAATACATCGTATTTATCTGCAAAGGCAGCCGTATTATTCGTTGGCCATTTGCCGATTAGCTGAATATCGATAAATTTCTACTTTATTCCGTATCAGGTTAACAAAAATGCTACCATTTGCTGAAAAGTCAGAATGTTTTGTTTTCGGTACTCCGCTTGAAAAGTTCCATTTTGTATTGTGCATTGGAGTCGATTGCCAAATTGATTTGAGAGATTCTCAACGGATAGAAATTGTTTTGAATTTCTGGGAATTTGCTTTTGCAAGTTTCCTGATTTTGAAGCATACTCACGTGGGATACAGATTTCATCAGGGGGATACCTAGAAAGTGGTTCGAATCCTACCGGGAAACGGGAAATGATTTATAACGAGAAAGGTTTCTTGCGTTATTCCTCCAAGCTTTTGCGTACCCCCTTCTCTTAGGTTACTTCAGTGCGGACAGAACCAACTTCATCAAAGTTTAACTGCATCTTTTTGGCCTGTTCTGAAACTTGTTTTGGACAGAATACGCCAAACAATTCATACCCTGGGCTGTTACAAAAGGAAACAATGCTGTTCCTTAAACGGAAACGATCTAAGACAAGAAAAGTTGATTGCAGTATATACAGTACCCCCAGGCTCTTGCTTAGGCCCCCTCGTTCTCAGCATATCTCAAATGTTTGCAAAATTGATATCGTAAGAGTTAAACGGCTTATTTTTGGCCCATTTCCAAACTCATTTTCGACAGAATACGCCAGAGCAAGTCCAGTCTAAAAGATCTTGCCGTTTAACTGTTTATTAATCGAAAATAATTCCTTCAGAAATGCTGCAGAAGTCATAAAAAAGCGGTTAGCGTTCAAGTTTCTAACTTGTGGCAGGCGATAATACAGGCGGACCTCTATTTTCTCATCTGGTATAAACAGGAACATGTTTTGTTGTAAACTTTCATCATGAATTTACATCATTTGATTACAGTTCTCCAAAATAGAGTTTATGAAAAATTTGACAGTTCTATGAATGTGTTGTAATTATTGCGTCAGTTTTCATTGTAAAAGTAACCTGATAAATATAAAATTCGAGAGATCGAAACCGTGCAGAAGAAGCAAGCATACTTTACTTTACTCTCTTTCACATACCACCTGACAAAAACTTGCAAGTTTTAAATGAATTTAATTCTAAATTAAACAAGCAACTTAACGAAGGCAATGTTATTTTATCTTAAATACATGTAAAAAAATATTAAAAGTTTCAAGCTTGCAAATGCTACTAGAACTCACTGGCTTTCCGAAAATCTTAATTAGGCCTTCTGATTGGCTAATTTCAAGTGAGTGCACACGTAAAACTGTCCTATCGGATCTTATTTGAAAATGTCTTTGACCAGTGTCGGAAGACAATAATTCCTGTTTGTAAGCTTCCTGCGGAAAGTCGTGGAAATTAAAATGAAAGAAACGGGAACTATTTTTGCAAAAGGTTTATCAATTTTCTGATTCCTGTTGCTATTCCTCGAGTGAAAACTCTGGCCAAATCTGTTTGCGATTTTGTGTGTTTCACCCCTGACTTCTTCATATGTTTGAATACTGACACTGAAAAATCTACTTTATCGTAATTTTCGAACGATCTCTTAATCTAAATTTGCACTTCTCCCTGAACGATTTAATTAGTTTTAAATAAACCAGGTAAAGTCTAGATAATAGCAGGTTAACCACAGAGTATAGCAGGTATACTAGGATGCAAAGTGTCGACGGACTTTTGTTTATACTGGTTCTTTACGCCTTCTAGCTTGTCTTCTTGTGCTCAGTTTTGATACACGTATCTTTTTTATAAGAAACTAAGAATTTGACCCAAGACTGAAAGTTTCTTAAAATTCTCATTCTTTGAGTGCTCAAAGTTTCTTTAGCCAAAATAATGCTTCAAACTAAACTGAAAACAATGCTACGTATTTCCTCAACTTAGCGAGAGAAAAAAAAATTTAAATAATNGTGTCGACGGACTTTTGTTTATACTGGTTCTTTACGCCTTCTAGCTTGTCTTCTTGTGCTCAGTTTTGATACACGTATCTTTTTTATAAGAAACTAAGAATTTGACCCAAGACTGAAAGTTTCTTAAAATTCTCATTCTTTGAGTGCTCAAAGTTTCTTTAGCCAAAATAATGCTTCAAACTAAACTGAAAACAATGCTACGTATTTCCTCAACTTAGCGAGAGAAAAAAAAATTTAAATAATTTAATTTCTTAGCGATTCAGAGAGTTGAGTTTCTTATATAGAGTTTTTATATAAAAGGCATGTATCGCATTGGACTATTTATAAGAAAAAAATTATACGCAAATTTAAGAAATAATTAAGAAACTGTGATATGTACCTGGGTTAAAATAGTTATTTGCAGCTTTGGTTTTCTGAGTCGCTTAAAATGTTTACTGCATTTCTATAAATTGTTTAGTTCTGAATTTCGACCTGAGTGAATACCCTTTCCATATCTGAAGAGCATTTACATTCAAATTCTAAATGTAGAGAATTGAAAAATTAAGAAACGCATAAGAAACTTTTGGCAGGAAAAATACCCTCGTATTTAAGAAACCTTGGTACAAACCCCGGGCCTAGGATTTTCATAAACAAATGCGTATACACGTATTTTTCACAAGAAACTAAGAATTCGAGCCAGTACTGAAAGTTTCTTAAAATTATCAGATTTTCAGTACTCGGAGTTTCTTACGAGTTTCTTAAAGGTTCCATAACAATCTTCATGTTTATTACCTGCGCCCTCATGAACATCAAAACAAAGTTTTTGAAGCCTTTCCAATGTTTAGACATTACTCAAGTACCTTCCTAGTGATATGATACGGGAAACAAGTGCAAATAAAGTAAAAATATGCTAAGAATTTCCTTTATTAAAATAAATAGTAAATATAGTAATAAATAAATATTTTTCCAGTACTGGAGTTTCTTAATTTTTTGTCAATCTGAGAGTTGAGTTTGTTATAAGCAGTTTATTATATAAAAAAAATACGTGTATGTTCTTTGAGGGCATGGATTTTGACGGTGATTTGCAACAACCCAGCATGGTTCCCCAGGCCTTATTTACTGGGACTCGACGGTCTTGTTTTAATTCCAATGGAGATAATGAAAACAGGATTAAGCCTAAATCATTATTTCCTAAGCTGCTACGTAAGCAATTGGTATTTATTGCAAAATGTGTGCATGTGCTTATTTATTTGCTGGTTGAATTTTCACGAAGAATAACAGCTGCATTGTCTAACTAGTGACGTCACTTTTTGTAGTACTTGTGGTCCAGGGGTCTGAATTTTGTCATGTTCCTCGAGGAGGTTAAGGTATTGCGTAATGTGTAGGAGTTGCGGGGACGCTGACGTGGGGATGTGAAAGAAAACGCCTGGCAACACTGCAACAGGATAGTGAGGTTTTTGTGCCGAAGTTAGCAAATGAAAAGCATTGAATCATCCTGCAGCACTTCCATAGCTTGTCAAGAGTGGGTAGAAATTTCGAGTAATTTCACTCCACGTCATTTCACTAAATCAATCTTGTACACTTAGCCGAAAATGCAAAATTCAGCAAATTCTTCCCAAATCCAGACAAGATCTGTTGATTCCTTTACCACTTTACACTCAGCTTTTATAAGAAACTTGGCTCAAAGCTATCGCTTAACTGTGCTGTTTCTTAACTCTTACAGTAAAAGTTTCTTGTACAGCTCTTTGCTGGTAAATCAGACTATGAATTGAGATTAGACGACTACAGAAAAATAGAACTAAGAAGTCCAATTGAGTGACTTCGGTTTGGATTATCATCCTGATTCCTGGTGCATCTTATCTGTCATCAATTTGAGATCAGAAAGACAGCATTGTTGTTCAATCATCATATTTACCACATTATTTGTCCAATTAAATCGTTGAACGGACCAAACGGACGTCAACCAGGTATCATTGAAATTTCTAGGCCAAAAACACAATTTAGCACATTTTTCGAATTAGGCCATGCATGGGCCATGTGACGTCCAAAAGTAGGACGATTTGCTCATCTGCAAAGCAAGAAAAGATGCCTAAGCACACGGTAATGACTTCAGGGGAATAAGTGATATTTTAGATCTGTTTTAAAAGACTTTTTAAGCGATGAGTATTGGACTAAGTTTGCTGAGATGTTAAAAACGTATGAAGTCGTGAATTTGAGTTTTCTTGAACAGGTATATCCCAACATCTATAGAGTAGATTTCTTAAAAAAAATTGAGAAATTTCAAGCACTGTCCTTGTTGCGTTTTATGACGGTAGGTAAAATTTAGCAAAATCTTCATGATTTCATTTTATTTCATTTCATATTCTTTAAACACGGTAACCCCGTCAGCTAAGGCTGCTTTTCAGGGGGCCGTGACAAAAATTTACAATTTACAATTTAATTCATATAAAATTAAAAATAAATACGCTTATTACAAAACTAAAATATAGAAATTAATACATTGTAGTCGTATTTTAAAGTAGACGTTTGAAAGCATATAAAGAGGGCGCTAGCTTAACCTCGGGTTCGAGGCTGTTCCAAAGATGCGCACCACGATATGAGAATGATTTCTGCCCATTAGTCGTTTTCAAAAGAGGGACGCGTAAGTCAGTCTCTGAGTTTCTTAACTTGATAGTGTCCCGTGAAGAGTTTTTTGAAAAAATAGTTGAGAGATACGTAGATGCAAGATCATTTAGGGATTTGTAAACGATCGTCGCTGTCTCTCGTTTGATAATTTCAGCTATAGTTGGCCACTTTAGCTTTTGTATCAGTGCATCAGCAGGTGCATCATAGCTGCTATTTGTCACAATTCTGGCAGCGTGATTTTGTAACTTTTGCAGTGTAAGTCGCCTGGATTCCCCGCAGCTCCCCCACACAGAGCAACAGTAGCGGAAATGCGGTTCTACGATACCTCTATAGATTTGGCTAAGAGTTTCCTGAGGTAGCAATTTCTTAGCATACTTTAAAAATCCTAAAGCACGAGAAACCTTNCTTTGCCAGTAAAACTTCAAATGTCGATTCATGATCGTCAAGTAGCACCCTAAGAGCTCTTTTGTGTACTCTATCTATGTTGTCATTTGATGTTTTTCCGCAAAAAAGCCAAATTAACGGGCAATACTTGAAAGTTGATGCAACGAAAGATTGGTACAATAATTTTGCTTTTTGGAGATCTAGATAGTTAGCGACCCTAGCAAATGCACTCACTTTGTTCTACAGAGTAGCAATAAAACGAACAACAAAATTAAGTCAATAAAGCAGCAACAGCAGCAGCAATTTTTATGTGCCAAGAGCTGCAACAACGACGTAGAAAGCGCATGCGCATAGGCTAGCAACTGCAACCACAACAACCAGATGACAAAACTATGGCGGCTGCACAGGGCAACAACGGAATGAGGTCTATTTTTCGTCATGCGTATTTTTGCAATTGGGGGGGGGGGGGAAATGTTACCATTTTAAGACAGACATTGTTGACAGAGCTTTACGAGCACTGAAATTTTCGACAAATTTTCAAGATTCTCCAAGATTTTACAAAGATTTTTTAAGATTCTCAAAGATCCCAAATAATTTCGGGAGATTCCGAAGATTCTCAAGATTCGCGAAGATTCTCAAAGATTCCAAAGGATTCCTAAGGATTCTTGGACGAGGTGTACAAGATTCCTGAAGTGATTTGCCCCTCGGTCTGATTGGTCCGTGAAAATGAGACTTTGAAAATATTTGGCTCAGAAGCTAAGCAGTAAGTGTTTAATTACACCCAAAAAAATACGAGAATTGAATCGCGTACCATTCGGCTTCTNTGGGGGGGGGGGGGGAAATGTTACCATTTTAAGACAGACATTGTTGACAGAGCTTTACGAGCACTGAAATTTTCGACAAATTTTCAAGATTCTCCAAGATTTTACAAAGATTTTTTAAGATTCTCAAAGATCCCAAATAATTTCGGGAGATTCCGAAGATTCTCAAGATTCGCGAAGATTCTCAAAGATTCCAAAGGATTCCTAAGGATTCTTGGACGAGGTGTACAAGATTCCTGAAGTGATTTGCCCCTCGGTCTGATTGGTCCGTGAAAATGAGACTTTGAAAATATTTGGCTCAGAAGCTAAGCAGTAAGTGTTTAATTACACCCAAAAAAATACGAGAATTGAATCGCGTACCATTCGGCTTCTGAACCAAACAAATAAAATGCCCGAGGCAGATGTTTAGATATATCCTTCTTCTTTCGATATATGTTCCTAACTTCGCTTAAAACCCACGTTTCGCGTGCACAAGGCAACAGTTTGCCCTACTGGTTTCAGGGCAACTTTTGCGGCTTTGTTTGTTTTGAATTTCTGGTCGAGGGAATTTCTTTTGTCTGTAATCGCTAATCGCTTTGAATTGAGGTGTGAATCCAACGCAACTGATGCTATTGTGTTACGAAATCTGTCCTTGTTCGGGGACTACGTAAGTTAGCAAGGGTGACCGACAAAGGTTCTTTTTCTCACTTGATATTTACAAACGCAATGCCCCGCAGCGCGAACTGCAGAAAACCGACTTTTTCTGGAAATGACGTTTCGGCAGTTTCTTGGTTATTTTCTAATTCATTTCATTCAACCGAAAATAACTACATTTATTTAGTATCTAATTAATAATAATAATAATATCAATTTATTTTAAGTTGGTTAAGTTCTAGTTCTACATTAACTAATGGGAACTAATTTACACCAACTATTTACAATTTTTACAAGAAAAGAAACCTATGATACAATATAATATAAAATGCTAATAATCATTATCTACAAATCTTGCAATTGCATTTGTCTCCACTCCAATTTTTGATGTTGGTCTTAAATATAGCAGCTGATGAAGCACTCTTTATTAAATCAGGTATGCTGTTCCATAAGAGGCTTCCTCGAAACTTGATAGAATCAATGCCAAACATGATACTTTTTGTTGCAGGAATTTGCAATAAATCTTTTGTCCTTAGGTCATATTTGGTTTCCTTTCTGATAAAACACTCCTGCATGAAGGACGGATTAGTACAGTTAAGTGTTTTATATATCTCAATCATAAGCACACGAAGGTTTTGGATGTGAATAGTTGCTTCATTGTTCTTTGCCAGTAAAACTTCAAATGTCGATTCATGATCGTCAAGTAGCACCCTAAGAGCTCTTTTGTGTACTCTATCTATGTTGTCATTTGATGTTTTTCCGCAAAAAAGCCAAATTAACGGGCAATACTTGAAAGTTGATGCAACGAAAGATTGGTACAATAATTTTGCTTTTTGGAGATCTAGATAGTTAGCGACCCTAGCAAATGCACTCACTTTTCGACTGGCTTTAACGCATAGAGCTTTTACGTGGCTTTTGAAGTTCAATTTTGAGTCAATTGTGACACCAAGTAGTTTCACCTCTTTGGAGGTGGCTATAGCTTTTCCATTAATTTCCAAAACCAAATTTTGGTGCTTTTTAAGACCAAGAAACATTACCTGAAATTTTGTTGGATTTGCCACCATAAAATTTGAATCGAACCATTTCAGTGTATTATAGATATCAATTTCTAATTTGGCAATCATTGATTCAACG
>REGM01000244.1:47559-192620 GCA_004194415.1 Aurelia aurita | reverse complement strand
GATAGATTTGAATGAATCAAAGTTTGGTTGATAGCAGAAAGACTGAAGTATTTTTGTGATTTTTCTCGTATTTTTATGAGTACAGATAATACAGCTAAATTCGAATTTAAGAAAATTCTGTGTTTGCA
Source organism: Aurelia aurita (assembly GCA_004194415.1). NCBI lineage: Eukaryota > Metazoa > Cnidaria > Scyphozoa > Semaeostomeae > Ulmaridae > Aurelia > Aurelia aurita. The sequence continues at coordinate 192,492 of REGM01000244.1, read as the reverse complement.
AAATGCCTGAAAAAGGGCCTAAAACACTTGATCAAATCTTACAGAAATTTCTCACACCGAACAATGCAAAATTACAGTTTTTCACGGGTATTGGATGTCGTCTGCACTTGTATTGCCATGGGATTGAAAATCTTTAGTATTCATTTCCTATAACGCGGGAGAGAGATTAAATGCTCTTGCATCTTGTTCTATGCGGGAGATTTCGTACGATTTGATCGAGTGTTTTAGGCCTGTTTGCAGCCATTTCGCAACAAACGAATTTTCGTAAAGTTGAATTTATCTATGTTTTCTCTGCTGATAAAAACACGAGAAAAATCACAAAAATACTTCAGCCTTTCAGCCATCAGCCAAAATTCAATTCATTCAAATCCATCTAGTACTCTAGGTACTACGATTTTTCAAACGTGGATAGTTTTTTTTGGCGCACCCGGTACTAAGGACAGAGGTAACACCAATTAACTCAAAATACGTACTTCACAATTACAAAATACAAAAACTGGGTGGGATTTAAAAAAAACTTGGGACAGAGGTCACAACAGTGCACTCAAAATTCGGCAAAAATTGGCTTTTCCTGGAAATTTCATGGACAGACGTTACGTCAAAAGGATGCAAAAAGCCTTACAATGTTGAGGAAATTAACTGAACAGCACCAGAAATTCTGCTAGAACACCTGAAATTTTATTCTGACCAGCTATGTCCCAAAAACTTGGCTTTTCTGGGGTTTCTTCCAGTAGCTTCGGCAAAAACCGGGTTGGTTTATTTTTATTCCCAGGACAAAGGTGGTGTCAAGAATTTTACAGTACTTGACCACCCCTGAAGGGGTGGGGAGGGGTCTCTGATCAGCAACGAGCTATCGACCGTGTGACCTTTAGACTCAAATACAAACTATTTATACTGTCACTGTTTCACGTGCAAGAAACAACTTAAAAGCACTGGCACGCTTTTATCCGCGACTCTATTTTAACCTACTAAGACTCTATTCTTTTTCCTCTTTTGGGACTAAATAAATTCAGTTCTTGAATGTAGTACTAGAAATTTTTTATTAAAATTTTGGCCATCGTAGTTCCATCGTAGTACTAGTTTCTTATAAACTAGTTTCTTTTATAAAAATATTTACAAAATTGTTTAGTAGCAAATGAGAATATTGAACACCTGGTGGATTACTTCGCGCAGTTTTCAGCTTCTGTATCTTTCTGTTCTGTTCTTCTTCAAACATCCGATGAAGAAACAGACGAAACATACAATCAACTTTACAGCTGACATGTTCAAGTGACTTCCAGAACGTATTTCCAACGTACTGTAAAGCTACAAGGAAGATTACTGATCATTTTTCAAAAATTCCGCGAAGTCCGCGGTTTTCACTTTCGCCTTATGCCAAAGTGAAAACCGCGGACCTCAAAAGTCGCGGACTTACGGCCACGAAGAAATCCGCGAGGTCAGCGAAGTCCGCGAGGTCAGCGAAGTCCGCGGTTTTCACCTGGCCGTATGTTTACTACAGTTTGCGGACAGGGTTCGATCCCAGTACGAGCCCCTCCACTTGAGCGTCATGACTCGATTAGGTCTTCTCTCCATCTGCGATCCCACCCAGCGCTTGGCGCTAAACACCGCAACTTCAAATATCAAGTGAGGAAAAGAACCTTTGTCGGTCATATTCATTCAGTCATATCATAAAGCGTTCATAGAAACAATCATATTCATTAGAAACAAAAGAAGTCCCGTGTGACACCAAGAAGGAAGCAGTTAACACCTAACCACATGGCTAATTACATGTTTTCCCACTCTAGTGTTACCTGGTCACCAGGAGGTGTCACAGCCAAAAATTAAGAAACCAATTAAAGCTTTTATGTCCTTATAAATACAATTCCTAGCCTCGCTTTGTCAGTTGTCCTTCAAAGCGATGGGAGATGGTAATCAAATCCCTTTGTTTTACGTGTTATGCAAAAAGAAACCGCGCTTTCATGAGCTCCGCACCCTACGCACTCTCGTGACAATTTTTTTTTTTGCCTCTCCTTGCTCCCTGCAGTTATGGAGTTTTTTTTTTTTACAACTCTCGTGACAAATGATCTAATGTCTGCCATTAGATTTATATAGCGACATAAAACTTTTTTTACTAAAAGTGCTGATTCAAGTTTCTTATAAACAAGAAACGTGTAGTGACAATGTAGGGTGTGTTTGATTGGGAATTCCAAACCTACCAAATTCTGAAAACGGTAGACTTCGCAGAGACGGAAACATATTTTCCAATCAAACCGTATCAAACACAAAAACTTTTAAAACGGTAGGTTTCGGATTCACTACCAGGGTTTGCTAATGAAAACGAGAATCTCTCCGAAGTCTACCAAACCTTCTGCCTTTTGGAGCAGAAGGTTCAGAAGGCCTTCCAAACCTAGCAATCCTACCATTTTGAGAATTTCGGAGTCAATCAAACACACCCATAAACAGCATTCAAAATGATACTTCTATCTGAAGATATGCTGTGACCAGTTTTAGCAAAAGTTTCCTTTCTGTTGAAGAGTTCACGAGTTACTCAATATTATTCTGGAGGCGTATCCTTGGGTATCGAGCTTTATTTTGGGGGTAAGATTGGTGCCATTGGTATCTTTTCGCCACCAACTATTTCAGCTTTCTCAGCGTTTTCGGCCATTTCCTATCTGTTCTCCAAGACTGACAGACAATCTATAACATTCGAAGTATCCCTATTCTGATATGGTCCTTTTTAGAGAGTAGCTAGCTGGACTTTCATAAGGAATATTATAAAGTCCTTTAGCTATTAAATGAATTTTCAAGAAAAATAGGGCAAATGCCTTTGTTGCTATACTTTCGAGAGAAGGGGACTTTTTAAAAGGTTTATCAACAAAGTTTTCGTGAAATGAAATACAGAATGTACAGAATACAGAACTTGAGAATAGCGTTGTGTAACGAAACTATTTGCTGAATATTTTTGTCTGACACGGTCTGACATTGCTCACAGCGAAGGAGAAGAAACGAGAATGAAAACAGTGCAAATTTTGAAATTAGCCAATCAGAGAGCCCGCTAAACGTTTGGCATGTTCAATGGAGAAAGTGCAAAGAAAGATAGTTCCNAGCATTCAAAATGATACTTCTATCTGAAGATATGCTGTGACCAGTTGTAGCAAAAGTTTCCGTTCTGTTGAAGATTTCATGAGTTACTCAATATTATTCTGGAGGGGTATCCTTGGGTATTGAGCTTTATTTTGAGGGTAAGATTGGTGCCATTGGTATCTTTTCGCCACCAACTATTTCAGCTTTCTCAGCGTTTTCGGCCATTTCCTATCTGTTCTCCAAGACTGACAGACAATCTATAACATTCGAAGTATCCCTATTCTGATATGGTCCTTTTTAGAGAGTAGCTAGCTGGACTTTCGTAAGAAATATTATAAAGTCCATCAGCTATTAAATGAATTTCAAAGAAAAATCGTTGCAAATGCCTTTGTTGCTATACTTTCGAGAGAAGGGGACTTTTTAAAAGGTTTATCAACAAAGTTTTCTTGGAATGAAATACAGAACGTACAGAATATAGAACTTGAGAATAGCGTTGTGTAACGAAACTAGTTGCTAAATATTTTTGTCTGACACGGTCTGACATTGCTCACAGCGAAGGAGATGAAACGAGAATGAAAACAGTGCAAATTTTGAAATTAGCCAATCAGAGAGCCCGCTAAACTTTTGGCATGTTCAATGGAGAAAGTGCAAAGAAAGATAGTTCCTGATACGCAAAGTTTCGTTACTATCTTAATAATCTGTATTTTGTAATATTTGGTGATATTTATTAATTAAAATTTCGAAAAAATACGCGAGCAGGTATTCTTGATAATCAAACGAAACGAAATTGATAAAAACAAAAATCGAAATCCGACGCTGCGGGGGAGACCAGCGCAAGGTCCATGACAAATATTTTGAACTGGTTGAACAAACGGAGCAACGAGCGAGAAGGGTTCCAGTCGTCATGAACGGTTCCCATCGCTGTTACCTTCTCTGGTCTGCTTCTGTCTGAAAAATGGACGGAGGACCACAAAGAGGCCAAGTCTTTGCAGCTGAAAGAATACTTAAAAGAAGAATAAAAAAGGTAGTATGATTCTCTTTCTAAATATTTTTCTCTTGGCTTTTCAAATCGAGCACTTCGACCGATGCTGGTTTAGGCCTATCAAATTTACTCGCAGCTCCGCTCGAGTTAAGTCGCTCCGTACTTCTTAGTTGCTCAACGCATCAACATGGATTAGAGATTTTTAGTTAGAACATACATCGAACTAATCATCGGGTGGATCTTGGCAGCCTGGGTGCTGTACGTTTTATCTCTTGAGCTTTTTATATGCGAGCCATTCAAAAGCCCGTTGAATTCCTCATCAGCGCTCTTACAGTCTTCAGGCCATACTGTTTTATTGCAAATCTGTCTGCAACCCTTCCTTGCCCTCCTCATAAGCAAGTCATTTGCTTGCCAATTAGCAGATGATATGAACTATTTAATCAAATTTTGAAATATGGTATGAAAAGATGTAAATGTTCGTGAAACGACGACTTGTTTTGATTTTTAGTTTGTTTTGAAATTTGTTTCCGTTTCGTTTTTAGGGAAAAATAGAGTATTTGGTGAAGTGGCATGGGTACTCACAAAAGTAAGTATATTCAAGAGAGAATCCGAAACAATAAAGAAATAAATTTAAAAGAGTTCATAAAGAACAAATCCAAATTTTAAGAAACAGACTTATTAAAACAGCTTACATATGCAATATTATGCAACATTATGCAATATTATGTTTCCACATTCTCCCTACCAATTTTACCCCTGTAGACCATATCTACATTTAGGTTCGTGTGCTGGCGAGCTGCCCTTGATTAAATCAATTTAATTTACATTGCAAACATTTACTGGAGGCTAAAAAGAAACTACAGTGCAGTATGATAGATGGCTGCATTAAGATGGCAAAATTCAAAACGTTTACTGCCCAAATGCATCTCACAGAAATTAAAATTGATAGGATCTTTGATTATAGATTGATGGATTGAAGTTTCTTTGGACTTCCTTGAAGTTTTGGAGAGATTCCAATTCCAACCCTGATTCCAAAGATAAATGTTGTCTCTCAAAAATAGCTAGACCAAAATGATATCAGTGCATCCATGATTACCCTTTTGATAGATGGTGCATCATTTCAACACCTATTCTTATCTGCTAATAGCCCTTTCCCTTCAAAAGGCCATTTATCATCAAGTGTCTAGAAAGGTTTTTGACTTTCCCATGAGGAATATTGAGCAAGCAATGTCTATTTGATACCTATTCCAAGCATTGCTTGTTTCTCCTTCGCAGTACCACAGAAAACGTTTGTTCATGTGAAATACTGTACTTGCATTGGGCACAAAACAGCAAACCTAAACGAGTAAGGAATCACTCCCTAAATAGCTCCTCCACCATTGTGGAAATCCTTTTCTTTAACAAAAAAATCCTTAAAAATCAACTTGTTTTCCTAGAAATCTTGTACACTTTTTGTGATATACGTATTTTATTGTAAGAAGCTGCTTATAAGAAACCCAACCCTCAGATTGCCAAAAATTTAAGAAACTGCAGTACTGGAAAAATATAACCCGTGAAGTACTATTTATTTTAATAAAGGAAATTCTTAGCATGTCTTTACTTTATTTTTGATTTGTTCCTGTATGATATTACATCAAATGTACTTGAGTCATGTCTAAACATAGGAAAGGCTTCAAAAAACTTTTTTTTGAAATGTTTACAAGGGCACAGGTAGTACACATGAAGATTGTCATGGAACCTTTAAGAAACTCATAAGANGGAAAAATATAACCCGTGAAGTACTATTTATTTTAATAAAGGAAATTCTTAGCATGTCTTTACTTTATTTTTGATTTGTTCCTGTATGATATTACATCAAATGTACTTGAGTCATGTCTAAACATAGGAAAGGCTTCAAAAAACTTTTTTTTGAAATGTTTACAAGGGCACAGGTAGTACACATGAAGATTGTCATGGAACCTTTAAGAAACTCATAAGAAACTCTTGAGTGCTCAAAATCTGATAATTTTAAGAAACTTTCAGTACTGGCTCAACTTCTTAGTTTCTTATAAAAAAATACATGTTGTAGTGATTTCTCCCTCAAGGAATATAAAAATATTCTCTCCTTCACAGATACAACACTTGGGAACCTGAGGAAAATTTATTAGATCCACGACTACTGAAAGTCTTTGCAGACAGCCAAATGCATAGCAGGTACAAAAAGTGAAAGTTTTTTTATTGCTGAAAAGGCATTCCTTTTCAGCAAACTCTTCAGATTCTTATTGAAACAATTTATATTTTGTTATTGTGTGTTTGGCAGTCTGTCAAAACAGGAATCTTTCTTTGAAAGAGGAAGCATTCTCAATTATAACCTTTTGGAATTGGAATGGAAACAGGATCTTCAAAAAGGAAGATCTTTTACCTAACTATTTTGGGAGGGGCTTAAGCCTGTTCCTGTTTCCTCTTCAGAATATATTAGATTGCATGCAAAAAGTGGTAGAAAACATTCCATGAATTTTCCTTAATTTTTGCTAAATTTTCCCAAATTCGCTTTCAGAACAATTCAGTTCTTAGCCTGCGTTACAGACCATAAGGAGGGAGAGTTATGGTCTGTGACACAGGCTATTCAGTTCTGTGCATGCGTATAAAAATCCCTCAACTCTATGTTATATTCAGCAAAATTGACACAACCCTGTTCTATCGTTCTGAGAGCAACTTATCCCCCCCCCCCAAAGATGCTGCCCAAGTACAGTGTCACAATACACAGTTATGCTAAAGATGGCAGTCGAGAACTTTTTACCAAGATGTTTTGCATTCTTTAATCAGATCTTTACATAATTGTTAGAGATTTGTTTTTGCAACGCAATGCATCTTGGTAAAAAGTTCCTTACCCCCATCCTTACCCACAGCGTAATGATCTATAGAATGAGTATGTGACAGTGGTTGGAGACACTACTTTGCAGTGACCAAGAATTGTCTTAGGAAGGGAGGGGATACTTTAGATAACTGCCATCAGGTGCAGAATAGCTTGTAAGGGAGAAGTTTCTTCACTAANTCCTTAATTTTTGCTAAATTTTCCCAAATTCGCTTTCAGAACAATTCAGTTCTTAGCCTGCGTTACAGACCATAAGGAGGGAGAGTTATGGTCTGTGACACAGGCTATTCAGTTCTGTGCATGCCTATAAAAATCCCTCAACTCTATGTTATATTCAGCAAAATTGACACAACCCTGTTCTATCGTTCTGAGAGCAACTTATCCCCCCCCCCCCAAAGATGCTGCCCAAGTACAGTGTCACAATACACAGTTATGCTAAAGATGGCAGTCAAGAACTTTTTACCAAGATGTTTTGCATTCTTTAATCAGATCTCTACAGAATTGTTAGAGATTTGTTTTTGCAACGCAATGCATCTTGGTAAAAAGTTCCTTACCCCCATCCTTACCCACAGCGTAATGATCTATAGAATGAGTATGTGACAGTGGTTGGAGACACTACTTTGCAGTGACCAAGAATTGTCTTAGGAAGGGAGGGGATACTTTAGATAACTGCCATCAGGTGCAGAATAGCTTGTAAGGGAGAAGTTTCTTCACTAACACTCTTAGCCTTCAGGAAATAAACTCTAAGCCTACTAAAAAATCCCCCTTTAGGTTATTTCCCTGAAGAACACAAAGCCAACCATATAAAACCCTTCTTTAAAGGGGCTCTTGCAACTGTTATGCTTGTAGCAGTTCATGCATTGTTGAATTGAATGCCATTGAAACTTTTTGAATTCTTTACAGAGGAAAAAAGAGGTCACGCTCCTCTATCTCAAGTGGGAAATGGCCAAAGCGCTCCAAGCATGAGGTATTTATTTTTGCATTTTCTTTGACCAAGAGAAAGTTGAGCTACTGTAAAATAACAACTTTGTTATAGATGCTGAAAGTCTCAATGATAAAGCCATTCAGAATAGTGTTGGTACAAGGTGAATTTTGTTACCCAAACCAAAGGAAGCCCACTTATGAAGTAGCAGAAACTAAACGAATAAGAAATGAGCAAAGGATGGCATCTGCGAAGGAGCAATAAGAAAAGAATGAATCGCATTATGTGGACTGGAGGAGAGAGGAAACAGTGGAGGAGTATAATTTTCCTCCTCCGCACACCACGCTATGTTAATTTCTTATTGCTCCTCTGCAGATGCCGCACTTCATTCATTTCTTATTCGTTTAGTTTCTGCTACTTTATAAGTGGGCTCCCTGAGCCCAAACTATCAGTTTTTCCATTCACCTTCTGTAACCACCAAACATTTCAGGTTGGTGGTTATTGTGTAATAATTCCAAATGTGAGATAAAGTAGAAGGATATAGGTGAGAGAGAAGGAAGAGAAAAAGAAGGGACAAGAGACGTGGGTAAAATAATTCTGATAGTTACCCTATCAATCCTCTGATTTATTCCTTGCCATTTTCAAGATGGCAGAGCCAGAGACACATCCTGATTGATGTCATTTCTAAAAAAATTCGCTTCATAAGAAGACAGTCCATCTCCTAAAGATCGCAGGCATTCCTTTGAGTTAAGCTATTGAGATATGCAAACCATGTTGGAATGTCATGTTTTACCTTCAAGGTTTGCATTTCGAGAAAGGAAATGCCTTTTGGTAGTACAGTCCATAAGATGTTAGGTCAGGTTGCCACTGTCAGATTAGGAACAGGGACGCAGGAAGCAGTTCTTAATTACAGGGGCACATCTCTCAGAAGGGCCATTTTTTAGAACTGAAAGCGCGCTTTTAGTTAAAAAAAGGGCTGAGAAAAAGGCACTTTGAGGCTGAAATAGGGCACTTTCAAAAACCATGGGAAGCACAGCGCCCCCCCCCGGCTCCTACGTCAATGATTAGGAAACAAAGTAAATTGATTTTATGATAGGGATGGTAAAGCGAATGGGCTGCTGTTTTAATAACGCGCGAATGCACCATGCTTTGACCAAACGTTTTATGCAATACGCTTTCCTCATCAGGATTCTGACGATTCCGGAGAGATAATTTCGATTGGCTCTGAAGAACACGGTAATGGAAGTATCGCTGGCGAATCAGGTTCGCCACATAGCAATTACGGCGATGTCGAAAACGACCAAGAGATGCCTGAAGTCGATACAAGCCGAAGTGAAGAGAGCGAAGTTTTTGTTACGCCTGAAAACAACAACGCAAATAGCACGAGAGTATCGCCAGCTTTTAGTATTGGATCTCACTCGAGTTCAAAACATGCAAGTGCCAGCACATCGCCTCTCATGTTTTCAGCCGTCTCCACCGAATTAGGCTCTAAAATAAACACTAAACATTCAAGCAAGTCAAATTCGCCCAAAAGTGATAATGAATGTAAAATATCCCCCAAAATTCGCCGTGAGAAGTCGCCAATTATGCTTGGGAAAAATGTCATGGATCGACTTCACGTTCATACCGATGATGGGCCTAAGTCGCCTGCAAAGGTCTCTCCGAAGCCAACGAAACTCGAATCACCGAAACATGCAGAAGAGAAGCAGTCAGTAATGAGCGTTGAATCCATTGATCGTAAAGACAACAACGAAACATGCACATGCTGGCGAAAGCCACTTATAGACCAGATATTTATCACCGACGTAACGTCGAATCTCGTAACCGTAACGGTGAGAGAGTGCTATACCGATAAAGGGTTCTTTCGTAAGAGACCATAGCGTTATCTCGTAGGGTTGCCTGACTGGACACTTGTTGCACACACCGCATATAGAATTGTATTCAGATATGTAATAATAATCGTGGTATTTGGTGAAGGTAATATTGTGGATGGTACTGGGTGTCCCCAAAAAAAGTTTCCCGATATGAGCTGTCATTGGAGTAAAAATGCGTGTTAGTTGATGAAAATTCAAACAGGAATCTATTACACAATGCCCAACTTAGATCTGAGTATTTAGTTTATTTGTGTATCTGCGCTCATTGATTTTCTACCGATATTTTCGTGAAAAACAGAACAACTGAAAAGTTCACGAAAGAGCTGAAAACAGTTTATTAACCTGCAGCTCAAAATCTACAGAAATCGAACTTTAAAAATAAAATCCAACAGCACTGAGCTTGAACTCCAAAATTTGACCCCAGAAAGATATTATTTATCTGTTGAGCTTGTAAAAACACGATTTTGGTTGATGTTTGAAGCAAAATATGCTTTCGAAGGCAAGGTCCAGTGGTCCGCACTTTGCACATTGCCGAGTTTGAATACCAATCTATGAAATTGACAAGCGTTTGTATGCTCTTCACACCTACGATGTAAAGCATGGAACATCCTTTATCGCTATATTTTTTCCCTTTTCGGGGGTTTCTCGAGCTCAAGTTCTTCGGAAAATCCATTTTTTGGAGGCCTTGTAATCTGCAAAAAAAATCCGGAAAACTATTTGAATCCAAGTTAGCCTTTCAGCGTTTATATTGCTCAAGACGAGACAATGGTTGTTTTTCTGCAGCTGTTCAAATGGGGAAACTTTTTCTGGGACAATTGGTCTATAGATATGTTAGATTGTAACTTCATTTAGGAGACGGTAGGAGACCCTGTAAGCAGTATTTCTTATGATTTGGGGTGTGGGTATATAACTTTCTTACTTTTTCACTAGAATGTCTATGTTTTAGTACAAAGCGTTTCATTATTCTTTACGAAAATTGCCGCATTTTAGTACTAAAACTTGCTTATTTGGTTTCATAGCTTGGGGAGCAAAAATTTTGCTGTTTGTTGACTTGTTATTGTAATAACTTTTCATCTGCGGTAGGAAAAGAGATGAACTGGGGTGCCAATTTTCAGAATTTTGCCTTAGAATGGGATATAATAATTTTAGCTTGAAGTCATAATANAACTTCATTTAGGAGACGGTAGGAGACCCTGTAAGCAGTATTTCTTATGATTTGGGGTGTGGGTATATAACTTTCTTACTTTTTCACTAGAATGTCTATGTTTTAGTACAAAGCGTTTCATTATTCTTTACGAAAATTGCCGCATTTTAGTACTAAAACTTGCTTATTTGGTTTCATAGCTTGGGGAGCAAAAATTTTGCTGTTTGTTGACTTGTTATTGTAATAACTTTTCATCTGCGGTAGGAAAAGAGATGAACTGGGGTGCCAATTTTCAGAATTTTGCCTTAGAATGGGATATAATAATTTTAGCTTGAAGTCATAATATGAAGGGAATACGTTTAGGAATTTGACAATGTTGCTGACTAACGAATCCGTTTCTAAATATTCTATCTGTAATTTATCACTTTTGAGCTATCTGATTGGCTAAATTCAATTCAGTGTTACAAGCTGACATCACCCGTTCTTGTCTTCGAATCATATCAGAAAATTTCCCTTTTGCAATGTCATACGAAAATATTTTGCAAATGATTGAATCCTCAACAAAGCGTAGAAATTCTGGAAGTTTCGATGAATCTTTTAGCGATAAGAAAATTTGATAAGTCTGAATGATAATCAGATCGTACGAGTTGCACCATTGAGAGTGGTTAAATCATGGATTAAATCCTATTTACAGCTTCAAGATAATCACCTTAACCCAGTGATGACGCAATTGTGACCTGAACACAACAAATCTTATCCTCGACAACTGACGTCATCTGTGGTTAGCAACCACCCGCCAAAACCTCGTTTCGAGGATTAACCCTCGCAGTCGATGACAAAGCAAGAGGTATCTTTTGTCGATTGGGTGTAGTGCTTTTGACGTCACACTGAGTTTATGTGGGTTGCTAGCCTTCAAAACTGGTTGATCCTCGCAGTGGGTTGATATCCTTTATCTCATAGGTAGACGTAGTTCTGACGTCAGAACGTTGGACTTCTCTGATAAGCTACAATCAGTTGCAAAAGTGTTGAGCCATTGACGAAAAATAAGGTTTTTGCTCCCCCCTCCCCCCGTTGCAATGTTGATTGGAAAGAAATGTGATTTTTCTGTTGGCAACTAACGGTTTGCAACTTTTCCGACTGATTTCAACATTGCAAAGGGGGGAGGGGGGGCACAGCGCCAAAAAAACCTTATTTTTGAGAATGGCTCAACACTTTTGCAAATGATTGTAGTTTCATGAACGCCCCAGACAAGCTTGAAACAAGCTGAAAAGAAACTTGCGGAAACTTGTACCAATTTTTGCCAAAATCAAATATCTCAGAGATACAGTTATTCAAATAGGGTTGCTTCCAAAATTTTCTCAGTACTGTGGATGTTTAAGACTTCATAATTTCTCATAGGAGGGAAACTAGTTAAAAATCCCAACTTTTGCTTTTTACAATTTATGTCAAGAAACATATACGTGGAAGTTTTATTTATTTACACATTTACAAAAAGGCTGCTATTGATCTTATGTATTGTTTTTGTATCAGTTATTCGCCACTTCTTCCATCTTTCACTAAAATTACGCCATGTTCTGCTGTGGAAAATACAGTTTTTCGTTGTTCGGATGTTTTCCTGCGCTCCGAGGATCAAAGCTTTTATACAAATACATTGACTACCCGTCACATCAGGTCCCCAAAGCACTACCAATTTCTGGAACCAGTTTTCTATCACCAGGGCTCCTACATTTTTTCCGTGTAACACATTAACACATTAACAGGTTTGGGAAAATTTTTAGTTAAATTTGAGGTTTAGAAATTGTTCGTTCATATAATTTGTGTTTAGAACACGCTTAGTCGGATTTTGTTTATTCTCTTATCATTTAAAAAAAGTGTTTATGTTATTATCATTATTTTCGCGTAAATAACCACCATTCTGAAACATAACATATAGATACATACTTTGTAACCGTGAATTATACGGGTGTCCCAAAAAAGTACTCCTGTTTAAAAAATCACCAAAACTCGATCATCAAACCTATCATAAATTTTCTTTTTTGTCTCTTTTGTCAATGAGTCAGATCTATTTAAAGATGATAAAATGTTTGCTTTCATTTCTTAAAGGGTATGAAATGACTGGTTGAAAAACCTTATTCTGAGCTATACTCTTTAATCAATATTGTAAATCTTGCCAAAGAGCCATTATTTTGAAAGATTTCATTAGCCTTTAAATCTACAATGATAGTTTGCGTTTCTTTCTGTCATTTATGACCAAACTAAAAGCTGAATATACACAACTAAATTTATCTGGTAATCATGAGTGCTCTTTTGCAGTATGCTTCAAAACCAGGCAGCTCTAAAAAGAGCTAAATTTGCTAATTTTTTAAACCAATCACAAGATCAAATTTTGATGTTTTTTCAAACAGGAGTATTTTTTGGGACACCCGCTATAAAGTAACCTTGAATTGGCAGCTAGGACACGGAGAGCGGGGAGAGCTCCAAAAATCAGGTTGAACGCATCTGCATGAACATAAATACCCCTATGTCTACCCCTTAAACAAGGTATTGTCTCTAAGAAGGTAATCCTTGTCCTCAAATAAGATTTCCCTTGTTTGGATTTTCTGAAAAAAATTTCATCACAATTGTCTTTTCCATTAAATTTCCGTATTTTTTAAGTTAGAGTCTGTTTTGTGACATCCTCTAACTCTGAAACCAGTCTTCAAAACTAGTCTTCAAAATTAGACTAAGTCTTTCTCGAAAATTTATACAAGAATCTGGTTTGGAAACCAGGTTAGGAATATCAAATTTTTAACAAGTACTCGATGCTGCAGAAAAAATTCAAGACTCGAAATTTGATTAACCTGATATAGGTAAGTTTTGGTGAGTGTACAACTATCCAAGTACCCTCATAAACGGTTTTTCTTACGACTGAAAAGAACCCAAGAATATATAGTGAACCAAAACACATTTGAAGCACACACTTCTCACTCAGGTCGATGCTTATTTCGAACCAAAAATGGAATAAAAACTGTTTAGTATACCTTTCGGCAATCAATTCTTCCCTCCGTCCAGCCCAAGGAAGAGCTCCCTTTTCCAAAATGCTGCCTCCAAACTAAGAGCTTTTACAGAAGAAGACCTTTGGAATACAAGCATCGAGAAACTGGCTGGAGTCTAAAGCCTAAACATTCCTTGTGAGGGACTTGACCTCGCTCTGATGAGACCAGTTTTTCCCCTATGTCCCAGCTGCCAAGCTCAGGTAATTTTGACCCCTTTCTCATTTATATGGCAACAGAATCACGTATTATTGCGCCTAATATTGTTTCGGAATAAGAGTATTTTGTAAATTGGTGAGATGGAATTGCAATACAATGTGACTGTAAAAAAGTGTGTCTTTTCTTTCTTACCCTTTTCGCGTTCTCTTGGCAGCGACTGCTCTAGAGACAGATTTAAAAATCTAGAGGCTTTTCCAAAAGGCGTGGACTGTGCTGTACAGTAACAATGAAACAGCATCGATGGAAAAACCAAAACATTTTCCTACTGACATTTGTGTCCGAATATTTGCCCTGCTGAAATAGTTGACTCTTGAGCATATATCGATTCAGCCTGGTTCCCAGTCGTCGATGTTGCGGAGGAGATAAACGCGTTTTTTGTTAAGAAAAGGGGTTGAATTGTGGAGGAGATATATCGATTGACTACGCGCAGACTTTTTGGTCAATGGGGAGAAAGGGGGGAAGAAAAGCTCCTTGCTCCCCCCTCCTTCCTAGTGACCAAAAAGTCCGCGCACAGGCTAGTATATCGAAAGATGAAGGTTAAGTCTGAATATCTGCCGCCTCAGTGTTGTTCGTTTAATTCACAAGCTAAGCATTAGAGTTTCAATTACACACACAACGATACGAGAATGTTCATGCCTACTGTTCATCTTCTAAATCAGATAAATAAAATTGAAAAGCAGATGTTTAGATTCATCCTTCTTCTTTCAAAATATACTCATGTCTTCTCTTGATACCGCCGTTTCGCATGCATAACCAGCGAGTTAGCCATTCAAGTTTCAGGCCATCTTTTGCAGCTTGCTTTATCTATATTTGCGACGTGGCAAATCGGCCGTAGAAAGCTTTTTATTTGCAATTTGTCGGTCGTAGATAAAATGTTCTTTCGTATTGTTCTGTGTGTGGAGATTCTTTATGATTTGATTGAGTGTTTTAGGCCCGTTTTCAGGCGTTTCGCAACCAAGGATTTTTCGTAAATTCGAATTAACCCATATTTTCAGTGCTCGTAAAAACAGGTGAAAAATCACCAAAAGTACTTCGGTCTTTCTGCTATCAAGCGGAACTCGATTCATTCAAATCCATCCAGTACTCTAGGAACTACGATTTTTCAAACGCCTGAACTTTTTTTGGCGCACCCGCTAGTTGATACAACGACTCCAACTGTTTGGGAAAAACATTCGTTTTTAAGCCGAAATCTTTTCCAGGGAAGCAAATTTGCCCTTACTTGGCTTCAGTTCGTGTGACAGGTTAAAACAAACAAAAACAAAGCCAGAATAAATACGTTGTGCATAACCAAAAACATCGAATCAAAATTTGCTGTACTACAAATCAACTCTTAAATTAGTTACATCTAAAAACTTTCTAAGTGCATCAAAAGCAGGATATTCAGCATTTTTATCTAAGTCGAATTTAAAAGTTTTAGCAATCTTTCCAATATCTGATTTCTGCGATCCTATCCCTTCTGCTTTCAAAAATTTCTTTATTTCTTCGGCCGCGTATGTTTCACCCTGAGGCTTTGGGAGAATATCCATATCTCCAGGTCGGTCTTTTATTGGAGTCCCTTCTATGACCTCATCATCCAATTCATCATCAGTCAGGTCTAAGGAATCAATGCTATCTAAACTCTCCATAGACAGTGCTGACATCAGCGAACTCATTTTCGCAGACATATCACCACCACCTTCATTCTGAGCCTCTGTTTCGGATCCCGGGTCGAGATCGTTATCGTTCAAGGGAACTCTTTTGGATGTTGCTCGTGATGCCTGTTTTGTGGTGGCATTTTCGTCAAATGATTCATATATTCCTTCTGAAGGATCTGAGGTTTCAGCGATATTTCCTGCAATAGAAATGTCAATTTTAGACTGCATTCACACGATACCGGCACAATTTCAAAACGGCGAAATGTGTGACGGATAGGCCTCTCGTTCACACGAAAACGGCACATTTTTTCCCGGGAGATTTTGAAAACGGAACAATAACCGGTACGTTTTGAAAACGGCATCGTGTGAACACTCAAAAACGATGAAAACGGAACATTTTTCAACGCTTTCGGAACGAGGCTGATCGATTCTTTAGGCGTTGATACATTTCTGTGGCGTCAAATGCTAGCCTCGTTGTTGGGGAGATAGCAATGAGTTTGTTACCGTTAAATTTCCTACCGTTTTCAAATTGTGCCGGTATTGTGTGAACGCTAGCTAAAATTCTGGTACCGTCACATTTTTGCCGTTTTCAAATTGTGCCGGCATCGTGTGAACGTAGTCTTAGAAAATAAAAAACTTTCGAAATTTTTCAGGTTCCCCTTTTGAAACGTCATACAAAATGAGAGATAAATCTTTTAAAAATTGGTTACAATGACCATGCTGGCCATTAAACTTGTTGCAAAAGTGTGTTAGTGCGACAGAAATTGCCCAGAAATGTCATCTATCGCATGAAAAGAAAATCCAGTGCCAAAGCTTTGGGTTTTCGGGCTCTTTTACAAGAAACGTTGTCAATATCAATTGTTTTCTTGCCCTTTTGCAAACAAAACTACGTCATAGGCTCAATGATTCCAAAACATGATATGTAAAAACTGAAAACGGTGTTCTTCGTTGTTCAACCAGGTTTTTGCAAATAAAAAATTTCGTTTCAGGTCACCTTGAAGAGTTCTTGTTGATGAGATCGTAAAGTGTTTCATCTTGTTTCATACCTCTTAATAATTCTTATCACAATATGCGGAATTCATAAGCACTCTTTTGAGAATTCTTTGATGTGAATGTACACAAGCAGACTTTCGGTGCGATTCCTTGCTTTTAATTTCTGATTTTTAATCTGATTTTTCTATTTTCTCTCATACAAGTTTATTTTCTCTCAGCAATAACCATCAAATTCAATTAGTGATACTAAGGCTTATATAGTGAGTCTAGTACACAAGACCTGTTCAGTATGTTCTATCATAGATTCGCTTTTTAAAGCAATTTTCAAACTTTGTAACACTACAGTCTGCCTCATATTAAATATCAGGTCAAACACTGTTACTTTTTTTATTAGGGGGTATTTTCGCCTGACATCTAACGTGAGAGAGACTTTAAGACTTAGCAACTCGATATTTCGAGCATAACTCCGGATAACTCAAACCGAACTTGAAATATTTCCGATAACTTGAGACACATCAGTCTCTCTTTAAAGTTTACGCTGTCGAGATTCAACAGTGGTTTCCTTTTGAACTTGTTCTGCTCTTTATTGCTCGTTTTGGTGTTTCGTTGCTGGTCTTTGAAATGCTCTTTCTTGATCGTTGTTATTCGTTGTTGCTTGTTTTTGTTTTAGATGAGTGTCTCCATTTGATTTCCATTGCTTTTGGCAGCTCTTTCTTGCTCGTTTTGGTGTTTGGAGTGCGTTTCCATTTGGTGCTTATGCTGCTGCTTTTGGTTTTAACGCGCCACGTAAAACCAAAACAAGCAAAAAAGAGCAGAAGAACTTTTTGAAACCAGGCTTACGAAAGTTCGAATAACAGCTATTTACCTTCGGATGATCTCCTTGGAATTTCATCATAATTAGCAGATGAACTTGTAGATGATGAGTCCAGTGATTCTCTGCTCGAGTCGCCAATTGCTGAATATGTTGCATCTTCAGTGTCACCCAAAATCTTCGGTTCTTTGAAAACTAAGGAAAGAAGGATATCGTTTGTATGATGGCTATCTTCCTGAATATGGAATTTACACAAATCTTTCAGTTAGTCAAAATCCTGGGGGGGGGGGGGGATTTTGACACTTGGGCACTTGACCTCAAAATGTACGGGAGTGTGCCTCTCAGATATTGGAATTTTCACCCTGTGTGGGAGCAATTTTTTCAAATTGACTACCCTGCTGGGGGGAAACTGGCGAAAAATAATAGCAAAATTGCAAAGTCCTTGTAAAAATCCCGTACGAGAGCAACTATACACCCCTCTGGGAGCACTTTTGTGAAAANCAGTTAGTCAAAATCCTGGGGGGGGGGGGGGATTTTGACACTTGGGCACTTGACCTCAAAATGTACGGGAGTGTGCCTCTCAGATATTGGAATTTTCACCCTGTGTGGGAGCAATTTTTTCAAATTGACTACCCTGTCTGGGAGCAAACTGGCGAAAAATAATAGCAAAATTGCAAAGTCCTTGTAAAAATCCCGTACGAGAGCAACTATACACCCCTCTGGGAGCACTTTTGTGAAAAAGGATACCCTGTTTGGGAAGGAATTTCCGCCAAAAAAGCAACCAATTTGGGCGGCACGTCTGATATTTTGAACAATGAGGTACCTCTTATCAAACAACTTACTCATAAAATTGTGTATCCTACCTCGTGGTGGTTTCCTTGGTACATCATATTTAACCGATGACTTCTTTGCAGACATTTCTTGGTTTAAATTGCCAACAGAGTCGTAAATAGCTTCTGGTGTCAGCGAAGCACTCGCTCCTAGAAAAGAATGAAAGGGAAGATTATTGTTAACATCAAGCCGTTTTCTGGGAACATGCATATATCGTTTAACTCTGAGACAATGTTTTAGAAACTAACGAAACCTTCAGCAATAATCCACGAAAATTTGGGGGAATTAGCTTCTCAATTTCAGCAATTACTTTGCCCATACAACCCTTCCTCGCATCAACACATTTCTTTGTGGCTCCAGAGCTACCTCGTTGTTCTTGCCTTCCTTCGTAGCTTTCTATCTCACATTAAGAATCTGTATCTTTCCTTGGTTCCTGTGCTACCTTCTGCATCTTTTTTATCCTTATCTTTTCACTCGACTTCCTCTTCTTTCTCGTCAGCTCTAGTTGCCTCTCTAGGGTTGAAAATCCATCCTAAATACTCAGCCCCAAAAACTATCTACTTCTAGTTTGGTTCATGATATGCGCGATATTCTCGTAGTCCACATCATCAGCCCAAGAGACTGAGCACAGGATAAAACATACGAGACATACAAGTCAACGGCTTTGTTTCATTTATAACAAAGTCCAATCTTTTGCTCGCAAATTTCGATGCGATGTAGATTCTGAATGCCAATCCACCCTACGTTCTATCACTAACGGGTCCCTACTTTTGTTTCACGGGCTATTTTGAAAAGTGGGAAAATCACAGCTTCTTGTACAATATTAATCCGCCATCTTACCTCCAGATGGTCGTTGCGCGATGGCATCGTAAGTCACAGATGAATCTTCTGTTGTGCTGCCAACAGTTGAGTAAACACCTTGCGTGCCCATTGAAACATTTGGTCCTATCAATAAAAAAGAACAGAATCATTTCATGTCCAGAAAAACAACTTTTTACTCTGATCCGCCAATATCTCCGTGATATAAAAAACATGCTTACCAGAAAAAATGTTATGATAGTGGACAATGTTGAGCAAAAGGGCTTGCTATAAGACTTTACGTCAATTTTCTTTACCTTTTATCTTATCTTGTGTCCGTTCCATGGAGTTTTTCAATTGATAAGTTTAGCTTGAATTTTCATGCTTAAATTTCCATAATATTAATTTCTTCTCAAGGTCCTTATAATTTACTTTATGTTGTTGTTTAATTTCTAACACCCTGAAAGTAATTCTAAATTAAACTGCATCAGATACCCTCAGTTGGTGTTGAAAACTGTCATTTTTTCCATAGAAATTCATATACACATACCTGTGACACAAGTTGACATCCTCCTAAAATGGTGCAGAAAAACATAGTTAGTCAAAGGCTACCACAAGAATTCAAACAATTTGTATGCAATTAGGTGAAGGTGAAGTTGCGGTTTTTAACGCCAAGCGCTGGGATCGCAGAAGTAGCTAAGCGCTAATCAAGTCCGTGACGCTCAAGATGTGCTGGTGGGTTTTGAACCCCGTCCGTGTGACATTCTGGGTGCAAAGTCAGTGGATTACAACACGGTGCCAAAACATCTTCAATAATTCTACTGAGTTCATCAGATGCAGAATACATTTGATTGATTTTAGAACACTTTATTATAATGGTAAAGCCTCGAATCACACTCTAGCACATTTGATAAAGATTTACTACAGGAAAGAAAACAAAGAAAACAAGCACTTGGGGGTGTACTTTGATCAATAGGGTAATATACTCTGTTTATAATTGTTATACTGCATACTTACTTTGCCTCAGCTGCAGAATTCTTAATTGCTGTAAGCCAGTCTTCTCTTTCTTGTGAAGTTTTTGCAGACTGCAATTCAGAGGTATGGAATCTGGATGAAACTCCTCATGAGAAACGCTTATTAGATATTGGAATAGTGAATGGGACTGCAGTGCAGGCCTCATTAAGAATATTCTGTGCCTGCGAGCAACTGGTTGAGAAAAATGTGCCTGCAACCAAAGCACTCTGAATACATTATAGATACCAGCAACTAATGTGTAATTATATTTTGTGCCTGCGAGCGACGCTCGTGTGCTCGCACACATTAATGAGGTCTGCGCAGTGTATGGTAATCTCTATTGTTTAGAAATCAAATTAGGAGATGATAGAATATAATACTATATAAAATGAACAGCTCCCAAAAAACTTGCTTCAGTGCAGAATTATACTTATTGGGAAATGAGATCTTTAATCTACATTAAAATCCAACAGTTTGGAATGGCTAAATTTTTGGACAAAATTTCGACTGAAACTTTTTTATCCAAATTGCCCTCGAAGAGTGTCCAAAAGTTGTTCTGGCTATATTATTTGCTCTTGATACTACAGTAGATCTGAAGTATTCAGTGCCAATCTTTGATTTAAATTAGGTAAATGCAAATGTAACTCATTTCAAGCGAAAAGTTTGATCAACAAACTGTAAAAAAGGAAATTGTTTTCGAGTTTTAAAAAGTGTTCAAAACTTTCTTGTCAGAAGTTTTGTGTTCAAAACTTTTCCATCTGAAAATTTTTGATTTTAATGTATTTGAGAGAAAATGTGTGAAACATTAGGCAATAAAGTGAAGAAAAAATTATTCCAAGGAGAAGATGCTTGAGATTTTTAAAAGTGATCCACAAAATCATTGTTATGATTACTTACTAAATGATATGTTCTTGATGGTGTTGTAACTTCAAATCCATGCTTAACACCCTTGCATTGTGTAGCTGATACTACCTACATTTCAGAAAATCAATATATTTGGTAGGAAAGATACTAAAAATTTGTAAGAAAATGAGGCAACGAAACACAACTTTTTAAATCAGCACACTAAGGCCTTTTGAATGTATGTTCTCTTCAGAGTGTGACTATAACATTTATCAAATTTCCGGAAAATCAAAATATCAGCATTTTAAATCCAAAAATGTAATACTTTAAAATCTACTTTCAGACAACAATATGACATCCAAATTTCACCTAAATTTATGTAATTGCCACGAAAATATTGAATGAACATGAAAACAGATCAATGTTACAGTGTAGTAGCATCTTTTAAGNTTTGATCAATAGGGTAATATACTGTTTATAATTGATGCAAGGACAGTTATACTGCATACTTACTTTGCCTCAGCTGCAGAATTCTTAATTGCTGTAATCCAGTCTTCTCTTTCTTGTGAAGTTTTTGCAGACTGCAATGTAGAGGTATGGAATCTGGATGAAACTCCTCGTGAGAAACGCTTATTAGATATTGGAATAGTGAACGGGACTGCAGTGTATGGTAATCTCTATCGTTTAGAAATCAAATTAGGAGATGATAGAATATAATACTATATAAAATGAACAGCTCCCAAAAAACTTGCTTCAGTGCAGAATTATACTTATTGGGAAATGAGATCTTTAATCTACATTAAAATCCAACAGTTTGGAATGGCTAAATTTTTGGACAAAATTTCGATTGAAACTTTTTTATCCAAATTGCCCTTGAAGAGTGTCCAAAAATTGTTCTGGCTATATTTTTTGCTCTTGATACTTACGGTAGATCTTAAGTATTCAGCACCAATCTTTGATTGAAATTAGGTAAATGCAAATAACTCAATCCAAGCGAAAAGTTTTATCAACAAACTGTAAAAAAAGAAATTGTTTTCGAGTTTTAAAAAGTGTTCAAAACTTTCTTGTCCGAAGTTTTGTGTTCAAAACTTTTCCATCTGAAAAATTTTGATTTTAATGTATTTGAGAGAAAATTTGTGAAACATTAGGCAATAAAGTGCAGAAAAAATCATTCCAAGGAGAAGATGCTTGAGATTTTTAAAAGTGATCAATAAAATCATATTGTTATGATTACTTACTAAATGATATGTTCTTGATGGTGTTGTAACTTCAAATCCATGCTTAACACCCTTGCATTGTGTAGCTGATACTACCTACATTTCAGAAAATCAATATATTTGGTAGGAAAGATACTAAAAATTTGTAAGAAAATGAGGCAACGAAACACAACTTTTTAAATCAGCACACTAAGGCCTTTTGAATGTATGTTCTCTTCAGAGTGTGACTATAACATTTATCAAATTTCCGGAAAATCAAAATATCAGCATTTTAAATCCAAAAATGTAATACTTTAAAATCTACTTTCAGACAACAATATGACATCCAAATTTCACCTAAATTTATGTAATTGCCACGAAAATATTGAATGAACATGAAAACAGATCAATGTTACAGTGTAGTAGCATCTTTTAAGTGAACAAACGCTTTTGAGTAAATAGTAATTGTTACTTACCCTTGCCATGTCTATAACACCCAACACATTGCTCTCCTGCAAAAATCATACAAGATTTACTTTTAAGTGAACCTATTTGCAGCATGGCATTTTCTTAGAAATTTCCTTAACCATAAATTTCTAAGGCGTTTCATGCTGACACATTTTTCATGCTTGAAAATTGTTCAAAGATATGTAAATTATTCTTTTACAATTTATGTTCAAAAAATACATATTCATGTGATTGTGCATTGGATTTTCTACGTTTTGATATTCTTTCGAAGACTCTGTGAATATGGTTCCCATTTTTAGACTTTATGACATTCAAGAAATCAAGCTTAACCACAAAATGTCAACTTTTCCAACAAACATCACATTCTGACTATCGTTGTTATTCTAAAATGTTCTTGTTGTCTACTTGTGCCACAGGATCAAATTGATAAGTTTGCCAATTCAAACTTGCATAAGTCGGACTCGCTTAACTCAGATTTTGCATAAGTTGAACAAAAAATATCAGTCTTGGCCCAGATCCTTTGAAGTTTCTTCGCCTAAGGTGGCTTTCATAACTCAGATATATATTTGTGTAAGTCACATCTTTTTTGGTGTCATTGTATAACATTCTATAAGTTAGATTTAACAACAGAAATGGGTGCTAACATTCTTACTTTGAACTTGGTAGCTTTGGAGCAACACATTCGCAAATAAAACAGCACTTTGTTTAGCTGAGGTACTCTATATTCTACATGCTTTGATTTTCCAGATGGGAAATTAGCTAGTCAAGAATTAATTTACTGTTAATAACATTTCTAGTATTCTTTTTGGAGTCTCGATTCTAAGGTCTTCATCCTTCGCATAGATTAGAAACAATCTGACGCAGGTGCAAGTCTGATTTCACGTAAGTTGGATTATTTCTCTCGGTCCGAAGAGATCTGGATGCGAATTTGACTGTAGAAGAAAATAAAAAATGATCCTCTTCTGCACTTTACTCACACATGTATCTTGTGAAGTGTAATACTTCAGGACATTTGCATTGAGAACAAACCATCTTTTCTTGTATCCCTGAAGGAAATTTATTAAGAACCTGTTATAGTATATGAAAATATGCAAAATGATAGCTTCAAGAAAGCACTGATTGTACAGTGGTGAAAACAGGCCATGATCTACACCTATCTGAAGCAAGGGAAAATGCTTGAACTTATTCTGTAGTTTCTGTCTTTGCTCAAACATATTTACGAATTAATGAAGGTCAATTTAATTGATCATTATTCGTTTTTGCTACTTTTCATTTCCTTAGTGTGATTTTTCGTAAATAATTTAATGGACTGTTAGTTACAACTTCAGTTTCAGTTCAGTTTCATTCATTATAAATCAATCTTAAATACAATTCAACACAAATACTCCATAAGACATTACAACAACAATACTGAAAATAAATTGAGAAATTACTTTGCATGGTAATTAAGATTGATTGTGCCTTTCATGGTGGGAACTTCGATGACCTAGTGTCTATTCCTGCCATGATAGGCACAGTAGATGTACTTTTTGAGTTTCTTTTAATTGATTATGAAAAAAATTAAGGAAGAGCTCTCTAAGTAGATAAACTAATCGATAGAGAGCCCCCCACCTCCCCCCATAAAGATAAAGAAACTAACTTGTTTTTAAAACAATGACAGTAGATCGCAGGGGCTTGCTTGGGCTGTCTTNACAGTATGCAGGCAGGGAAGGAAGGAAGGTATATTTCAACAAGAAACACATTTTGTCTCAACGAGTTTTGTCCTGGATTGTAGTTATAGTTTGAATATAAATCAAAAAAGTAACTGTTCAATTTTGAACGAAAAACTATAACAGAGCTTAGCAACGCGTATGAACAGTGGAGGAGTGTTCCAAAGCTTTGAACCAAGTATTGAATTGTTTGAAGACCATACAAGCTAGTATTTTTAATAGACTTGAAAAGATCATCTCTTGTTGCATGGCAAGTCCCAATCCTGATGGAACTTCTGTCACTTTCTCACTTTCAAAACATGAGATGTTTGTGATGTTATCTCTTATAAATTCTGTCATCATACAACCAAAGGACTTTGAAATTATAAACATTCAACACACTTACCTTCAGGCGAAGTTTAGTATGTTTATGCAAGAATCCTTCACGGTAAAATGCGTAGATTTTATTTGGATCCATCCCGCAAAAACCGAAGAATTTGAAGTGAAAGCAACAGTGATATTTGAAGACTATTATTGCACACGACACGGAAATGAATTTCACAACTCGACAAACAACTCCGTTGATATGAGATATGGATAATAGATCCTTTCGATATTGGATTTCAGACCATTTCAGAGGGCAAGATAAAGCTTGCTTTTGACATCTGTTTACACCCGCTGAGAAAGGTCACATTTCATTTTGAAAACAATAGCGACACTTCCAAACCAGGAAGGAGAATTATTGTCAACAAACTATAAGGCATTTAGAAAGCGAAAGAATTGACGAAAAATTGGCGGAAACATGTGATGTGGTGTCATCGAAGATTAAAAACAGAAAGTAAATATCAAAAAAGAAGGGTCGCGATCTCCGATCGGACTCAGTGTGGTGCAGAAAAATTGAATATACCTGCACTCTTCTCTTGCCTTGCTTTTGCAAAAAGCCTTCCTTGTAGATCGTAATCATTTTGCTGCTTATTTTCCCGTTACAATTTTACTCTGGCCAAAACTGAAAATTGGTTTTGCATTTCTTCGCGGAAAAATTGAATAGAATTGTTTTTGTTATGAGCCTCGTTTTGACGATAGCCTCTTCTGCGATGCAGCCTCAGCCTCGATTACAATGATAATCAATAAATCAATAATTGGCGCAGAAAACTAGTATTGTCTGTTGGTCTGTTTATGGTCCAAAAATGCGATGATCGAGAACGAATTCTTCTAATTATGGGTGATAAAAGCCCAAGGTAAGTATATGCATCCTTCCCTTCGAATATTTTTGAAAACTCCAGTTAGATTAAACGAAGGCAAAAAGTAATAAAAAGAAATATGAATATTTTCATCATAATATAATATACAAGAATCACAACAACATTCGCACCAACCCAAGCCAAGGGCACATGACGTGGCTGCCCGTGGCTGTATTTGAAAAAGTGTTTCAGAAAGTTTGCAAAAGTTCTTTATACGAAATTTTTGACCCAGCAGGATGAAGGATTCCGGATGGGTGGGTGGAAAAAAATTTGCTGTTATCTGTAAAACATACAAGTTGTTTTGAGTGTAAAGAATATCAAAAGCAAGTTAAAAATAAAAAACTACAGTTCTAAATGCATTACTTTTACTTTTCAGGAAGCAGGGGATATGGGCAGGGAAGCAGGGGATAGGGGCTACAGCCCCATAATCAGGGAAAATTTATAGCATTTCTGGCTCAGTTCAGGCAATTTTAACCCCTGCTCTTATGATGATTTCTTATTGAAAAATTTCTTTTAAATTCCAAANTTTGCAAAAGTTCTTTATACGAAATTTTTGACCCAGCAGGATGAAGGATTCCGGATGGGTGGGTGGAAAAAAATTTGCTGTTATCTGTAAAACATACAAGTTGTTTTGAGTGTAAAGAATATCAAAAGCAAGTTAAAAATAAAAAACTACAGTTCTAAATGCATTACTTTTACTTTTCAGGAAGCAGGGGATATGGGCAGGGAAGCAGGGGATAGGGGCTACAGCCCCATAATCAGGGAAAATTTATAGCATTTCTGGCTCAGTTCAGGCAATTTTAACCCCTGCTCTTATGATGATTTCTTATTGAAAAATTTCTTTTAAATTCCAAAATGTGAAAATTGATTAATTGATTAGACTAGCTAATTATGAAGTTCAAATTCTTCATATAGCTTTGCAGCAGCCATTCTTCAATTGACTTTGTTCTGTGTCATTGTATCATGCACCCAAATCAAGATAATTGACGAACCCTTCTCCCTCAATCATGCTGGTATCCAACCCCAGAATATTGCTCCTGCCGAGAAAGAGATAATTGCTAAAGTTAAACCTCAGCCACTATCAGGACCTCCACATCTCTTTCCACTAGCTGGAAAATGTTTTACTCTTGAGAAACAGAGGTTAGTTAAAATTTCTCCTTGCATTTGTTATTTCTACGTACAAGGATTGCCCTTCAATGGAATTGAATATTTTCAACAAAAGTTTTTGTTATTTGCCAATAATTTGTCATTCTTAAAAGAACCGATTTTTCATATTGTGAATCGATTTATGACAAACAGATTGTACAAATGAAACTAACTAATTCATGTTAAGATAAATCTGTTCTTTCAAGGACAATGAATTACATACTGTATGTTTAGTACTAAATCAACAAATTCAGATACTTTCAAATTATTTGCCAATATCTTTGGAGAATTCATATTTCTGCCAAAAAATGTGCTGATTTACTGCAGAAAAGTACCAGTGCTTGATTTGTGATATTACTTTTTGGATTAGCTTGCATTTGATTTGTGACCAAGAAGTGATCTCCTTCTTTAGATGTTGTGACTTTGTGTGTCATTTCCTCAACTAATGTCTTTTAGAACTTCTATCTTTTTTCAGCACAAAGATAAGAAGCTGTTCTCACTTAAATTCATATGAAATCACATGAAGATTGTTTAGAAAAATGGTTCAGACATTAATGCCAGTCTGTCCCCTCTATAATTTGCTTCATACAGACAAGGCAGAGTTATTCATGCGTAATTTTATGGCCATAAAAATTACGCATGAATAACCTTGCTCTCTTTGAATAAAGGAAATAATAGTACATTTGTGGAATATTCAATAGAGATCTTTATCGATTTTTTTCATTCATTGAGGGGACAGACTGCCTTAAGTTTTGCCCATACAGACTACTCTACAAAAAGAAAACTAATTTTGCAAAATTTCTTTTTAAGAGATTTAAATATTTGTTAATATTGTTCAAAACTTTTGTTTCAGCTACAAGTATGACTTCTGCCCCTTCAACAATGTGACACAGCGGGAGCAAACATACAGATGGAATGCATTTCATGGGGTCTTAGGGTAAGTCAGCCGTGAAACATTTCTAGGTATTTAAAATTCAGCATCTGCAACCAGTATTTAAACAATTTCCTTTGATAAAACTGCAGATTTCTTCTTCCCAAAATAATTATTAAAAATTGTTCTCTTTCAGTATTTGGCGAGAATGGAACATTGTTGATGAGAATTTTCAGTCGATGTTGATGACAGAGGGGGAATTATGCATTGGACAACTTTCAAGGCAAGTTACGGTAAGAATTAGCTTTGTGGCTTTTTGCAGCGTAGCACTGCAGGACTATTCTGAAAGTTTGATTAACAGAGCCAAAACAATACAGTAAAAACCCACATACTAAAAACCTTCCTTGTACAAGAACCTGCAGCCTGAAATCTTCAATATTTACTGCCTTTAGGTAAGAACCTTTTCACCCTGGTTTGTTTACTGGTTATTATTTTGAAAACAAATGCATTGATATTGTTTCAACTGTGACAATCCAAAACATAAATTTGATCATTGTGTGAGATAACAAATTTCATATGCTCCTCAGTCATCCGAGAGGCCTAAACAAGTCTGATTCCACCACATTGCTAATGTTCCATCCCCTATTACAGTATATTGATTTTAAACATTTTAAAGACTGCAAACAAAGAAACACTATTGCAAAAAGACTTTTTGAAACAATTTAAGAACCTAATTTAAGAACCTACAGCCTGATTTCAAGAATTTTATCCTTAGCATCAGAACCAAAATAGCTTTGTTTGAAAAAATGTATGTTTTTATATGCTGGTTTTACTGTATTTATAGAATGTTTCTTGTCCTGAGAGCATTCGGTAGGAACAAAACTTGAAAAATCTGTTAAGTATAGCAGAAAACCACCACAGCTAGCTGGAAAATTTTCTTGATCTGAGGTGCAGTAATTTGGAACAGCCTCTCAGCTGAGTATAAATCAGCACTCTAAAGGTTCCGAATTTTTCTTTATATCTTCGAAAGTTTACTCACCCTGTAACGAAAACGGTATGTACTATAAAGTGTATCCACCGTTGCTGTTACTGCATGAGAAGCACATTTTTCTCGACCTCGAAAATTGTTCCGAATTAATCTTTTCTCTACGTCTGAAAATATTGAAGATTTCTGAGAAGTCCAACGGTAAAATTATAGCAATGTTGCTAAAATTTCTTTCAAGTCATTCAATTCAAAGAAATACCTGTAGGTCATATAATTTTACATCAACCTTTTTAGAGATTTGGAACCTATGCTTCATTTGTTACTTTTGTAGGTGATGTTAAAATGTGGAGATGAGGATAAAATAATTGATATACAAGAACCAAGGACGTGCAAATATAACTTGACTTTTGAGACACCTTTAGCATGTCCTTTGGATGGCTTTCTAGGTAAGTTTTGTTCGACACTGTAATCTGTGGAAAGAAAACTGTTAACTCCTGTAAAAGAATAACAACCAAATTAATCTGTAACCAGAGAGGACACTGTTTTAAATCCTGCAAGAGAAACAATGAATCAACCTGAAACCCTGAAAGGACAGAAATTAAGTTAATAGCTGCAATAAAGAGCAAACGTTGAATAACCAAAAACGTGTTTCGTGGCACACTCGTCAATTTAGTTGGTGCGAAGACCAAATTAACGATACAAACAAGCCGATTTAACACCAGAAGAACAACAGAAAATCCAAAGCCACGTGACAATAACACCCAACCAATGATTGGCTAAACTCAAAGAAGATCCGCCAAAGCCCAAGGCGCTAAATCAAAACAATTGCAAGGCGAAAACAAAGTCCTTCTGTCGACAAAGAGAAGGATCTCGAAGTTTGATGTACACTGCTTCTAAAACCTTGAGGTGGAAGGTTGACCTTGCCCTACTCAAAATTCGGAAATAATCCTCGCTATAGTTGCTACCACACCCATTACTACTCAGTAAATGAGTACCAATTGCAGAATCACTTTCTTGTAAGTTTTGTTCACTTCTAATGTTTGTAAACGAAGGAACTCTTTATATTTCCTTATAGATCACACGATAAAGACTGTAAAGCAAGCATTTTAACAGAGCTTGCTAAAATTAGCAATGGTCAAGGCCATATAAACCAGCTCAATTTTTAGCTGTGACAGTAAGGTTGAATTTTGTGGAACAAAAGATTCAGCATCACGAAGCGATTTGGCTTTCTGAAGGATAGATTTCACACCTCTGAGTGCATTCGACCAAATCAAAACAAAACGGAAAGAGCTAAACTGCATGGTTGGCTGCGCAGAATGTGTAATTGTTTTGTTTTACAAAATTGACCCTTGCAAAGTTTGACTATAACTATAACCGGAAATGACTGTAGATATGTTCCTGAAAATGCTTTCCTAGCTACATTTGATGCAAATTCTGATCCATAACAGGGGACAACTTTAAACACGTACAGCTTTGATCCCCTGACACTGAGTCTTCAAGTCTTTGCAGTATGTTGTATTCATTCCCTTGATTTCACCCTTCCAAAGACAAAACCAAGTCTCGTTCAACGTATCATGAAATACACTGGTGCAATCGTCTGGAATAAAATCCCACGCGAAATAAAGAATTCTGAAACAAAAGCCGAATTTAGTAAGAAAAATTCTGAACATCTACGACAGATATACTAACTTATTACATGTCAGCAAATGTCCTGCATAACCAGCAATATTTGTTTCTACCATTATCATTTTCTTTCCTCTCTCTCTTTTTCTTTCCTCTCTGTTTGTTATCAATGTTTTGTATATATTTAAACAAGTATTACATTTGAAAAGTATGATGTATTAACGAGTTTGAAAACATGTAAATTCCTTTGAAGAAGGGGTACTTGGCTCGTCAGCCCTCTGGGGTTTCTGTAGAGAGGAATTTCCGTTCTTCCCTATAGTATCCAAGTACCCTGGACAACTATTCCATTTAGTATATTCATAGTAGCAGAAATGTATGTAGTAGACTTTAGAATTGTTTGTTCAAATGACATTGAAATTGAAACTTGATTTGCTTTCAAATTCAGTTTCTTTGTATATTGAATAGAATAGAATAACGATATTAATACTTACAAGAACTTACTGTAAATCTTTTGCAGTATATCCTGCGTTATCAGATGCTGGCAGAGAGCAATGGGAAGATATTGAGCTAAGTTACAAAGAGGAGGAATTAACTTTACAAGGGTATGAGAAGAAAAGAAGAAAATTATTTACTAAAGAAGGATTTATGGTTGACGAAGATGCACCAAAGAAAGAATCCCAAAAAGATAAAGAAAAGAGCTCAGAAAAAAATAGTTTACCAGCAGCTGTAGATGAATCCCAGCTCTTTAGCCGAAATGAATGCGTCGAGGTAAAGTTTAGATTTTACTACCGGGTGTCCCAAAAAAGTAGTTCTGTTTGAAAAATCACCAAAATTTTATTACAGGGCAGATCTTTAAATTTCTTTTCTTGACAAGTAGATCAAAGACCAAATTAGTTTCCCAGGTATGGCTGATCTTGTGATTGGTTTTAAAGTTATCAAATTTAGTCCCAATTTAGTCCTTTTAGGGCTGCCTGGTTTTGAAGCATACTGCAAAAAGGACTAATGATTACCCGATTAATTTCTTTGTTATGCATCAAGCTTCTAGTTTGGTCGTAAATGTCAGAAAGAGACGCAAACTATTATTGAAGACTTGAGGGTTAAAGAAAAATTTCAAAATTGTGGCTTTAAGGCAAGATTTACAATGTTACTTAAAGAGTATAGCTCAGAATAAGATTTTTTTCAACCTGTAATTTTATTCCCTTTAAGTAACGAAAACAAACATTTATCATCTTTAAACTTGATGCTAAATGTGGTTACTAAAAATTATCTTTAAATATATTTGGAACATTGACAAAAGAGATCAAAAAGAAAATTTTATGACAGGTTTGATAATCGAGTTTTGGTGATTTTTCAAACAGGAGTACTTTTTTGGTACACCCGATATAATACCCAGTCGATAAAAACGCACGTCATTTGAAAGGCCATCGTTCCCCATATATCAATGCCCTATAAAAGTGACAATTACATGTGTTATAACATGTTATCCTCTTGTGAGAATGTAATACCTCGGAATATATCTGTGATGTTCATAGGAAATTTGATCTCGCTTTTAGGCCGTTTTTTTAATTTCTTGAAGAGGCTTTCTCGAAAAATCCCGCATGACTTCAGAATGGAGAGCCCGATTTAAATCAGATAGATTTTAAATTTCAATTGAACATGTCGGCTATTGAGCAAGACATTTTTCAATATTATTGCTGTGATATCAAGGGAACAGTAACCTTTCAAACATCGTGCAGTGTTCTGACTCACAAGATATAGCCACAGGGGGTCCAGGCGTATCCCCTAGCGAGTCCCCTTGTTTTTGTTTCTTTGCTTCCCTGTGATCCGGATTATGAAAACAACACCATGTAATTCTAGCATTCACTAGCATTCACGCTGCTGTTCTATGAATAGTCAACCCCCCTAAAGTACGAGGTTTTTGCCAACATTATTTTATTCGATTGTTCATTCATTTCAGAAATATGGACAGCTCTTGGAAGAAGTGAGACGACTAAGAGAACAAGTCAAATCTATGAAACAAGATAATACGAATAAGACTGTTCGCGATGACAATCATGTCGAATCAAACACAAGAAAAGTGAAATTACCAACTGGATCAAAGAATTTGACGAAGGAGAGTCACACCGAGGCAGATTCTGAAACCGAGGCAGATTCTGAAAATAGAAAGAAGGTTGCTGGTAATTTGACTCGAGGGATGGTAACAGGAAAACAAAGCTCAGAATCAAACACAGAGCTACACGTGAAGCATCCTGAAATTCTGAAGAAAAAAGGGAAAAGGGGGGACGACGGGTACATAGACAACGATCTCAACCTAAGGCATCAAGAAAACCTGAAGAAAAAAGGGAAAAGGGGAGACGACGGGTACATCAACAACGATCTCAACCTAAGGCATCCTAAAAATCTGAGGAGAAAAGGGAAAAAAGGAGAAGATGGTTTTATCGCTGGGGTTAAACGAACCTCGACTGCTGTCAATGACACAGGTAACTGGTTTGGAAGAATGTTCGAGACAAGTAGAAAGAGAGTTGTATATTCTAAAGAAGAACAAGAACAGAGAGATAAAGAACTCAGGGAGAAGCAAATTAAAACTCATAGAATTCATTAATTATTTTATATACCAGAGTGACCAAAAAAGTGTACAACTTTTTGAAAAATCATCACAATTTGGTTCTGGTCCAAATATTTGAGGCAAATTTATCGTAGAAGGATTACGTACTCTTGGCTTTAAATCATAGTGCTGGTACCTTCTTTGGTTATGAAATCATGATGAAATCGAAAGAAGTCATTATCAAGTTCTATGCCCCCCCTCCCCCAGTACGTAAAGGTGCATTCTTTATAAAGTCATTTTCCAACGTCTTTTCCCACAAGAATTGAAAGATGTCAGGCAAAAATGTCCGCGAATAATAACAATTAAAGTGCTTTGCATGAGTAATTTTGCGTTGTCGCAAATCCCACCTGACATCTAATTTGAGGCAGATTTTAGTGTAGTCCTTAAAACAGACAGATGAGACAAATTCAAGATCAAATTGATAACTTTGTATAAATTTTCTTGATTTTCAAACAGTTGTACACTTTTTTGGGTCACAGAATATTATTCTTTAGGAGAGGCAAACGATCCTAGTTCGGTTTTGAGAAAGACTTCACTAATGCGAAAAATAACTATCAGTTTTAGAAGCATCGAAATGTTGCAAAATTCCGCAGGTTTTCAGGAAAAAGTAACCATGTTTGGTAACAACTCTGGGATCATCTCTTCGCAGGGAAAAGACGATGTTTTAGATAGCCCAAAGTGACAAGTTGCATGTAAGGCGAGGGCTGTATCATTCCTACGAAAAAGCGTACGAGATTTTTGAAAAATAGGATTTTTAGGGATTTTTCAGGGATTTTTCTTGAAAACGATAAGATTTTAGGGATTTTTCTTGAAAATGAAAGGATCTCTGCCAAAGGCATACGAGATTTTCATGGAGGTCATGGAGTGAAATGCCCCTCGACGTAAAGTTCAAAGACTTAATCGCTTAGGAACTGTTTTGATCAACTTCGAAAAACATGAATCAGTTGTGTCACTCAGAGAAAACTTATTCACACAAGAAATGTAGGATTTGTATCTCATAAATTATATGGAGTCGGGATTGAGTTGATACCGTAGTTAAACTAGCAGGGTTTTGTAGCAGTTAATTTTGTAAGAAATCCCTAAGAAATCAAGACTGATGGCAGAGACTCTCTTTCTTTCTTACAAGACGACTTAGGGAAGTCCAGCGTGTCCATCGTTTCTCTTAGAAAGGGGTGAATTTTCAGTAGATATCTAGGACCTAGATTGAGAAAAAGGGGTCTTTATTGCAGAATACTAGAATACTAAAATAGGGTATGTATTCTGTTCAAGCATTTCAGTCAGAAAATGACATTTCTTATGATATGAAGATTAAAAAAGCTTTTGCAAAGACCAGTTGATCAGTTTTGGAGAATTCTTATTGAATCACAATGAGCAATCTAAACCAGCCCACCAGCCAAGATTAAACCAGGTTACAACTTACAAGCTGGATTAAACTGGATTAAACTATACATGGTTAGGTCAGAATTTCAACAGGAAAGAACTGGTTTAGTTGATGTGTGCAAACGGTGGTTTTGTTTGCATTACTTTGAAACAGGTTTTACTTTTGGTGTGAGTGTGGTATTATTTCAATTCCAAAAGTTTGTTAAAAACAAAACAACGACACTGAGAGTATCAAAATGACAGGAATGCTACAGAGATATTGTCAGCTTCTAAGGTTTTGTTTGATTGGGAATTCCAAACCTACCAAATTCTGAAAACAGAAGACTTCGCAGAAACGGAAATATATTTCCTAATCAAACACAAAAATTCTGCAACAGTAGGTTTCGGATTCACCAATGAAAACGAGAATCTCTCCAAAGTCTGCCAAACCTTCTGCCTTTTGGAGCAGAAGGTTTTAGAAGGCATTTCAAACCTACCAAACCTACCGTTTTGAGATTTTCGTAGTCAATAGAACACAACTTCCGAATCTACCAAATCTACCGTTTTCAGAAATGGTACCAATCAAGCACACCCTAATAAGGTACAGATTTAGTCGAGGCTGAATGTGGTTGAATAACGGAACCTTTTTGGCTAACTGCATAGGCGTAGGAGACAGGGGGCAGGGGGCTACAGCCTCCCCAACATTGGAAAATTTTAAAAAAATCAGCCAAATTCGGGCAAAAATCCACATCAAGTCGGGCAAAATTTTCGTAAACAATGGATTTTTTATCGGGCAGCCCCCAGATTTCATCTTCCCGTACGAGTAAACGCGTATGGCTAATTGTTTTCGTTTGACTCTTTGCATAGCAAATCCTCAGATAAGATCCAAAAGAGGAGAAACGAGGATAGAAGCAAGCCACATCGCAGACTAGCCTCTAATCAAATCATTTAATAAGTGATTTGAAATTAACCAATCAGAGAGCCCTCTATAGTTTTCAAGTGGTCAATGGAAAGGAAAATGGAAAGGCAATCGAAACAGACAAGAAAAATATGCTTTTTTAGATTCCTAGACGAGATAAGTAAGTTTCTTGGATAATTTTCCCAGGACTAAGGTTTCTTAAATCATATGCTTAAATCTTTGGTGATCTGAAATTTCGGTTCCTTCAAAGGAGTTTCTTCTCCGCTTTCAAAGGAAGAAGTTTCTTGAAAGCAACAGCAACACAATAGAGTATGTGTCAACATTTGAAAGTTTTGCGATTTTCAAAATGTCATATTTCTCAGAGTTTCAGACTCGCATTTCTATGGAGCCTCGTACACTGATCAGAATTGAATTGAATTGATCTTTGCTTTTGAAGTATGACACATAATAACGACTCATGGAGAATCGATGAAGTGGAAAGCTTCAAGATGGTGTGATGGTGTGATGATCACTTCGAAGAGAATTGACCCAAAACAGAACAATTTAACCAAGGAATAGATGGAATAAAGTTGAAGGGATGAAATGGGAGGTACGGACAGCAAGTTAAGCTTCAGACAGGCTGTCGTCCAGCTGACCAGTAAAAAAACGGTGAGTAAAGTTTTGAATAGAAAAGAGACATCTGGTTTTTAGGCCCTATCACAAAAATATTGTTTACTTCAAATATTGATCACCTTCTTGGTATCCATATTTTGATCTTCGCAAACGGCAAGAACTATTTTATTACTTTTGTTCGTTTACAAATTTAAGAAATGGTTTTTTCGTGAATATTTAGATTAGGCCAAACAGGAGAGGTGTTTTGGAGAACTTACAGGTTTGCAGATTAAAATGGAGGAGTTTTGGAGTGGGGGCGTTTTGTAGTGATACGCTTTGAAGTGGAATGCAACCTTGCATCACCAAAATATAAGAAGGGGGGTACGGAACATGACCGGTTGTTCCATTTGAAAAGTTGATCTAGACAGTGACGTACAGGTAACAAATAAAGCATGTCAGAAATTTGACAAGAAAGACTTCCTTGCCCAGTAGCTAACCAAAAATTCACCTTCTTGAATTAAGGAAAAGTTTTTGTGTCAGGAAAACTATACTTTATTCAAGATATCAGATGCAAAAGCTCTTTTACCCACTTAGGAGAATAATAGGTGTCAGTGCAGAAGAGCCTCCCAAGAACAATATACATCCTCATAGGCTATTGTTTTCCCTATTGCTCAAGATTTCTTAAGAAAATCAGTTTTTACTGTTGCAATCTTCTTTCAGAAATCTTGGGTGCACCAATATCAAACTTTCCAGACTAGGGGAGATATCATCAAATTTTGAATTTTCATCCAAAAAATTGTCTGACACTTGTCACAGGAATAGACAGAAACTCATTCAAATAACATCAAAAGCAAATAAAAAACAATACAATGATTGGCTGATTGAAATTTGCCAATCAGAGATCAAACTACACACTAACGTTTTGGTTTGATCAATAAAAAAGTTGGAAGGGGGAGATTTCTTATCTTATTGATGATTAAGTTGTTGCCAGTGTCAGATATGACCAGTATCAGTGCCAATTTAGATGTAACATCGCCACATAGAAAATTTTCCAAAATGTGCCCAGGTGCCAATAAATTCAGTGATCATTGAAACATTGGCTGGAAAGCGCAGCTTTGTTATAAATTTTAACATTAGGACCATGACGAACATCATTTTGAGGGTCATTTCAGAGAAAGGCAAGTGACAAATCAGTTTATTAAATCAACAGTTCCAGTTAATTAAGACATCTTAATACTGTAAGACAAATTCAGTTATGATTCAAAACTGACTTTCCATTCATTAAATGGAATAGATTTTGAACATTCTGTACGAAAATGACAAAATTGCATCTGTCACTTTTTAGACATTTTCTAAAATTTTGTGGAATTTAAGAACAATTTTGACTGTTACCCCCTTTAGGGGGACATGAAATATATCAATATCTTTCTTTGTGGCACCCCAAGCCTGGTATTACAGGTATTTACTCTGTATGCACATGGAAGTAGGATTGTATGCAGATTACTTAATTATGCATGCCATACAGGTGGCGTCATTGTTTTTTTGATCACAAAATTCATCCATTCCTTGATGACCACCATTACATGTTCAAGATTACTTTAAGCCAACTTAAAAGAAGAGTGTTATTTGATTTGTTTAAGGTATGAGCAGATGTAAAAGGAATAACCTTGAAATTTGATAGAAACATCAAATTTCAATTTTTTCCAGAAATTAATTAAATGAATGATTGAAAACAGATATTTTGTCAAACACCTTTTGAGTTTTGCTTCATGACAGGTTGTTGTAAAGACTAGGAAATGACTTTATGCTCTTTGGAAAAGATCATGTTTACCTACAGAATTAAGTTAAATGCAAAAGTTTAACTTTTGCTATGCTTTAGTTATCTGGTATCCAGGGTAGCTTCACACAAGGCAAAAGAAGTAGTTCAGTTCAGTTTCATATTTTAAATTCCACTACATACAATTTATTAAAATAACTTAACAGACAAATAACTAAACTACAAGAATATAAGATGATATTACAGAAAATTAATACACCAGTACGCAAAATTAATACATTTACAAAACAAGAGAACAAGATAAATTGTATGGAGGGAGTTACTTAAAGGAGGAGCTCTCTCAGTAGTTAAACTAATCGAGGAGAGAGCACCCCCTGATTTAATAGAGTTTCATACAAATGTGATTAAACTTTCATTGCGATTATGAATTTATGACTAAGGCGGATGGTGACCTTATGCCTGTATTTTCCTGTGATCAATTTTGGTAATTACTTTCAAAGAGGAAAGCTTTGAGTTTACGACGAAAACTGATAGAAGAGGGTGATCTTTTTATAGAGGAAAGGCTATCTAACTAATATGTAAAATTTTAATTCCATCATCTTACTTTAAGCTACAGCTTGACTTTTAGATATTTCTCGTAATTTTAGGTGCACTATTTCCTTCTGAAATAGGAATTATGGCCAAAAGTCCTATTTCTTGATATGCCCAAAACCAGCTAAAAATGGCCCGTTCACTATCATGTAGATTTTGACTGTTTGATGCCCAGCATTGATGGGAAAGCATAATTACATTTGAATAGCTTGCATATCATTAGAAAGCAATGCCTGACTTTGTGACCTAAAAAACATACCATTTTACTTTACTCATTCAAACATGGATCAAATAGAGCCAATCACTTACAGTTTTAGGAAAACCAACAGAAGCTAGTTTTTGGGAATTCTTCATTTGAGAATAAGATAATGCATTGTAAATTATAAATAGATTCTCAAAATTAAGTTAAACTCTCAGTCAGGCAACGGAGTTGTAATTTTTCAAATCAGTGTTCTAGATTTTGTATTACGACTTTTTCCAAGAGTGGATACATTTTCTGACTCACCTGGTATAATTTTCATGCAGTGTGTATTGCAAAAATTATTCACTTTAACCTTTGCATGTTAGAAGACGTATTTAAATTTCCACGTGTTTTTAATTTCTCTTATTCAATCAACCGATGGGACGCAGAAACTGACAAACTATAGTAATACTACTGGTATTTGAAACTGATAATTCGTAAATGACATCCTTTTTGACATTTTACGTCTAGTGGAAAAAATGAGTTTATTGGTTCTAAAAAAGTAAACATCGGTTAACTTCAGTGTCTACTCCAAAAGACCCTAGTCAAGACCACACTGAGGTATTGTTGTCAGTTACTATATAAACGTAACTAAGGACGAAGTCTTTATTCTTGTGAATCTCTTCTTACAGGTTCAAATTTAGCAACTCTGTGCTACAAGGTTAGTTTGTTGTGCAAGTTTTATTCGTTTGTAGATTGAAAATTACATTGCTGGAGATTTTAATTAAACTGAGTTGCTGCAGGAATGCAGGCTAAAGGAAGTTTCACAGGATGAAGTTTTCACAAAATGTCCACGCTGTTTTCCTTTTGTTCTTCTCTTTTCCTCTATTTTTCGTTCTGTAACATGCTGTGCTTGTGCTGGAGATGGTAGATAATATCCATGCTGCACAAATTGAAAATTTTCTTTGTGAATTTTATGAAAATAACATAGTAATGCCCACATTTATGCAGTTACATGTTAAATTAAGTTTCTAGCAAGATGGCATCCTATCTGTTCCTTTCGGAAGAATCTTTTCACAAATTTCTTGAAATGATTCCATAAACTTTAGGCTTGCATCACATAGGAAAATTGCAAAGTTATATTTTTTCACTTGAAACACATTGTTTGTCTTCATTGTTTTAAAACAAAAGATCTTTTGTTCTCTCCACCTTTGGGACGGTGACAGCATCCCCTCCCGCCTCCAATTGTCTGCCACTATACTTACACAGTATGTTTGTATTTATCATTCTTTATCTGACTGTGAAATGAAGAATTCTTCTTCGTTCATATTTTAGTGCGTTGAAAAGTTAGTCAATGCAACTGCAACGGGATGTTCAGGTCAGCTAGAACAGCAGGCTGGTAAGTGCTTAAAGAGAATAGACTATATTGAGTGGTCGCTATAAATAGGCTACGAAAACGCCCACACACCCATTGTTTCTTCAGCTACACAATGAAATGGCACATGCCAACAGTATCAAATACAATAAACTATATTTTAAACTTGGCCCGGGCCAGCTTTTAACTATGTTGATTCCCTTTAAGATTTCATATATTAGTTGGTTTGAAAATACTTTATCCCAAAGAGAGGTTTGCATGCAGCAAGATTAAAAGGTTCTACAAGGTACTAACAATTGCAGGAAACATACAGCACATGAATAACAGGCTCTTTTTATTGTAAGTATAATTATACATATTTCACAGAGTTGCATATAAATTAACTAGGAGATCAAAGAGTTTGGGGGTTTGAGGAAATACATAAAAAGGGAGGGAATAAGTTCAAGATCATGGGAAGATGAGAGTTCAGGGTAAATACAGTAAAACCCTGTGTATAAGAACCTAGTGGATTAAGAACTTGCAGGCTGAAATTGTCCAATTAGGCTACCATTTTATAAGAACCAATCCATTGTACTCATTATTTAAGAACCCAGGCTGACTTGCAAAATTGTAGGTTCTTATACTCGGGTTTTTACTGTATTGTTCCAAATTACCCAATATTTTATAGGGACTAAACTGATTATTTCTCAAAGCACTTTTGGGGGAAAATTAGCAAATTTTGAACTGCCTGCACAGACATTTGGCCATTGGAAGATTTTTGGGATGATAATTGTGAACTTCACATTTGTGAAAAAATCCTATTTTCTTGGAGGAATATTTACTCCTGTGAGAGTTCCTATCAGCATGATTAACCCTTTTCTATTTTCTCTTAGTTTTAAACTGCATACGATTATTGACAAGACTCCTGCCATATATATTTGAAGATCCAGACTGGAGAGGTTTCTTTTGGTCAACAGTTCCAGGACAGGTATAGTGAAATTTGATCATACCGCTGCTTGTTAGAAGTATAGAACATTTCACCAGTTTGTTTTAAGTGAATTTTTAAAAGTACAGTAACAGACGACAAGAAAAAAAGCTCTTAAATTATATATGTGTTATGCAGATTTTTTATCAAAAGATTGCACAAAGATTTTCATGACTTTTTAACTGACATTGGTTATAGAATTATATTTGGGAATATTATATGTTATTACCCGATGCTAAGGGCAGAGAACACGATAACAAATTTGACTGGTCGAGAAGCGGGCAATATTTTCCCCTTTTGCCTGTCGTCAAGGGATACAAAATAGCACTTTGGTCTTGCGTTGCTTCTATTGTATCGCTGCGTTGATTGTTTTCCATTGTTTCCTCTAGATTGGGTAATAAACCAAATACTAAGTTAGCTCGCAAGCTCGGTAAATACTTTTGACCTCAGGCTTGATATTTTTCCGTATTGCCCTCGCAAAAAGTTAGTATTTGTATAATATTCCTCTTGATATTCGAAGGAAGGTAAAATACAACTGAAATTGATTACTTGAAGTTAGCAAAAAACATCATTCTCTGACTTTAATCAGTTTGTGATAGACAGTACATCCACAATTAGACATGTTTGTTGTGTCTCATCTTGCGTTGCTTCTAGTGTATCGCTGCGTTGATTGTTTTCCATTGTTTCCTCTAGATTGGGTAATAAACCAAATACTAAGTTAGCTCGCAAGCTCGGTAAATACTTTTGACCTCAGGCTTGATATTTTCCGTATTGCCCTCACAAAAAGTTAGTATTTGTATAATATTCCTCTTGATATTTGAAAGAAGGTAAAATACAACTGAAATTGATTACTTGAAGTTAGCAAAAAACATCATTCTCTGACTTTAATCAGTTTGTGATAGACAGTACATCCACAATTAGACATGTTTGTTGTGTCTTCCTTTTTACTCTTTTTTCTTCCCTTTTTATGTAATTTTTGTGCAATGATAGCTTTTTGTGTTTTCAATTTCAAGATCATAGTTAAATGTTTATAAAATTGAATTCACTTCCTTACTTACAGAATGATGGTGACCAAAGGCCAGACACAAACGGAGAAGTAAGTGTTGCTAACATTTATCACAGCGTAAATCTTATTCGGATCGGAAGTGAGACAGGTTGTCATATTTGTTTAGAATTGTTTATTGTCATTTTCTTATCTCAAAAACAAGTTATTTCATTAAGAAATAGCATAGCAAATAAAGGACGGTATTGAGCAATATGAAGAATCATTTTTCGCAGTATAAATATCATGCTTATATACTTCTGTACCTCTTTTCAGATCAATGGAGAAACACCTCCTCCACTTGCACAGTCACTTATCAACGCAATTGGCGTAAGTATGAAGCATGTATATACATCAAGAAATTGTTTATGTTTAGGTGAATTGTAAATGTTAAGATAAATTGTTTATAAGAAATTATAATGTTATGATAGCCAAAACATTAACATGCTCTAGAGTTATGTTTGAGAACAGCTAAGAAAAGTTTGAGAGCTAAATTCGATGCTTGATATCACGAAATATCTCACGGTCAAGTAGCTGTTCTTTCGATTGCATTATGATTCATTTGTCTACCTTCTCGTATATGTTTTCATGATTGTCATTATAAAGGCTCTTCGGAATGGGGAAGATAAGATCTCAAGGCTTTTGCTGCTTATTTTATACTTTCTGTGTTTATTTTTGTAGGACTTACTCTTTTGCCCAGATTTCACTGTCTATGCAAAAAGAAGTGGACCAGTAAGTACTCTTATCGTAGTCTCAACGTGCTAGTTATTGTATTGTATTGCAAACGAACAATTTTAT
This sequence comes from Aurelia aurita, assembly GCA_004194415.1. NCBI lineage: Eukaryota > Metazoa > Cnidaria > Scyphozoa > Semaeostomeae > Ulmaridae > Aurelia > Aurelia aurita. Next base: position 150,058 of record REGM01000244.1, on the reverse strand, counting down.
TTCAAAACTAAATTTTTCGAGCAAAGGCCATCTATTCTGTAGATGCACAATAGGGTAAGGAGTAACTGAAACCTATGCAACTTTATTCAAGAAGAAGTAGGATGATAGCAAGCTTTCTTAATTGGTCAAAAGCGCTCCGACCAATACAAACACTTTGAAGCCAAGCATTGAGCAAGGAATATAGTAATAGGATGACGAGATCGGAAAACAGAACATAGCGGTTGAAGAAACAGATGTTCAGAGTTCTGTTGCCATATCCCGTTTTTGACTTCTAACATATTAAACGGTTGGCCCATAACGATGCCTTTATTACTGATTATGCCAAGTAAAAGCCCCAAACGGGGGCAGGATCATAATTTTGTTTGAAATTGACTAATGTATATATATTTTTTGTTCATCACAGGAAACACCTGAGGATCTTTCCAATATTGATAGCTGTGCATTTATTTGGTAAGTCTTCTGGTTATTTACCCATTAAGTTCGTTTTGAAATTCAAGACATAAACAATCCAAATGAAATTTTCGCCCAAAAATTTCAATTTCAAGTTAGGGACCAGTCATTATCAATGCTGGGTAGGGGGCTGGAAGATATTTCTATTGATACCAAAACTTTTTTGTGGCCCTTCAATTTCCTCAATAAGATTTCTAAGGACCTTTCATTTTTCAGCAGTAATTTTTCTTGACCCCCTAATGACATTTTCCTTAGCAAAAACTCACAGCTTTGGGTGAAAAGGGGTGTAAAAAAGAGAACATAGAACAACTGAAAAATGTTTCTTGAAAATACTTCAAGGAGGTAAGACCAGACTCTATTTGTTTCGGAGATAACATTGCACAACATGCTTGTCAATTGATATCTTTGGTAAAACGTTCAGTTGAGTTTTATGGCCCCCCTTTCCAAAACTTTGATTTTAGTGGCCCCCTTTTCGAGGTCGAACATTTTTAGAGGCCCCTCTAAATATCTTCCGGCCCCCTACCCGGCATTAATAATGACTCGTACCTTATAGCACTGTTTGTATTCTCTTTTCTTCTCTTACGAACCCTGTTCGACGATTGGCTGTAACCACCCACAAGCGAGCATATTCAGTCAGTGATTCCATTACTCAACACGATTCTATATTCATTCTTCGTCTTCTGTAGAAAATGTTTTTTTAATTGATCCTTTGTTAAAAGAATTGATAAGGTTTATTTTCTTCTTAACAGGGAAGCTGGTGTTGGATTTGCGAGTTCTCCTCCACAGATAGCCTTGCATGATTTCAACAGAGCAGAACTTCTAAAACTCCTTCTGACGTGCTTTTCGGAAGCGATGTACTTATCACCCGCAGGTAAAGCTTGCAAGTTTTCTTCTGGTTTTCTTGGCATCTTTAATTCACTGTTTTACTTCATCTAAAAATTCAAAAAATATTACGTTGTTTTGCTTGCGAACAATAGAATATAAAGATAATGGAAATGATTGCTAGGTTTTATTGAAGTTATTGCAGATATACCTTGCGTTCTCTTGGCAATCAAAACAATCAAGATTTCATTCAAATTCAACCAGCCGGATCGAAGTGCTTTGAACTGAAACAATGTTAAAATCTTAAACAATACAATCATGATTGTTTTGGTTGCCAAAGGAACGCAAGGATATTGATTTCGTCTGAAAAACTCAAAAATTTCAACAATCCTATATTGTTCTTGTCCTTGAAATATACATGAACCAGGCAAACTTGTACGTTTTATGTGAAGTTTCCTACTTTCATATGTTCGTCCATTTCTAGATGCCCAATTAACTCCGAATAAATGGCTTGGATATTTCACATCTTCAGAAAACAGGTTAGTACATCTCATTTTGTTCATGTTTGAACTGTTGTAAAAGTTTTTCAAGACAAAGTTCTGGTTGGAAATATTATAAGTTTCCATTTATTGTGATGCTCAATTTGTTTAAATCATTTCTCTTAGTTTCTAACTCTACTAATGTCTGTTTCACATTGGATGTCAGGCAAACATATCCACGAATAAAATCAATGGGGTTTACCGTGAATAAAATCAATAGACAATAACGCTAAAGATGGCGGTTCAAAGACTCTGTTGTTTTTTGCTGCAAAGCATGCTGGTAAAAGGCTCCCTGACGACCACCTAACGACGTAAGGATTTTGGCCTGCCGTTTCGACTAGCTAGCTTGAATTCGAATCGACCTTGATTTCGAATGCAACATGGTTCGAAAGGAAACCTTTCCAAAGCAGAAAAACTAAAGTTTTGATTCGAATTGAAGTTTCGTGTTCGAATTACAAAATTTTCCTATTTGTTTACATTGATTCCTTGCTCCGAACTTTACCAAAGTGGCTAGTGGAAACGGCAGACCAAAATTTGTATGTCGTTAGGTGGTCGTCAGGGAGCTTTTTACCAGCATGCTTTGCGCGGCCGCCATCTTTAGCGTTATTGTCTATTAAGGGGTTCAGAGTGGGTAATATTGCGTTATCGCAATATTCTCACCTGACATCTAATATGAGACAGACTTTAATTACTAGTGCCTTTCCTACTAATTCACTGATAAATTCTTATCTACATTCTCTGATTTTTTAGACATGCATTGCCTCTGTTTACATCATTATTGAATGTTGTATGCTCATATGATCCTGTTGGATATGGAGTACCGTAAGTTATTTATGTTTCCGTTAGAATTTTTTTAATGATGGTTACTTCTGCCATAAGGCTCAAATCTTTAAAAAGGTGGGTGTAAAATTCTATTACATTTTTCTTTGAATTAAATGGCTTGAAAGGAACTTAGGGTACTTTGCTGTAAATCTGTCGTGGACATTTTTTGATATCTTGATTATGTTCAAAATGGCAGCATTTATTATATTTGGGGCTGTGACGTCATCAAATTTCTAAATCGTAAACCAGAAGAGCGACAGATTTCTGCTTGCCACCATATTGTAGACCTTCGTAAACTATGGTTTTCTCGAAGATTGTATAATTTTTCCTCTATGGATTTAGGATTTACGATGATTTTAATTTTTTCACAATTTCCCATGAATTCTTTCAACAAAAATAAAAATGCCGCCATTTTGAAAATAATCAAGATATCAAAAAATTTGCACGACAGATTTACAGCAAAGTACCCTAAGTTACTTTCAAGCCATTCAATTCAAAGAAAAATGTAATAGAATTTTACATCCACCTGTTTGAAGATTTGAAAGATTTGAGCCGTATGCTTTGCACGTTAGCTGGAGGCGCAAGAAGATCCTTTGATTATCAATAGAATAGACCTTTCCCAAGTCTCTTTATGAAAATGAGGCCAAGGTAGACAGGTCTCAACGCGTGAAACTAACAAATTCATGGCTATTTCGTTTTATAATAGTCAAAGATAAATCGTACATTTGTTGGGAATCGAAGCTAACTGGGAAAGAGGTCAAGGTTTTGTGCTTTCTTTTCTCAAATTGAAATTTGGACTTGGGAAAGATTTATTTGACTTTAACAACTCAGATTTCAGAGGGAGACAAAAAATTGCGTGAGTTAACAAGGGGAACAAGTTATCCAGAGGTCTACCCATATTTATACTGTCAATCGGCGCCAACCTGTTCCATGTATTAAGTAGTAAAACGTTTAGTCAATTTGTGTCACACTCATTTCTTGCCTCCAAATTGATCACCATATTAGCCATGATTGTCAACTTAGCCCTTATTCTGTCTGACTAACAATCATCAACAAAACAAACCAATCGTTGTTTATTAACTCGAAGTTCATGCAGAACAAACCTTTAGCTTCTAGTTTAACAAGACAGAGATGTTTATATAGTTTCTGGGGCTTTGTAGAAATTTGTAAGGATGTAATGGAAGTAGGGATAAATGGGTCTTGTACAGCTTAACTTCAATTGCATTCATAACTATTGAGGCCCTTAGAATATACTAATAATGAGTTTATAATTTATGAGTTTATGAGTTTATGTGTTTCACTTGATAATGGGTTTATGCCCGAAACGTCGTACAAAATTAAACTCTGTTCAAAGTACAATTATTTATACTGTATTTGTTTGCCTTAGAATATACCTATGTGTTAAGAAACGTGGAGGCTTCGAACGAAGGAAAATCCTGTTTTCTGTATCGTAGTTTAAACTAAAAATAACAATAAAATACAATATTCTGTGCCGTCCATAGCAGAAATAGACATGACGTCATCCGGTTCTTATTATGAACGACATTTAGAAATTTCTTCTAACAGCAACTAATGTAGAACACTTTATACTTGAAGTACTCTGTGTACCACGGCTCAAGCCCTGTTTCTAACCTATTTAATGTTTCTGTGATAGATACAATCATTTGATGTTCAACGATTCACGAGAGCCACTTGTTGAGATTGCTCTTCAATTACTGATTGTTGTTTTGGATTATGACATGGAACAACAACATTTGATTGAACAAGCACAGGCAGCTGATCAATCATTCGAGGTATGATTACTGATTTATTCAACTACAAACTTTCTCTAAAATGTCGAAATATCTCCATGTTCCCTGAGAAACAGTGCGTCCACGTTTAATTGTCATTAAGTGATGTGATATGTTTTTTTATTGCATTAAAAATTGTACCAGACGAATTACTAATTACGCTACCTACAAACTACTTTACAAACACTACAAGAACGATACCCGAGGGAGCAATAGACTGTGACTACCCCGAGGCCATTACATGGAGAAAGATAAAAACTACCGGGTGAATCAGGACAAAAGCACCGCCCACTCGCAAAGGCGCACCCAAAGAACCACCCAACCGATTCACAAAATTTATAACAATCCTGCCAATGCGTCAATGAAACAAAGTTTAGTCCAGACCTTAGTCATTGGCTGACGTTTGAGTTGGCCTAATCGGTCGCGTGGCCCTCGCGCTACGACTCCCCGATATGTTTTATCGAGAGCAGCGAGAGCGCGTTTACAATGAACAGTCTAAACCAGTATAGACTAAACCAGTTTAAACCAGTCTAAACCAGTGCAGACTGAATCGGGTTATGAGCTGGCCCAAACTTATCCACGCTACGTCAGAAGTACAGCAGGTTAAACTGAATTAATCAAGGCGTAAACTCTTTTTTAGTAAAGCTCGTCGTTCATTCAGTTATTTGTTTTAAGTGGGCTGTCAGTATTTTCTAGCTACTTAAAGCTAATTTAGGCCCACTATGCATGCCGCATCCAGGCATGGGTCCCCTAGTTTAACGTCCCTTTCGAAGGACGGCGAAGTGAGTTGCGAGGTCAGTCCCCGGGTCAGGCCTCCGAGGTCACCCATCCGGAGTTTGACCTCACTCGACCGAGCTTAACTTCAGTCACCTGATGAAAACTGTATAAGCCGCTCGGCCACTCACCCCACAACACTCTAGAATCTGTTTAGTCTGCAGTGTATTAAACAGGCCTCGATAAATCCTGGAATTCGGGAACCTAGTGCCCAGACGCTTAGCGGAGAAAGAACAATCTTTTGTATCTTACTACTACATTTAAGAAGTCCTCTGTTATTCTAGCTTTTGATGCCTGGCTTTAATATATTCTCATACTATTGTGTTTCAGGCGACAGGCCCAGAGAATTTATTTTGCAATTATCTGACAAGAATTCACAGGGAAGAGGTTAGTGAATTGTTTTTGTTTTGATGGGCATCCTGAGCTTGATTTTCAAAGTAGACATTGATTGATTGATTGATTGATTGATTGATTGATTGTCTGCAAGCTGATGATGGATCAACACGTTGTGGGTAAAAATTTTCGAAATTCTGCAATATTTATTGGGAAAGTATTATTTTAAGGGAGGGGGTAATTTAGGGAGTATTGCCACGTTTCTGTAGTTTACGCTGTTAAATATTGACCTTGCTTTGGAAGGAATTACTGAAACAATTGAGGAGAAATGGTGCCAGTTTTCGAATAATATGAATCCCTAAGTACAATAAATGTGCACAGCAAGGGACACATGGAAGGATTCTCAATTTTTTTGTAGGACTTCCACTTTATCCTGCATGGTGTGACTCAGCTGCTTCAAAACCCACTAGCTCAGGTAAAGTATGAATTTATACAAATGCATTGCAAAGATCCTTTGTACTTTATATTATGTGTCTTTGACGTTTCATCTCTTGATTACTTCCAATGAGCATGTTAATGTTTCAAACTGTAGCCAATGGCTCTTTGCTTGTTGGTAAGGCTGAAATTCGGGTTGTTTGGGGAGGAAGAGAACAAATTCGTATGTCACTTTCTTGAACATGTATACAAAATCTTCAATTATTTAGCCTGCGTACAGACTTTGGCTGAGGAGTGTTGAGGCTGCACGCAGGCTGCACGCAGGCTGCACGCAGGCTGCACGCAGGCTACAATTATTGCGTTTTCCAGATTCAGAGAAGCAAAGGAAAATTTCTCATTTCATTCGTTTTAGGAGGATTGCCCTTCAGCACAAAACTCCTTTTTCCATAATAGCGATTTACAACTTGAAAAATTACAATCGAAGTTAATGGGTTGGCAAAATGAACGTTAAAATCTGACAGAGATCAATTTGTAAAACAAAATGATTATCAGCACAAGGATGATGACGATAAACCACAGGGACACCAGGAAAAATTGTTGCTAAAAATAAAATTTGTAAAAAAAATTTGTCTTTCTTTGTCCCCTGTGCGCTTAGTCATTTTTGTACCTTAGTCCCCTGTGCTCCGCGAAAGACTGCGTATCGGAGCACAGGGGACTAAGGTACACAAATAGCGAAGTGCACAGGGGACAAAGAAAGACAATTTTTTTTACAAATTTTATTTTTAGCAACAATTATTTCCTGGTTTCCCTGTGGATAAACATGTTGTATTCATTATACATTATTTATTCGACTCGAATCATTTTATTAAAATTATAAATTAATGGCCCTTAGGCCTTGACAAATCTGGAACGTTTCGGCTCTAAATGATTAAAATGATTGTCTTTGATATTTCAGACATATTTGCCAAACTCAACCAAGAAGATTGCTTTTCATCAAGAACTTTTGGTTTTGTTTTGGAAACTCTGTGATCTTAACAAGGTAAATACGTTTTAAACGTTATTTTGTACTTTAAATCCTATATTATTCCCATGCCAACCATCATGTAGTTTTTCTTTAAAAATGCTCCAGTTGATAAAAATCTGCATATAGCACAGGGACACTTTTATGAGCTCGCTTTATAGTGATGAGAGGAGTTAGATCATGGATTTTTGTGTTAGTTAAAATTAGCTCCAGTTTTGCTAAAAATCGATGTTTTCCTTAATTTCAGGAAGGAGAAGGCTGCTCATTTGCCTTTTTACTAGATAGCTTTTTAGTTGTTCTCAAACAAATGTTAGAGGCTCCGTCTTCAAATTTTTGTGAAAACGATGATTTTGCAGTTTTTTGATAGGCATTATCAGACAGACTTTAATCTGTTTTTTTTTTAATGAAAGGCTTATTTTGAAGATAAATCCTTGTACTCCACAGAGGAATAAACCAAACATTCATATCTTTTACAATTGCTCAGATATAAGTGGATTTTTAATGGTTACTTTTGGTGGCTTGAGTGAAGCCACCAAACAAACTGCAGAAGACAATGGACACGTGCCTAAAGCATTGGTGTTTACAGATTTGTTGACAGCTTGGCGACGGAGCCCTTTTAAGTGTTATGAACAACATTGATATGCTGGATCGTGCCTTGACACTTGACCTTTCTGCCTTGGCGCCTACGTTAGTTCTAAACTCTCGATTTTTCTTCTTCCAGAAATTTCTTTTCTACGTTCTGAAGAGCAGTGACGTGTTGAATGTTTTGGTTCCAATCCTGTATCACTTGAACGATGCCCGTGGAGACCCTTGTAAGTATACAACCGAAAATGATATATTACAGAAAATAAGTTGAAAAGCCTCAAAGAAATTGATAAGATCTAAGTGCATACCGGGTGAGTCGAACAATGTTTAGACGTTTGAAACCATTTATCAGACAATACTGACCATACCTGTGTAGCTGACATATCAACTTGATAAGAAAATTTAGTTTGTTACAATCAGTGGTATCGTTCTTCAGGCGATTTTATGAAAGTGCTTCATCTTAGAATCCTTCATAATTGGCCTAAAATTCTTGAATTGTTTTAGCAATTTTACCCTACAGCTATCATAATCAAACTCTCATTTTACTTCATCAAGCTAAACATATCAAGCCATGTTTCATTTAATCAAACTAAAACTAGGGAGATGTCTTCTTGCTGGCGCAAGGTATTTGCTTCCTAGCTTTAGCTTAAATGCAACTGGCCTGCAAAAGCTTCACGCTTATCAATTGAGACTATATCAACAAGTCTCGAAAATCAATTCTCATATTACAGTACATTGTCGTATTTTAAAAATATTTATCAGTTTACATAATCAAACTCTTTCTGTCTATCTTATCGCTCAGACATTTACTAGGTATATAAAGAGGCTGCTGCATAATCGTATACACTTGGGACAGATTTGATCAATGATTTTAGGCCTGTTTTGAAGGATTTTGAGATGAAGCATTTTTATAAAATCGCTTGTAATTTGAGAACGTTACAAACCGATTTTGACAAACTAAATTTTCTTATCTAAGTTTATATGTTAGCTGCACAGGTATTATCTAGATGGTTTGAGAGCTACAGGTTTTCAAACTCCTAAAAAATTTTCTGACTCACCCGGTATATTGTAATTCGTCTGTGTCAGTTGTTATCAGATGCCAGTAATACCCACTTGAGCTGCCATACCGTATTGGCAAAGCCTGAGTAACATCAAGTCCACGCAGTAGTTGCTGAGAGGAATATTGATGTTACTTTCCATTGTTGAACCAGAGGAAGCTTGGTATGGTAAGAGTTTCCAGCTGCGTCATCTTTAGTGCAGTCATCTATCATATTCACTGTAGAGTAGTTTCTTTTAGCGTAGAGTAGGGTACAATGTTTGTAATGTAACTGAATTGGTTTATAAAAAAAGCTTGGTATAGCTTGGAATTCTAACCATAGACGAGTTTACATTTTCTGGACCGTTTATTGACGCATCGATCTTTTATAGGTAGATACTTGGTTAAGAAAACATTTAGATTGTCAGGCTTTTAACAACGAGTTTCCTCTTGTTTTTTCAGCACGTATTGGATTAATGCATATTGGTGTCTTCATTCTGCTACTGTTGAGTGGAGAACGAAATTTTGGTAAGTTGATTGCAGAAAACAATGACCTTTTGTTTAAAAACAATGGCAACAAACAATGGATTTCAAATGAAACAATATCTTCGCCCCCCTAATATTCAGCAAAGTGTCCGCCAATGGTTGATTAATTAACTGCTTTGGCTATTGGTTGAACTAAACTGTATTTTCTTGCCAGCAGTGTGGACTTACGACGTGATTCCTTGTTTTTAATTGTCCTTGACTTACTGTCCTTAATTTAATTGTCCTTTTTCAATATTTTTATCTGAGTTTTTTATTTTCTCTCATAACCATTCAATTCAATGAGCGACACTGAGAGTTATGTAACGAGTCTACCAGCAGTGCAGATATCTTCGGTTCTTTCTTCACAGCTCCCTAGTCTTACTCTCACTTAGTTTCATGGACACAAAGTTGTGTTTGCTTCCATGATCTCTACAGACACATTTCTTGGCATAAAAACCTACATTTTTAAGACAAAGAGTTTATTACGCTCAGAACATACCACTGTAGCGAATGTTTTTTTTTTATCACTGTTGAAAACTAAAATAACAACACTATGATCTTAGAAGAAAAAGAAAAAATTGAAGCACTCTGTGTACCATGGCACCATCCCATTGTGACGGGCACTAGCATGCACCAATTTAGGATAGATGAATTGATGTGAAAAGGTATGCACCTGTAGCGAATGTAACTTGATGGTGAGGGTGTAATGACACTTTTGTCATAGCAACTATTTAATTCAGTTCTTACCAGTTCCTCGGTGCTTCTCAAGCACGGTATTCGAGTTTCTTATGTTTTTGGTCATCTTAGAAAGTTATTTCTTATTTAAAGGGTCTGTTTCATCCAGCATGCCTTGCACGTGCCATCTCTTGGTTGGCCTTTGTTGTCGCCATTTTCATGGCCCATGAAAATGGCGACAACAAAGGCCAACTAACAGATGGCACGTGCAAGGCATGCTGGATGAAACAGACCCTTTAATCAGTTTCTTAGATTTACTGAATATTGCTCGTGGACTTCAAATTTGATTGTTCAACACCAAATCTTTTATTATATTTTAGGAGTGCGATTAAACAAGCCATATACAACACGAATACCAATGGATATCCCTGTGTTTACTGGCACGCATGCTGATCTACTCATAATAGTAAGTATTACTATTGGTGAAGGTGAAGTTGTGTTTTTTAGCGCCAAGCGCTGGGATTGCAGAAATAGAGAAGACCTAATCGAGTCCGCGACCCCTTATGATGACGCTCAATGGTGGGGCTCTACCTGGGATCGAACCCCTTCCGCCTAACTGTTCTGGCTGCAAAGTCAGAGGATTACACCACTGCGCCACAACACTATTGTGTCACTTTAGTTGTTTAGTTGTATGGCCGTTGTTTTAGCCTTTTTTATATATATTCTCATAAAATAGAGCATAGAGGGGAATTACAATACGATACCATAGGGAGAATGGAAGTACATTGCAACCCTGTTCCATTTGATACTGGGTGCATCAGAAAAAAACGCACGCCATTTGAAAGGCTGCAGCTCCCTAAATATCAAGCAATAATATATGTTAATAGTTTTCAGAATGGCCTTCGGTCCATATAAACATAGTCATTTCTTTTTGCCGAGAATTGAAGGTCGGTTTTACTTGCTATCAGTGTAGGAAAGGTTAAGATCTAATAGATAAAAACTTCCACGGTAGAAAACTGCACAACCACTGTGTAACTAATATTTCATTTCCATCTCATTTTAAATTCTTTAACCACGGTCGCCCCGTCAGTCAAGAAAAACTGCTTGTTCTCTATTATTACCCCGTTTAAGCCTGACTTCTTTCTTGGAGATTTGAGGGGCAAATCACTCCAAAAATAGCGTACGAGATTTTGAGATTTTAAAAATCTCTCAGATTTTTCAAAGATTTTTGAGATTTTTCTGAGATTTTCAAAGATTTTTGAAGATTTCCAAGACCTTTTGAGATTTTTAGATTTTTGAGATTTCAAAATTTATCAAAATGTTCAAAGATTTTTGAGATTTTGCAAGATTTTTCAAGATTTTGTAAAGATTTGCGAGGATTTAAACAATTTTTGAGATTTTCAAAGAATTGTCGAAAGACTTTTTGAGAATTTCTATCATTTGTTGGGGGAGATTTCTTGTATTTTTTTAGATTTCGAAGATGCTTAGGATTTTCTTTGGGATTTCTAAGATTTTATGAAGATTCTTGAGATTTTCAAGATTTTTCGAGATTTTTCGGATTTTTGAAGATTTTTGAGGATTTTTTACGAAAATGTACCAGATTTTTGGAGTGATTTGCCCCTCGGGAGATTGGGCTTTGCCCGTCAATCTACTTACCTTCACTGTTCTCTAGCCATGGAACCCCCATGGAACGTATTTTGTGAAACCTTTATTCATTGATTATAACTTTCAAACCTTATCATTTCAGGTCTTCCATAAAATCATCACAACTGGCCACCAACGACTTCATCCACTTTTTGACTGTTTGCTCACTATCATAGTTAATGGTATGTCCTGAAAACTTTTTAGAAGAGGGGGACATACCACCAAGAAGGGGGCGATACGGGGCCAAAAGAGACCCATAAAGTGGCTAGTATTACCCTCTACACGAACAAATACAGTAAATCCTCGTATATAGGAACCTACAAAAATATGAACCTACAGGCTGTTTTTCCTGAATTATGCACCTTGTAATTAAGAACCTGTTTCAGTTCGATGAAAAAATATGCTCTTATTACAAGGGTAACAAAGTAGATTTTTTTGTCATCCTTGTTAAGTTTATTTTTATCCCAGTTGGCTGTTAAAATCTGAACCTCCTCCCCTGCTATTTGTAAGCTTAGCATTAGTTATTAGGTCCTTAGGAACATTGCCAAAACAAATAATATGGTTGAAAATCTCTTGATAATAACTCCAAAAAAGGTTTACACAAGGGACCCTTCGAATAAGAACCTTTACACCCAGAAATTGATCTAAACATCTTTGAAATAAGAACCTAATTCAGCCTGGCTCTCAGAAAAGTAGGTTCTTATATGCGGGGATTTACTGTACACTAAAAGAACTGAGCAATCCCCCAGCTCCTTCCAANTATATATGTATACAGCTATTTTAGATAAAGATTTTAAGAGCATCTTGGAAGATACAGTAAATCCCCACATATGAGAACCTATAGGCTGTTTTTCCTAAATTATGCACCTCGTAATTAAGAACCTGTTTCAGTTTGATGAACAAATATGTTCTTATTACAAGGGTAGTAAAGTCGATTTTTTGATCATCCTTGTTAAGTTTATTTTTATCCCAGTTGGCTGTTAAAATCTGAACCTCCTCCCCTGCTATTTGTAAGCTTAGCATTAGTTATTAGGTCCTTAGGAACATTGCCAAAACAAATAATATGGTTGAAAATCTCTTGATAATAACTCCAAAAAAGGTTTACACAAGGGACCCTTCGAATAAGAACCTTTACACCCAGAAATTGATCTAAATACCTTTGAAATAAGAACCTAATTCAGCTTGGCTCTCAGAAAAGTAGGTTCTTATATGCGGGGATTTACTGTACACTAAAAGAACTGAGCAATCCCCCAGCTTCTTCCAATTTTCTGTTCGATTTGCCTCTTTAAGAAATAGACCTATTGTCCCATTTCATCATTTGTAAGCCCTTTAAGGACGACCTTTAACTTTATCCTGACTTAGAGCCAAGGCTATACCAGAAGGCAAAAATGTTTATGCCTTGTTCTTGCCCTAGCGTCCATTAAGATGGAAATAGTTTGCAAAGGTCGATCGATCCTAATCTCAATTCATTTCTTTCCAGTTTCCCCTTATCTTAAATCACTATCAATGGTTGCTGCCAATAAACTGCTACACTTACTCGAGGTAATCTATTCTCAAATTTTTAATACTAATGTCTTGAATTTGAACTAAGTAGGCAGTTATGTTAGCATTTCAAACTGTCGAACAGGATTTAGAGTCGGATCAGAGAGTAGTTGCTCACGCAAACAATATCTGCTCCAGCTCTCTTTGCTTCAAGTATCTCTTCGTTATCTCTCGTCTCAAAAATTTTGGAAGTACTTCATCATTTTACTGAAAATCCTTTGATGCTCCTGGTAATCGGGGAAAATTTCAAATTTCAAATANTGCTGCCAATAAACTGCTACACTTACTTGAGGTAATCTATTCTTAAATTTTTAATACTAATGTCTTGAATTTGAACTAAGTAGGCAGTTTTGTTAGCATTTCAAACTGTCGAACAGGATTTAGAGTTGGATCAGAGAGTTGTTGCTTACGCAAACAATATCTGCTCCAGCTCTCTTTGCGTTAAAGTATCTCTTCGTTATCTCTCATCTCAAAAATTTTGGAAGTACTTCATCATTTTACTGAAAATCCTTTGATGCTCCTGGTAATTGGGGAAAATTTCAAATTTCAAATATTCAAATCTACAATATTGTGAACCATAAACCCACGCCGATAGCATGGGCGCAGTGTCTTGAGCGGGGGAACTCTGGAGGGGGAGCAGTGGTGGCAACTGCTGTCGTTGTTGTTCTCTCGGCCGGGGTTTCTGTTGTTCCGCATCATCGCCTATGCTTGCCTGACCGCCAATGTGAAACAGGCTCTTATTCATAAGTATTTAATCGTTTACGTGTAGCTTTTTGTACTTGTATATTTAGTTGAAGTCCAGTTTCATGTCCTTTATGTAATGGCCATGGGGTAGTCATTGTCTTTTGCTCCCTGCGGTATCGTCCTTGTAGTGTCGTAAAGTTCATCAGTAGTGTCTTGAGTAGTTTGTTATTGTAAAATTTTAATTGAATAGAAAAAAAAATGATTGGGATCCTTATGAGTTTCTGTAACTCTAGACACCGTTTGTAGCGCCACTGGTCTCAAGTTATTTAATAACTGACTTTGTTTTTAGGCATTTTCAACCCCTTGGTTTCTGTTCACAAATGGTACAAATCATCATCTTGTTTTCTTTCTACTGGAGACTTTCAATAATATTATTCAATATCAATTTGACGGTACGTAGTTTTTTTTCTCTTTCTCTGAAGTCCAACTTTCTTAATTCTTGAAGTCTCATGCAAACATAGTTATTTTCGAATCAATCTCGCCAGAGCAGTATGGGAACTATTATTCGAACTAAATACAGAACGAAGGCTTGTGCAAGCGGAGTCCCTTGAAAATCAATACACCAGTTGCCGATTACGAAATATAATTCACCTAAATACTGTAGCTTTAAAGCCCCTTCTTGTCTTTGCTTTAGTCTCTTTCCGGAAGAATGAATGCTCCTGCAGCGAAGCTAAAGGTTTTGATCGTTGGAAAAAATATGAATAGTTTCAGGGACATAGAGAATTTTATAAAAGGGCGTCTCGAGAAAATATCCGTAAAACATTTCATCACTAGTAGATGACTTTACTTGAAACTTAAATTCTTCTCTTTTAGGTAATGCCCATTTAGTTTACGCAATCATCCGAAAAAGAAATGTATTTCATCAATTAGCAAATTTACCAACCGATCCATCAATTGTATCAAAACCAAAAACTCATGGGAAGAAGCGAACTGATTCAGAATCTTCTTTGGAAGAAGGGTAAGGCACTAGCATTTTCAAATGTTTTTATCATTATGGTCGACTCTCCGACTTAAGCAATGGTCATACTGTAGTTAGTCCTATTGATTTCGATACAGGACGCTCAAGCCATGATTCAGAAAGAAACGCTTTGAAGTCCGGGAAAAAATTGTTTTGACTTAATTTCTTGTCTGGATATGGAAACAACACGAACGGCAGTAAACGAAAGGGGACGACTGCACTTTAGCGGATCAGCTTAATGTCATATCTCTCGGCAACGTATTTGACCAAATACCCTACTAACCCTAACTAAACCCTACCTTACCCTAACTAGCCCTAACTTACCCTAAAAACCCCATTTCCAAAACCTAACCCTGTCCCTAACCCGTACCCCATGACGCATAACTTGCCGATATTGAAAGCTGGTCCGCTAAAGTGCAGACTAGCCAACTGATGCCATTGTTACAAGTCTGCTTTTGTGAGGATTTTTTCTTTCGACCCTATCTCCGATCGCGTTTTATTTCACACATCAATTTTTGCAGGGAAATTGTGCAGCCAAGGTTAGACGGCATACCTACAACTACAAAAACTGGTAATTATTCAACATGTTTTTATATCCAGCAAATTTTGCTAACTGTATATATTCTTGTAAGCTTGTTCTATTATATTTTTAGAAAACTCGAATATATAATCAAGAATCCACTTTCAGTAAACGTGTCGCTTTATATATGATTAATTTTAAGAAATTCATTGACAAGTTGAGCTATGAAACATTCATTTGTACTTTACTTAGCTACAAAATTGTTTTATTAGAGTAAAGCTTGAAACAGTTTCTGTACGATTTTGGTAACTTCCAAGAAACTCTTACTCCAGTTATTATGCATCTTGCAGATATTCAATATTACAGCAAATATGTAGAGAATTGTCTGGACACACGACAAAATGCTAAAGCCTTCGATGTTTTAAACCTTAAAGACCCTCTGCTAACCATGTGGCTTTGCACGCCATTGCTGTCCCAGAATGCACTGCAAATGGACTTTCAGATTATCTGANATGATTAATTTTAAGAAATTCATTGACAAGTTGAGCTATGAAACATTCATTTGTACTTTACTTAGCTACAAAATTATTTTATTAGAGTAAAGCTTGAAACAGTTTCTGTACGATTTTGGTAACTTCCAAGAAACTCTTACTCCAGTTATTGTGCATCTTGCAGATAGACAATATTACAGCAAATATGTAGAGAATTGTCTGGACACACGACAAAATGCTAAAGCCTTCGATGTTTTAAACCTTAAAGACCCTCTGCTAACCATGTGGCTTTGCACGCCATTGCTGTCCCAGAATGCACTGCAAATGGACTTTCAGATTATCTGAAAGTCTCTGATGCTAGGCCTGTGTTGTGCTGTTTTCTCGTGCGCAGCACGCAAAGCCTCATGGTTAGCAGAGGGTCTTTAATCTTTATTATTGATAAAACATATTAAATGCATGATTAAGTCTTCTACCCTTAAATAACAAGTGAGTGGTGTTAACAATGTTTGTTTTGCGTGTAGTACGTCGTTAGGCATATGTAAACTAAAAATTCTTTAAACTTCGACTGTACAAGAGTATTGATTAAACACAACGTTTCAAACTGAGCTCTTCATTACATACTCTAAACAGCCTTTGAGACTTGGAATAATGATTATTGTAAGTAGAAACAAATTTTCTCTCAATGCCAGCATCAAATTAGCATTACCTTTAAAGGAATGGCCTGCTGCTCAGACAACCTACCAGTACTTGCTTTTTGTAGGTTTAAAGTTGGAAATATGGGCCTTGGCCCTCAAAATAACAGAGGTTAAATTAATTACCAACAAGACCTCACTAACATCACGCGATGCGCAAGTTAATTTATCCTAGAAGATTTGTGCCAGTATAAAAGTAAAATCCAGTGAAATCAACGAAAAAAGATATTCAACATAACTCGCAGCTGAAGAAGAGTCTACCATATTTATTTGATTACCTGTGTAGATTTTTACTTTAAAATATTCAGCAAACCAATGGAATAGTGTACTGTATGAATCTGGTATAAATTAAATGATTGACCCGCAACCAGCAGATTAATTATGGAATATGAATATAACAGAGTTATGAAAATGACATATACTATTAACCATTATACTTTAATTTTTTATTAATGTTTCAACTGTTAAAGGGCCATGGCCAACCATCATCCTTTGCGAACATATATTTTCACTTGAGCTGAGGTTAAATTATTTATCAACAAGACCTCTCTAACATTGCGCGATGTGCAAATTATATTTATCCTAGAGCATTTGTGCAAGTAGAAACTGTGACTTTTTGCATATCAGAAAGTACGATGCCAGACATAACAACATGCAGTTAAAGACCCATTGCTAACCATGATCCTTTGTGGCGCCAAAGTCGACTTTCGTATTATCTGAAAGTCGTTTCTGGCCTAGGTTTTCTTTGTCTTGCTTTTCATTCGGCGCACAAAGGATCATGGTTAGCAATGGGTCTTTAAATCACTGAACTGCTTCAGATACCAAGGAAAATTGTCACAAAAACGATAAAAAGTGATCAAGACGGAATTGGAACTTGGAGTACTGGCGTAGTAGGAGTGAATGCTTGCTACTCTTCCACCTGTGTATTGCTCTGAACAGCGAACGTGCGAGATCTGTTTCTGGGAGAAATTATTGTGAAAGATGCCACAAGAGAGCCGCAAAGGATCATGGTTTACCNTCCTTTGTGGCGCCAAAGTTGACTTTCGTATTATCTGAAAGTCGTTTCTGGCCTAGGTTTTCTTTGTCTTGCTTTTCATTCGGCGCACAAAGGATCATGGTTAGCAATGGGTCTTTAAATCACTGAACTGCTTCAGATACCAAGGAAAATTGTCACAAAAACGATAAAAAGTGATCAAGACGGAATTGGAACTTGGAGTACTGGCGTAGTAGGAGTGAATGCTTGCTACTCTTTCACCTGTGTATTGCTCTGAACAGCGAACGTGCGAGATCTGTTTCTGGGAGAAATTATTGTGAAAGATGCCACAAGAAAGCCGCAAAGGATCATGGTTTACCAGGCCCCTTCAAGAGCGTCGATTTCTAATTTATGTAAGCTGATATTTTAACATTGAGCATAAAACATGACGAGGCTACTAGAAAATACACAGTAACCATGAGTACCGTCAAACGGGGTGACTTTGATTAGGAGGGTGACATTGATCTTTTCTATGTCAAACCAGCCGCTACTTGGGAGGCCATTGACTAAAATCCGTCCAAACTGGTATGATAAGGGTTCATTTGATTGCTTGTTTGCACACCAGCAACGAAAGGTATACTTTGGACGACAGATTCAAGCTTGTACTTTTTTCTGAAAAAGGGGTCTAAATAAATATGAAGTTTATACAGACGTCCTTGCATTTATAACTAAAAATAATTTCGAGATCGAAAGAAGACTGCTGGAGTGCTCATGTCCTAACTTTATAATAGCCCATCTCAAAATTGTTTTGACCCAAAAATCCCCATTGAGTTTTGACTTGCTGATCAAAGTCACCCCATTTGCCGGGTGACCTTGATCACTTGTTCATGGCTGCTAAAACCAAAACATTGTTTCCTTTTTGCATATCATACTTCTGATGCACAATGCTCACATGAAAAAGTTGTATTATTGTTTTTTCATTATCATAATTATCTAGAAAAACATCCAAAATTTATCAAAGTCACCCACTTGACGGTAACAGTTTTAAAACCGTTAAATTCAATTTAACCGTTAAACGTTTTGCTGGCTGCTACCTATAAAATTAAATATAAAAATTACATTGGTAAATGTAATCTCATTTTTAGTTCAAAATCCAAATGCAGAACAGGAAAGTCCAAGTCGTCGTGGTGATGATCGACATCGTACAACTCCCGATGGTCAACCAGCCGACAGTGAATATCCAACGCAAAAAAGACCAGTAGATGCTTTTGGATTCGTTGCAACCGCTGAATGGGTATGTTTCACACGTTGTTATTTTCAGAAGAAGCTAACTCTGCGAAGGCCTCTGAGAAATGATTTTTGAACGGTCTTTTTTTAATGTCTGAGATTCATAAAATGTCATCTCGTTTAGTGTTTAGAGTACAGTAAAACCCCGCAAACAAGGATATAATTTTCTAAAAAACAGACTGACTATGTTCTTGTGAATGTGGTGCTCTTTCTGTCTTCAGGATAAGGTTCTTACCCCAAGGACCCTTATGAATATGAGAAGCACAGAAGCTATATGCAGTATGGATTTGATAAACATGGGAGGTGTGATTGCATTCTAAATGTTGCAGGAACTAGTAATCTGCTGTGTTGTAGACAAAAAGAAATTATATCATACAAATTTGCCAAACAATCTGCTTACCCTTTAAAGTTGTTTGAGGTGCTTGGACTTAAAAAGGGCTGTGAGTTTTTATAAACTAATGTGATCAGCAGATGTTTGAAAATATCCAGATTTCAGATTCACAAAATTTGTTATTTTTCAGGCAATTTATTATAAGCGTATCATCTGATAAGAACATGGAAAGAAATCAGACTATTTTGGTTCTGATCTTTGGGTGTCTTTTTCACAAAATCAGTCTGTAGGTTCTTATTTTCCTGTGTTCTTGTTTGCGGGGTTTTACCGTACTCATCATGCCTACTACGCGGATACTAATTTGAGATAGTATAAGAACTAATGTAGGCTGGCTTGAAAATGTTCGTTCTTTTATGTGGGTTTTTACTGCAGTACGTTAGAAACTTTCAACTTCAATTTTCAGAAAGAAAAAGGTTGCTCGCTTGTACATGGTGGCAAATTGATGATTTCGCTTCCCTTGCAAAATGATCGATAAATTTTGTTACAAAAGATTAAAGAGCCATTGCTAACCGTGATCCATTGTGGCGCCAAGGTCGACTTTCGTATTATCTCAAAGTCGTTTTTGGCCTAAGTCCTCTTTGTCTAGCTTTTCATTCGGTGCACAAAGGATCCTGGTTAGCAATGGGTCTTTAAATAGCTTGTATTTTTGCTACGACAAAGGGGTGAAGGAAAACTGTCAGGGGTTTACTCTCCGAGAGAGACCTCATTTCGTTACATTTTGTAAAAGGTGCTCCCTATGATGTGCTCCCGACCGACTTGTCTTTGTCTATGCTTGTCAGTTAAAGTGAATCAACGGAGCTAAGTGGAAGTCATCTATAAATAGGACAAAGAAAACTACGCACGCTACTGTTCCTCTGGCTAAACAATATCCACGCACGTGTCGAAATCATCAAATACAATAGGCTAATAATAGAATACCCAGACCCCTTCCGCGCGGAGCTTTTTCCGCGTTGATTCTCTTTAAATCAAGCTTTTTTTTACTTCTATTTTAGGTACACTCATGGAAACAGAAATTACCCCTGCAGACAATAATGCGTTTGTTACAAGTTCTCGTTCCACAAGTCGAAAAGATTTGCATTGATAAGTAAGGATATGTTTTAATCATTGAAATTGGATGTTTTGCTTCTTCAAGCACTCGAATTGCTTCAGTAACTCGAGCTGCCGATGGAAATGTCATCGTAACGTTGCTAGAAGTTTCGGAGTATTCTTGTTCTGTGTTTATAAAATTGTTTGTTTCAAATGACCCACTTTTGCAGTCTATTTTATAGCCTTTAGATTGGCAATTGATTCCCAATCATATTTTTTTGCTTTCGTAGCTTATTTTGACATATTATTCTGCTAGGTAACTGTTTTAACCACCTGTCATTGCTCAATAACCGACTACATTTTCTTAGGGGAACCTCCATTTCATTTGAATCTCTAGCCTAACATTCGTAGTAGACTTATGATTATCATCCAAGTTATCGCTACCATATTGCCTACTACTACCTTAACTATTACGCTCATCATCGCGCGAACTAGGACTCATAATTTTACAGACACAAAAACAGCATAGCCTTCAAATCTTTAAAAACATTGCATGGATGGTTAATGCATCTTCTGTTTGATTTAATTGCTTGAAAGGAACTTCAAGTACTTTGCTATAATCCTGCATGTAGCATTTCTGATATCTTGATTATTTTCAGAATTACAGCGTCTCCTTTGCTTGGGCCAGTTTTGAGAATGACGTCNTTTTATGCAGTATATAAGGCAGGTTGACGAGCACGTGAAACTGTGATGAACTGTGAAATTTGAACGGCTTGTGGAAATGGTAGTGTCTGGATTTATGTAATGGCAAGTACGGCAGTTTGAACGTCCACAAGCAGATGTACCCGGAGCGTTGTCTTCTTTTGGCAAACGGGATTTCACAAGTATTTCACGGAGATTAGTGTCACGTCGAAAAGCCATGAGAGGGGGTGCTGTGAAGATGTTCTTTGTATTTTGGTCATCTTGCAGGATCTTGAAGTTGTCGTATATGATCTTCTTAACAGGCAAAGAGAGAGGATGGTACGTCAGTGTTAAAGGGATTCTTTCATTATTTCTTGATTTATTCTTAACTTTAAGTGCATGAGGTCGGGAAATATTGGTGATTCGTTTGAGTGCTGAATTGATCACGTGAGAAGGGTAGCCATTGTTCTTGAAAAAAGTGCACATTTCTTTAGCTTTATTTTTGAAATCAAGATCATTGGAACATAGACGTCGCAGGCGAAGAAGCTGAGAATATGGAATTGCATTCTTTGTTTTATCTGGATGTGATGATTCGTAATTTAAAAAGCTGTGTGAGTCAGTTTCTTTGTAATGGATTGATGTGGAGAGGCGGTCATCGGATATGGTCAGCTGGATATCGAGGAAAGGCAGGCTTGTTTCTGTGATTTCATATGTAAACTGAAGGGCAGGATGGAAATTGCATACGAAATCGATGAAATTCTGGAGTTGATGACGTGGCAAAGAAGTGGCTCCAACAATGTCGTCGATGTATCTCTTTATCAGCATTTATTATTACATAGGGTAATAACATGTAGTAGTTTAAGCAAGGATAGACGTACAGTTAAGCCCTAGATTATTCATACCCATGCCAGATTCGAAGTATTTTGAATCGTTTTCTTTTCGGATCAATTGGCCAAGATATTGTATTCCTTGAAATGCATCTTGTAGTGCTTCTTTCAGCCTTTTGTCACATCCTTGTGTAACTTCAGCCACGATAAAATTGGTCCGCAAATTAAACGATTCAAAATAGTCCGAATTTGGCATGGGTATGAATAATTTTGGGCTTAATTGTAAGTACGAAACAGCTCGAAGAAAGATAGACTTGCTCCAAGTCTATTCCGTAGTGTATCAGCGCTCAAGAAAACATAATAATTTCTGCGGGGGCGTAAATCGTGACGAGAACGCTGCGAAGGAGAAACGAGAAGTGAAAGGAAACGGATTATTCCGTTTCCTTTCGTTTCTAGTTTCTCCTTCGCAGCATCCTCGTCACGATGACTGCTTGTTAAATCTTGAGTATTTTGCGGCACTCAGATGAATTCTTTCGCTTATCGATGGATAGAAGAAAGAATCGGTACATTTATTCTTTTTTCGTTGTTTCGTATTTTTTCGTTTTTTTGTTTTTTGTTTTCTCGTTTTTTGTATTATTTGTTGTTTTCTCGTAGGAATATCGACCCTCCAATTTGGTATGACACAGATGTCAGACTCTTCGAAATTCAAAGAGTTTAGGGACAGTTATCCAGAATTGGAAATAATTTGAAGCGAATCGCTGTCGGCTGTGCAGTAATTCATTGGTATAAAATATTATATTGCATCTTTACTGAGCTAAGAAAGGGGGTAAAAAGGATCCTTGCCATTAGGAAATAAACTTTAAAAGATCCTGTACCGGGCGAGTCCAACAAGTTAAAACATTTGCAAGCCTGTGATGTGCTACCCGCATAGGGCTCAAATTATATTACATTTTTCTTTGAATTGAATTGCTTGAAACGAACTGACGGTACATTAATCCAAATATTACAAAAGGCCCTGGGGACGAGGCTGAGGTTGGGTACATTGCTGTATATCTGCCGTGGAAATTTGTTGATATCTTGATTATTTTCTAAATGGCACCGTTTTTATTTTTGTTGAAAGAATTTATGGAAAATTTTGAAAAAGTTAAAATCATCGTAAATCCTAAATCAATAGAGGAAAAATGATATAATATTAAAAAAACCTTAGTTTATGAGGGTCTATGATATGGTGGCAAGCAGAAATCTGTCGCTCTTCTGGTTTAGGATTTAGAAATTTGATGACGTCACAACCTCAAATATAATAAATGCCGCAATTTTGAAAATAATCAAGACATCAAAAAATTTCCATGGCAGATTTACAGCAAAATACCTTAAATTCCTTTCACGCCATTTACTTCAAATGAAAATGTAATAGAATTTTACACCCACCTTTTAAAGATTTGAGCCCTATGTGCTACCTATTCATCAGATTCCTTACACTGATCATTAGCATGTGGGTAACATGTCAAATTAGTTAATGAAATTTAGTTGGTTATTTTATCTCAAAGTCCTTCAAAACAGGCCTAAAATCCTTGATCAAATTTAGATTTAATTTTCATTGCTATGTAGCTGAAATTTGGTCCAGGAGTTTAGGCCTGTTTTTGAAGAATTCTGAGATGAAGCATTATTATAAAATCACTTGTAACGTGAGAACGAGGCGACCGATTTTGTCAAGCTAAATTTTTGTATCTTAATTGAAATGTTATCCACACAATGATATTTCGTTTTAGGAAATCTGATGAATAGGTAGCAAACTACATGCTTGCAAACGTTTTGTATTTTTTACTAGCCATAATAGCCTGTCTCAAACTTCTTGCCACACCTTTTTCGCATCGAAGATTTAGAGTTGAATCTCTGTCATGCATTACCTGTCAACCATTGTTACATCAAGTAAAAATAAAAGGGCAAAATTACTATATATATGTTTCCTTTTAAAAAGAGAATGATATTGTTTTTCCAAAATTTGGTGCCAAAATTTGCGAAGCATTTTGAGCTACTAGAATTTCGTGGCTAAAGCATTAAGGCTGATTTCCAGCCAGTGGAATTTTCCGAGCGGGCGGAATTTTACACAATAAAAAGTCGTTCAACCTTAAATTTCTATTCAATTGCAAAGCGACATTTTCTGTCGTTAACAAAAGAATTTCCGCCCGCTCGGAAGATTCCACTGACTGGAAACTGGCCTTTAAACATAGCAAAGTAAAGTGTCTGTAACGGGCTGAAATTGAGCAAACTTCAGCTATAACACTGGTCAGAGTATAATTGCCGGATGAGAAAAATTTACGAAATCGCCTGCTGTAAATTTAGGATGCAAAAACTTGCAAGGAATTAGCCTGTGTTCCAGACCCCTTGAAAAGAAAAGACAGTGGTCTGGAACACAGGCTAGCAAGGAATCTCCTGAAGCTAAGTTTCTTACACAGCATTGACTATATATGCTCTCTCCCTCACAATGTTATATTTACGGAAATTTCACACATTAGGTTGTTGAAAATGAAAGAATGGCGAAGAGTCGTGAAATATTAATGGGGAAACGCTGGCAGCAAAGGCGTCGAAATCTTTGCAAAACTTTGATGTAAAATGTTATTGCCCCAGTCCTTCAATTGAATTGCTTGGAGGAAACTTGAGGTAATTTGCCATAATTCCAGAAGAGCATTTTTGATATCAACATTACTTTTGGAATTCCAGCGTGTTCATGTTTTATGAAATGATGCACGAGAGGAAGTATCCAAATCTTTGAAAAACATTATCCTGTGATTAAAAGCGCCATAAATTCCAAACTGATTGAGGAAAAGTCACTATAATCTATACAGGAAAACCTCGGTTTTTGAAGGTCTGCAATATGGAAGTAAGCAAAAGTCTGTAGCTTTTATGGTTTATGATTTAGCAAATTGATGACGTCACAACTTCAAAAGTAGCAGAAATATAAAAAAGCTGTAATTCTGAAAATAATAATAATTTCAAAAATGTTCTCTCTGGAATTATGGCAAATTACCTAGAAGTTCCCTTCGAGCAATTTATTTGAAAGAAAACGACAATAGTATTTTACGTGATTAATTTTAAAGTTTTGCGAAGATTCGACGCCCATGCTAAAGCTGCCAGCGTAAAGTAGAATCTCAGTAAGTAACAGCATAAAGAACTTTTGGGTATTATTTAGAATTATTTATTATGTTCTTACGGTAGTATTCTAGAGTAAACAAGGACACGCACTGCTATGCTAGTTTTAAGACGTCTAGTGCAAATTTATATGTTTATATTTTAGGCCTATGTCTTTGTCTTTAATTTCAGAACAACTCGATGATTAGTAACGTTGATAAAGGCGCACACGGATGTGTCACATAATTAAATTTCGACGTATTTTCCCGCTCTTTTTTATGTTGGTGTTGGGCTTTGCTAGACTTATACATAGTCGTAGTTTCGCTATTTGCCTGGACTGAGATACCGCTAGAACTACTAGGGCCTAACTACTAGGGCCTAACTACTAGGGCCTAACTACGTAGCCAAAGCTACGAGTAGTGCAGAATAATGTAAAGACGCTTGGCATGTGGGTGGCTCAGTTGGATGGTAGAAGATTTGAATTAAGTTTCTATGATAGCTGGTGGGGTTTTGCTCTGTTGCGTCTTGTTCACTGCTGTTATTGATCACCGCTTCCATCACAGCTTCGCTTTGGCTACCTGTACCTAATTGAATTGAATTTCCACATTGCAAGGAAATTTGTTTTCTTTGTTTTCTTTATTGCTACCTAGCATCTGAAGGTAGTTTTAGGACACTGAGAAGCTAAGCTTATCGAAGCAGTGTCCTGGTCCTTCCTCTCGATGTGACCACACCTCGCGATTCCTTTAGCCTGGAATTACGGAGAGTTGGCGACTCTCCTCACTCTACGTAGCAGGTTCGGCAGGGCGGGGACTCAAACCACCAACCCTCAGATTGGTAGTCAAGCGCGCTACCATTGAGCCATCCCCGCTTATAAGGATGTAAGGAAATTCGGATGTAGCATGAGACCCATCCGTGTGCTTAAAGTCTATGATTTGAATGCACATCACTAGTCAAACTCAATGATTGGAAATAATTCAATCCTAAATCATGTAGTAGGGTTAATTGTATTTCCAAGAACTACAGAAAGTGACACAATGCTAGGGACCGTCCGAAGTGATCGGTTAACTGTGAGCACAATGAAATCTCTTAATGGCAGCAAGTTGCGGAAAAACAGCCGATAAAACCGCTTAAACAACGGCAATTGGATGATAAAATATTTTGCTGACTGCATGAAGTGCCGCATGTTTCAATTAAATATCCAGAAAAACTGGATCTTTTTAGCCGGTATTCGGCTGTTTCTCGCTGCGCTTGCTAAATATCTGATTTCCAAACTGCAATATCCGAAGACTCAAATTCCAGCTAAAATTGATTTTCGGTAGAATTCGGCAAAAAAACAACCGATCAATTCGAACGATCCCTTACAGACAATGCATTATGTTAGAAGTTAGAAACAATTGAAGATAAACGAGTCGGTAGCACACAATTATTGATAATTGGTTAATATGGTTAATACATTCTTAAAAGTGTAAACGAGGCAATGTGGTGAAGAAGCTAGCCTCTTAATCAAGGTCTACACCATCATCAGCAATCAGCAAATTTCCCTGCTTTTTTTTAACTAAAATCTGCACCGTCATCTTATAACGAGGAAAAGCAATGCAATATGTTGGAAACTAGCGAGGATAAGTGAGTCTAAAATTCACAATTTCTGTATAATTGATAGCTGGTAGTATGGTAGCTATGGTAGCACAAGTTTAAAAGGGTAAATGATAAATGAGGCCAACGTAAAACAAGCAGCCTCTTAATCAAGGTCTATGCCATCATCAACAGCCTTTTCATTCTTCTCCTTTTGCTCGATTTTCTTCGCTTCTTCGTCGACTGCCCCTTCAAGTTTCTTGGGATCTTCTGCTAAAGGCACGAGCTTACTCAAATCTTGCTTCATCAATTCATTGGTGATTTTCTCGCCAAGAGTCGGATTGATCTTCATCACGACTGGGCCTATCTTCTCTTTGATCAGTTCCTTTTGTTTCTCGGGAGGCAGCACTGTGTCGATCTGTGAAGTTACTTTGCCGATGTTTGATTTGAAGAAATCCTGAAAAAGATTGAATTTAAAACTCGTCTTAAATCGAATACGAAAGCTCACGTGAAACGCTGCTAGTGAAATACAGTAAGACTTCTTTACCCATGTTTCGTTTGAAAAAACCTGTTGTACTCACCATTTTTTGTGTCCTCGTCGCTTGCCCTTTGAAAGCTGTATGCAACAAGGTGTCTCTCTAGCTGCAAAGCATACACTGAAAAGCACGAAGTTGTCTAAATGTGGCCACCAAAATTGTTTAACGCATTTTGTGTTCAGCCGTTTCAAAGATGACGTTGCTAAATGCAGGTACCCTCAATTTCTTCTTTCTGAATATAGCATGGGCGTTAAGAAACGCGGTAGTTATTCCTACAAATTTTTTTCCTAGGTACAACAACAACAACCTTCACGGAACACAGGGAGGAAACAAATTTTGTAGGAATAACTACCGCATTTCTTAACGCCCATGAATATAGCGGGATTTCGACTGCTAGACAACCGTGAGTTTTACGCAATATTTATAAGAAACTTGGATCAGCCCATAGTACTCGAAGACCTCAAAGTTTCTTAATTTTTACCACGGGGGGGGGTTCTTGGCCAAATTTCGGGTAGGGGTGTGCCGCCAGCATCTTCAAAATGGTACCGTTGGCTAGACCAATTTTTGTGAAAATGATACCCTTGGCTAGACTAATTTCTAGACCAAAAGTGCCATAATTTGCCGTTTTCTAGGCACAAATCACCAAAATTTCGCCTTCTCTAGGCCAAAATCGCCAAAATTTTGGGTTTCTAGACACAAATTAAGAAAATTTTGCCTTCCCTGAACGAAAATTGCCAAAAATCATACCCTTGCCTAGACTGGCATAGGCTAAAATTGCCAAAAAGCATACCCTTGGCTAGACTAGCAGTCCGAAAAAGTATACCCTTACGGGCGGCACATCCCCAGGTACCTTTACTATGGAAGAACCCCCCCCGTGATTTTTACATGGAAATTTCCACTTTTTAGTACTAAAAGTTTCTTAATCTGTTTCTTATTTATTTGGCGCAAGAATTATGATGTTGTTTTTACGACTGCTGTATGTTTCTCGACGTATATTACAACACAACATTGGGCAAGAAAAGAGTTCGACTGGGTGGAAAACATACAATTGCAATGATAATACTCAAGAATAAGCGTTCAACGACATCTTTGTGATAATATCTTTGAATCTATAAATTTTCAAAGTTTCTTAATGCTTTCCACTGTGTTTCTTAAATTTTCGGCCATCCTAACACTAATTGTTTTATAAACTAGTTTCATTGTACACGTATCTTTGTTATAAGCCAAGTTTGTTGAGGTTGTTATAAGCGACGGGGATTGTGACCCAGTACTGCAGGGTTCTTTAAATTCCAAATTCTTTTTCAGAGTTTCTTGAAAGCCTTGAAAGTTTTCTCAGATTCTAAGAATTGAAACTAGCTTATTGGATTTCCTAGACTGAATGAATAATGCTTTTAACATTTTCCCCGCATACTTAAATTGGTGATCTGAGATTTTGGTTTCTTTTTTAAGAGTTTCTTATAAAAATACGTGCAAAGGCTGATTTCCAGTCAGAGGAATTTTCCGAGCGGGCGGAAATTCTTTTTTTACTACAGAAAATGTCGCTTTGCAATTGAATAGAAATTTAGGTTGAAAGACTTTTGAATGTATAAAATTCCGCCTGCTCGGAAAATTCCACTGACTGGAAATCAGCCTTTAGGAGCTATATAAAGTCATATTTTAGGAAATTGGAAGGAAAAATAAGAGAAAAAGAAGGGATCCAAAAAGTTTTGGCTCTTGGATGGGAATTCGGTATTCACATAATTTTCACACGACTTCAGTCATAGGAAACTAACCAAAAGGACAAAGAACACACATTTAAAAACACTTGACTGTCTGTTCCTTCAAGAAAATGCCATTTACAGAAGACCTGTCCCCCCTGGTTTCTAAGTTGCTAACCGCCTAACCGTGCATCATTTTTGGCATATTCTTTAAAATGGAAGTATTTCACCACCCAATTTTTCCAGCTCGTGAGATACCGAGAAGGGAGGGNAGAAAATGTCGCTTTGCAATTGAATAGAAATTTAGGTTGAAAGACTTTTGAATGTATAAAATTCCGCCTGCTCGGAAAATTCCACTGACTGGAAATCAGCCTTTAGGAGCTATATAAAGTCATATTTTAGGAAATTGGAAGGAAAAATAAGAGAAAAAGAAGGGATCCAAAAAGTTTTGGCTCTTGGATGGGAATTCGGTATTCACATAATTTTCACACGACTTCAGTCATAGGAAACTAACCAAAAGGACAAAGAACACACATTTAAAAACACTTGACTGTCTGTTCCTTCAAGAAAATGCCATTTACAGAAGACCTGTCCCCCCTGGTTTCTAAGTTGCTAACCGCCTAACCGTGCATCATTTTTGGCATATTCTTTAAAATGGAAGTATTTCACCACCCAATTTTTCCAGCTCGTGAGATACCGAGAAGGGAGGGGCTGGACATAGGGACAATGCCAAATTTATTTTATAACATGGCCAGTGCAAAACGTGACTTGGCAACTACTTTTTTAGCCCATGCAAAACGGGGTTATCACTTGTTATCACTCGAAAATGTGCGGGCAGTAACTTTTTTTATGAGTCATAAATGAGATTTGAAACATGAAATTGTTCTTTTTGCTGAAAACATGTAAATACCATACAACATAAGAAGTACTTAAAGAGCTGTGTTTAAAATGACGTAAAATTTGCAAAGTGTCTATCCTTTCCCATTCCAAGAACAGTTCATCTCATCAGTCGTTTGTATCTGAAATCTTCAAAGTCAATACTGTATCTCTCATTGGCAAAAACTTGTAACATAAGTACACGTTGTGTTGAATAAATGTTGTCATGATTATTAGCTTATTCATCTGTATTCTGTAGTATAATAACTATATTTTATCATATGATTTTATCTTGCTAACACTTAGAAGTACGGGGCAGATACATTTTTTGGTGAAAGGGTGACAGGGCGGTTAGTTTTTTTGAAAAAATGTTCAACAGGGTGAGCAGATTTTTTGCATAATTTTTTGTTTCTCCGCCGGCGATGTGATAAATTAAATTTTGCGTTGTCCCGCCCCAGGGCTTTATAGGATATTTGGAGCACAGCAATGATTTGTCGCATTCTGTAAGCATCTTTTCATTAGCCTCTGCGGAGGAAAATGTCCTTTGCGCATGCTATTTTGGCGCAACTTTTTCAAATGGCCTAGCGACCAGAAGACTTGAGTTGCAGAGAAAGGTACCTATCAACTACCAATCTGTTTTCTTTCAAGCAGTGAAAAGATGAAGAGAAAGATGATTCGAAGGTAACTTAAATCATTGGGAGAATTTATTTTCAGTTTCTGCTGTAAATATATTGACCTTATAACCTCTTTGAATGAAAGAAGAGGACCTAATAATGGCTTCGAGATCAGAGATGAATTTTACACCCTTTTTATCGGATCGCCCTGAAAAGGCCAATAACTCGATCAATGGGCTATTCCATTTTTACTCTGTACAGGGGGATGGAAGTAAAATTCCAGGGGTCCTTCAAAAAGAATTTCTGGGGGGTCAAAAATTCTTAATGATGCTCTTCTAGGGGGTAAAACTATTTTAAGAAAAAATTTCTAGGAGCTTCCAGGGGCTAAGCAACTTTCACAAAGACTTCCAGGGAGGTTGTAGAAAAGCATCTGCTTCAGGCACATTTGCCATTCATCATCTCCAGGGGGTCATCAATTTAAACTGCCGTTTCTGAGGGGCGTGGCTCCTAACTGATTGCTCCTTTCCGAGGGGTGCTAATCTGACCAAAATCGTACTTCCATCCCCCTGTATAGTTAAAAAATGGAATAGCCCAATGTCAAAGAACGGACCTAACTATTGTAGAACCGATGGCTGAGAGGGGGAAATGGCCTTACTTGCCATGGGCTTGCCAAAGGTTGGCACTAGATCATGGTGGAGATAAGGACATGACGTAATAGCTAATATTGCAGAACGAGACGAGGTAGCAAACAACAGAATGAGGTTGTCTGCCGATGCTTTTGTTTTGTCACATTAGCACATTACGTGGTAACTCGTAGTGACACAGCATTCATGCACAGAGTCATAAGGCTGGACTTAGTTTTTTCACAAAGTTTCTTAGGTCATCATTCACAGCTACACAACTTTTGACCATTCTTTTCCAGATGATACTTTCTTAGAGTAACTTCTGACTAAATTGATAAGAAACGGATCATACAAACGAATTTAGCAGGTGTTATTCATAAGTTCTTCCAAGTTTCTCCAACATTTTCTTTAAATTCAATAAAAAGTTGAGACTTGACTTGCATTTAAAATTCAATGGAGTTAAAAGTAGCTTAGCTAGGGGGACTGGGTCAATCTAAATATAACCTTGGATGTTCTCGACCGATGAAAACAGTAGGGACATAAGTGGCGCGTATAATTCTTTTGTGCTATGTTTGCACTAGGTCGCTATATATCCGTTCATTTTACTTTGAAATCTTTGGTTCCACCTGTCTGAGTATGAACAATATAAAAAGGCTGTAATGCGTTCCTTTACTTCCGCGTGTAATTATTAACACAGAAATGAAAACAATGGGTGGGGACTCATCCAGACTCATTCACAACATTTACTTCAAACAAAGCGCGGAGTTTGCCCTTGCAGGCCCTTGCATTTTGTACAGGAGTGAGGAGCAAGATAAGAATAGAGAAGACAATCAGAGGAAAAAACACAATTGTTTGCATTATATATTTGGATGAATTCTGAATTCCTTATCACTTGTAGATTGATGCTTGACCCTATCAACTGGAACGTTTTCTGGTCAACTTTTTATTTAATTTACAGAAAATGTTGGAGAAACTTGAAAGAACTCACTCATAAATAGAGCATGCTAAATTCGTTTATGTGAGGCACTATATGTCGCTACAAGGCACTACGAAGGTGAATGACATAATGTGCTAATGTGAAAAACAAAAGCATTGGCAGACAACCTCATTCTGGTGTTTGTTACCTCGTTCTGCAATATTAGCTATTACGTCATGTCCTTATCTCCACCATGATCTAGTGCCAACCCTTGCCAAATATGCCGTTCTGTTCTGTTTACTGTGACTGAGTGAGGAGGCAAGGACCCCGGGGGGGGGGGGTGGTTCACCACTTGTGGATTGGATGTACGGGGTCTGCTGCCCGGTTTTCAGAAAGCTACCCTCTTCTAATTGCCAAAATTCGCCTTCGTACCCACTTCTATGCTGAATTTTGGCGGAAAACAACCCATTGTTAACGATTTTTTGCCAATTTCAGCCAAACCGACCCTTGTCTAAGGAAAATCTGCCGAAAAGACCCTTGTTTAGAGAATTTCAGGCCCAAAAACCCACCCATATGGGTGGCACATACCCGTACTCTCAACATGTTATGTGCCCCCCCCCCCGGGGGCAAGGACTTTACTGAACTGAAGCTTATGAAAAGGACTGAAAACGAAGAATGCTCTATTTTTTATATGAACTTTATTTTCCAGTCTGGAAATTACCACCTTTGCCATCTGGGCGCCCAAGATATCAAAAGCTTGAAATAACGGAGGAAAGAAAACTCTACAAAAAAATCTACCGCTGGAGATTTCAGGGGGTTATCAAATTTGGTGAAACTGAAAAAATATGCCTTCAAAAATCTACCGCTGGAGATTTCAGGGGGTTATCAAATTTGGTGAAACTGAAAAAATATGCCTTCAATAATGTGATCTTTCCATCACCTTCATATTTGATTAGAAATTAAAGATTATTGGAACATTGTTCTATCGCTACAGGTATGATACAAGAATGGCAAAAATATGTACCAGACTTGGCAGGGACTTGGCACCAATTTTTTGCACATTGGGAGAAATTTTGCACACAAAGACCTGGAGCTGTGGTCGAGCAAGGACCATGTACACATTATTAAAAATTAGGGACTTTGCTGATGACACTTATAAAGCAGCAAATGAGAGAGATCCCATTAGCAATCACAGCGAAGAAGAGGCAAATGCGACTGACTGCTGTAGAGAGAGGGAGAGAAAATGCCCCAGATGGTTATGGAGAGAACTGCAACATCCAATAGGTATGTGGCCCCTTTGCTTCTCTAATAGGTATGTGGCTCCTTTGCTCCATTTCTTATTGGCAAGAGCCTCAGTAAAATCGATTGAAAATGCCAGATTGGAAGTTCCAGACCATACAGCAAGACTATCTTTGCCATATTTCATACCACAGGTCTTTGCCAAAATTCAGAGTATATATGTGATGAGCATACAGACTTGATAATAAGTATCATTAAAACATAAAATTACACTAGAAAAATTGAAACAAAATGTTCAACTATATTTTTAAAAGAAACTTTTTATGAGAAGCTCAACTCTCAGATCGCCAGATAATTAAGAAACTCCAGTACTGGGAAAAGTTGTTTAAGCAACTATATATTTTGGTCAAGGAAATCCTTAGCATATTTTACTTTATTTGCACTTGTTTCTTGTATCATATTACTCAGAAGGTACTTGAGTAATGTTTAAACATTGGACAGCTTCAAAACCTTGGTTTTGAAAAGTTCACCAGGGCACAGGAAGTAAACGTGAAGATTGTTATAGAACTCGCAAGAAACTTGCAAGAAACTCTGAGTACCCAAAATCTGATAATTTTAGGAAACTTTCAGCACTGGCTCAAGTTCTTAGTTTGTTATAAAAAATACGTGTATTGGGCCATGCCCTTCATCAGTAGTAAAGAAACAGGAGAAAAAAAAATTAGAAAGTGAAGCATGATCAATGAATTAATTGGATTGAGTAAGTTGAAAGAGAATGTAACAGGCAAAAATTGAATTTGTACAAAATTAATCAAACTGTAAAGCGGAAAATTGTATATGATAAGCACCCGGGGGGGGGGAGCAATTCGATAATTTTGTACCGGGTATGTGCCGCTGGACAGGGTATCGTTTTTAGCGATTTTGCTCCCAAACAGGGTATCCTTTTTCACAAAAGTGCTCCCAGAGGGGTGTATGGTTTTGAAATAATTGCTCTCGTACAGGATTTTCACAAGGAATTTGCAATTTTGCTATTGTTTTTTGCAAGTTTGCTCTCAGACAGGGTAGTCAATTTGAAAAAAATTGCTCCCAGACAGGGTGGAAATTTCAATATCTCAGAGGCACACCCCCGTACATTTTGAGGTCGAGTGCCCCCCCGGGATAAGCACACCTGAANATTTTGCTCCCAAACAGGGTATCCTTTTTCACAAAAGTGCTCCCAGAGGGGTGTATGGTTTTGAAATAATTGCTCTCGTACAGGATTTTCACAAGGAATTTGCAATTTTGCTATTGTTTTTTGCAAGTTTGCTCTCAGACAGGGTAGTCAATTTGAAAAAAATTGCTCCCAGACAGGGTGGAAATTTCAATATCTCAGAGGCACACCCCCGTACATTTTGAGGTCGAGTGCCCCCCCGGGATAAGCACACCTGAAATTGCCAGAAAAAGTAGATGCACCTGAGCTGAATCTATTTTCAAACTTGCAAGGGAGCAACATCCCAGTTTTTTGGCTGCTGCACTGAAGATCTTGTTGGGAAAGTGTGTATTCCAAAGTCTGGGACTGTGACAACATTACATGTTAGGCTTAAAATTCTACATAACTGAACTAAAGTACTCCCAAATACTAGATGGAAATCTAAAGTAAAAGTAAAGTACTAAACTGAAGTACTCCCAAAACTAAACATTTTTAGCTGTAACATTGTATTTCTCATCAAGTTATTGTCAAACAGGCATCAGTGAGAAGATCTCAATTAGCTTTTGGATGACGTAAGGTTGATATCTGTGCAATGTGAAACAAAAAAGTTTGCTAGAATCCCCAGGGCCCCTTTCCTTGGCTCAAAACTCAAATTACTCTCAATTTTCAAACTTCCCTCTTTGATATCTTTCCATTGATGCCTGTTTGAAAGCACTTTCACACTGTACAAACTGTACACCTAAAAACGTTTTTTGTCTCCCAACACTAAACTATAGAAGAAGACCTGGAGATATGATTACAACATTAAAAATACTACACGGAATGATCGATACTGATAGCAAAATATTTTTTAAACGAAGTACTTCAAATACAAGGAGACACAATCTGAAGCTTTTCAAGTTTGCCTTGTCGTCTAACCTGAGGAAGAACTATTTCTCAAACAGAGTAATAAACGAGTGGAACAATTTGCCAGAAACCATAGTAAATGCGAAATCAGTTATACAGTTTGAGAAATTATATGACGATTTCTGCCGTAACGAAAAGTACAACTTTGAATACGCTTAAAAACTGCACTAAGGGTTTAATTGGCCAATGGCCTCCTTATCCCTCATTATATCATATTATTATTATTATTGTTATTATTATTATCTATCTAATTTTTGGGAGCACTTCCTAGTACCTGTGCATTGGATTGGGTAACTAGATATTTCTACTAAATGTCAAGGAGTCCATGTACCTGTGCATTGTCTTAAATTAAACATAAGAATCTTCTATTGGGAACCTGACATCAACCCTAGCACCAAAAGGATTTTATATTCCTATCTCATTAGCTATTGACTAAAAATTCTCTGAATTATGAATTGAATAAATTATGCATCTGAAAATCTGCATATAAATATCGGGTATCGATAGCTACTTTAACCACGTAGTAAATAACTTGAATTGGTCTTCGAAAAAGTTTTATCCCGCCACCCGCTACATCTGAATTCAATATTATCATAATTGGTGTTGAGATTTCTAAACGTATCCTCAGCATTGCCGCACATTTGCGTAATTTGTTGGAACGTGAATCACGGCGTACTCGATCAAGATTTTCGTTGAAGAATTTCGAAGATTTGAAATGCGATATTTTCAATGATAATGTACTTTGCATCTACACTTGACAAAGCTTTTGCTGCCTTTTTATTCTGCACTTTTTTGGTAAGTAGATCAACAGGAAAGTATCAGAGTTTTATGACGTCGAAGTTCTGGATTGGTACATTTTTGTTTAAGGCGTTGTGTTTAAGGCCAACGAAGGAAGTTTCACACCAACAAGTCTGCGAGGAAGATTGCGAGTTCGAGCCCTTGGCTGGCTGCCTAGGGTAGTACNCCAATGGCCTCCTTATCCCTCATTATATCATATTATTATTATTATTGTTATTATTATTATCTATCTAATTTTTGGGAGCACTTCCTAGTACCTGTGCATTGGATGGGTAACTAGATATTTCTACTAAATGTCAAGGAGTCCATGTACCTGTGCATTGTCTTAAATTAAACATAAGAATCTTCTATTGGGAACCTGACATCAACCCTAGCACCAAAAGGATTTTATATTCCTATCTCATTAGCTATTGACTAAAAATTCTCTGAATTATGAATTGAATAAATTATGCATCTGAAAATCTGCATATAAATATCGGGTATCGATAGCTACTTTAACCACGTAGTAAATAACTTGAATTGGTCTTCGAAAAAGTTTTATCCCGCCACCCGCTACATCTGAATTCAATATTATCATAATTGGTGTTGAGATTTCTAAACGTATCCTCAGCATTGCCGCACATTTGCGTAATTTGTTGGAACGTGAATCACGGCGTTGTCGATCAAGATTTTCGTTGAAGAATTTCGAAGATTTGAAATGCGATATTTTCAATGATAATGTATTTTGCATCTACACTTGACAAAGCTTTTGCTGCCTTTTTATTCTGCACTTTTTTGGTAAGTAGATCAACAGGAAAGTATCAGAGTTTTATGACGTCGAAGTTCTGGATTGGTACATTTTTGTTTAAGGCGTTGTGTTTAAGGCCAACGAAGGAAGTTTCACACCAACAAGTCTGCGAGGAAGATTGCGAGTTCGAGCCCTTGGCTGGCTGCCTAGGGTAGTACCACCGCTCATCCTTAAAAGTTCTGTAAATGCTTCCTTCCTCAGAGAAAAGCTTAAAGTCCTTGGGATGAGTTGCCAGTAGGGATGGTGTGGTCGGCTTCGGTAATTGAGTCCTTGTGAGTCGTTCGACCAGATGATATACTAAAAATTATAAGATGTTGCGCGCTGCTGGCAAATTTTTGCAGCAATTTAGAATCATGAAATCCTTGATAAGTCCTATGAAATCATTTCCTTTTCTAAAAATCTTGCACGATCTTTAAAAAGTCCGAAAGATACTCCCCGTGGTATCCGAAGCGAAATTTCAGAATGTAACGTCATAAGTTTTTGGTTGGTACCTTAATATATCAGCAAGACAAGGCTGGTATGAAAACTGGACGAAACTTTCAACTATCCAAGACATTTTATTTTGTATAAGCTATCACGAGTTGCTTCATAGTGGAATATGTTTCAAAATTGCAGATATCCTTTTTAGAAGCTATTTTCCGGAGGCGCTTAAACTCGGCAACGGCAGACAGAATATTTACGCTGAAATTCTGGGCTTTTTTAAGGCAACTTTCTCCTAGTTTGAGTCGATTTCGTTTTGTTCTTTGCCCATGCTAGCGTTTGAGAGGGATAGTGCAACACCGGGTTTAATTTTCCGGGTTCAATTTTCCGGGCTCGACTTCAAAAGAGTAGTAGCCGCTAGAATACCTTATTCATTGTTTACGAAATCATTTCGTCATTAAGGAATTTCTAAAATCTGTCTCACATCAGATGACACGCGAAAATACCCGCGAATAGAAACAACCAAAAGTCTTCCTTGAGTAATGTTGCGTTTTCGCAAATCTCACCTGACAGCTAATGCGAGGCAGCCTCTAATCAGGACTGTTCTTCTTCACAGGTTTGCAATTTAGTTGATGCCACAACTTGTCCCTCAGCTGGTAAGTCATATTGATAGTTTTTGCGATTGATATGTTTCGCGCGAAAAATTCCTCCCATTAAAACCACTATAAAATATGCCGACTTGGTACGTTTCATCACGAAAGATGGGACTTATTTTGCTGTAATTCTTGACAACCTTAAAGCCCTGGCCAAACGAACAAACGTTGTTTGCCAGCAATTTTCCGATTTGCTTGCCAAACAATGTTTTCCCGTTCGACCACGTCATAAACATTGCACAACAAGCAGACTATTTTGCTACGAGACGAAACTGACAAACAGTTTGCTTGGTAAGCAAATCTCAAACGTTTGCTCTTTTGGCCAGGGTCTAAGAATTTAACATGCGAAATTGCACAACGTGATGAATGAATTTGCTGACATGCAACAGATTCTGTCTTGTCGTTTGGTGGTAAAGCTCGGATTGTTTCAGCTGGAGAAGGGCTGCAATGTATTCTAGAATTTACAACGGGTCTGGCCGCTTCCTCTCAGCTGATATGGGCATTTTGATGCTTGCTAAGGCCCCCACCCCCACCCCAAAGCCCCTTTTCAATCACCCATCGAAAGGAGACAGTCATTTTGGTGAATTCGCTCTGCAAGCATTTTTGTTTGCTGCTGCCAAAATAAGACTCTCTTATTCACAAATAAGGCTCATTCGTCGTAAAGTGTTAACCTTATTTTGGTAGCGTCAAGACAAATGCGTCCAGTATGAATTAACTTTAACATGCTCTCTGGCGCAGGGGTAAATATTTTTCGATTTGAGTCGGGAAAATCCCAAGTAAAACTTTTCAGTTGGTGAGGACCAACCTGAGGTGAAAGATTTCAAGTGATTTTTCAGAAGATGACGAGAACAAGGGGTGGAATAACAAAGAAAAGAGAGTAGGAAAGAAAACATGAGCAGTTATACGAATGTAACTGCAAGAGGTTAAAAACAAATAAACAAGAACAGTTACAACAATCAAAATAAACGATGAGGAGATTCAAGAACAGAAAGTAGTCTTTTTAAGTGTTTATTTCTTTTTAGCAAAACAGCAAAGCATAAAAGCAACAAGTATCATNAAAGACGATTGGTCAAATAATTTCCTACATGTCGAACAACTTATTTCGTTTGATCGTGCAGTTATGGCCTATAAGATCATGAACAGACTCTGCCCAGAAAATCTTTGGAACAAATTCCAACAAAGATCACAATACTCCAGTTACAATACGCGATTCTGTAGAGATCTCCAGATTCCAAGGTACAATCTAGAGTATGCCAAAAAAGGATTTTCCTACTCAGCTCTTAAGGTCTGGAATGAAATCCCTATAAGTATCAGGGAGCTTCCCACCTTGTGCCAATTTAAAAAGCAACTAAAAATACATTTGACGAGCTGAAAGCCAATTAAACACGACTCCCTGGAAGAACAGCACCTGTAATTAGATTAGAAGTTTTTTTTGTATATGATATTAATTAGTAGAACTGTATATTTTTGTATTATTAAATAGTAGCTGAAGGGATATTGTGTATAAATAATTTAAAATGAAAATGAAATGAAACCTCCCGAGTAACAATTTCGAAAGCTTGGAAAAATATTTGCCCCTGCTCTGGTGTGGAAAGCATAGAAAAATGCTTGGACAAATGCTTATTGATTCTTCCTTTTGATTTAGTGGCTCGAAGGGAACTTCAGGTACTTTGCTATAATTCTACTTTGAGGATTTTTGATATCTTGATTAGTTTCAGAATCACAGTTCCTTTTATATTGCAGCCAGTTTTGAGGTTGTGACGTCATCAAATCGCTAAATCGTAAACCAGAAAAGCGACAGATTTCTGCTTACCGCCATATCGTAGTCCTTAATAAAGCATTGTTTTCTTGGAGATTGTACCGTTGTTCCTCTATTAATTTAAGATTTACGATGATTTTAGATTTTTTGAAAACTTATCATGAATTCTTTCAATAAAAGGAAAAACGCTTTGATTCTGAAAATAATCAAGATGTCAAAAATCCCCACAACAGAATTATAGCACAGTACCTGAAGCTCCCTTCGAGCCATTAAATCAAAAGGAAGATTCAATAACCATTGGTCCAATCTTTTTTTAAAGATTTGACGCCTGTGCTGGCATGGACCTGAAACTCTTAACTACAGTAATTCTTTTGCTGCTGTGGAGGAGTTTTATGTTGAAATCGCGCCTCACAGACAGCCGTGATAAACATTTGTTATTTGTGCAAATCTCTAACTGCATAATTCAAACCACTCCCAAAACCGCTGACGGGTGGCCGGTTTCTGCACCATGGACCACCTTGTCAACTGAAATATACTCGACATTGTCATAACTACTATAGCATAGCAACACGAGCAGATGGTGACTGCGTATAGAGAACTTCGCGTGGGACTAGCAGGTTCTTTTGAAAAAGTGGCTTTGATTGCTAAGCGGAATTATTTCATCTTGAAAATGACAAGTTATATTGATGTATTTTGAAATATGAATGCACTCTACCACAAAGCATCAACAACTTTTCATCTTTTGCAACATCAGTTTTTCATGTTTCATAAGTTGTATCTACGTCGCTCGTCGCTACAGGAATCAATTGAAGTCACGTGGTTTCTACCAATAGGGAGCAACTGAATGACCTAGCTTAGGACGCATTTGATTGGTTCAAAGTCGGGTTGTTATTGTTTTTGATTACCAATCAGAACTGTGGAAAATTAGCGTCAACCAATGAGGGCCTGGAATTATTTGAAAAGATCCAAGCGTGAAAATAAATTCTCCCTTTCTACAGCAAGGGCTTGTGGCATAAAGACCCATCAAGGTTGGCCTTTGTTCTGAATGGACAGAGTTCTTTGTTCTGAATGGACAGAGTTCTAATTGGGGAGATATTTCAGCAGGGGTACCCCAGGGCTCTATTCTAGGTCCCTTGTTTTTTCTTGTGTATATAAATGATCTAACTGCAGGCTTGAAGTGCAATGTTAAGCTTTTTGCTGATGATACTTCACTTTTTACGATAGTGCAAGACCCCACTACAGCTTCCAACGACATGAATCATGACTTAGAGTTGATAAATCAGTGGGCAAATGATTGGAGGATGTCATTTAATCCTGATCCGCAAAAGCAAGCGGTTGAATTAATATTTTCAAGGAAAAGAATTGAAATTGATCANGGTCTGGCCGCTCCTCTCAGCTGTTATGGGCATTTTGATGCTTGCTAAGGCCCCCACCCCCACCCCAAAGCCCCTTTTCAATCACCCATCGAAAGGAGACAGTCATTTTGGTGAATTCGCTCTGCAAGCATTTTTGTTTGCTGCTGCCAAAATAAGACTCTCTTATTCACAAATAAGGCTCATTCGTCGTAAAGTGTTAACCTTATTTTGGTAGCGTCAAGACAAATGCGTCACTTTAACATGCTCTCTGGCGCAGGGGTAAATATTCTTCGATTTGAGTCGGGAAAATCCCAAGTAAAACTTTTCAGTTGGTGAGGACCAACCTGAGGTGAAAGATTTCAAGTGATTTTTCAGAAAATGACGAGAACAAGGGGCGGAATAACAAAGAAAAGAGAGTTGGAAAGAAAACATGAGCAGTTATACGAATGTAACTGCAAGAGGTTAAAAACAAATAAACAAGAACAGTTACAACAATCAAAATAAACGATGAGGAAATTCAAGAACAGAAAGTAGTCTTTTAAAGTGTGTATTTTATAGCAAAACAGCAAAGCATAAAAACAACAAGTATTATCCAAACAAAAATGTCATATTCTCTGTGCAAGTTTGTACTGTTTGTATAGTTCTGAGTGTTGACTTGTTCTTTATCCTAAGTTGTTAAGGCCATTTCGTGCCTTTGTCTTGTGAGGACAAATTTAAACCTCCCGAGTAACAATTTCGAAAGCTTGGAAAAAATATTTGCCCCTGCTCTGGTGTGGAAAGCATAGGCTTGAAATCTTTAAAAATGCTCGGACAAATGCTTATCGATTCTTCCTTTTGATTTAGTGGCTCGAAGGGAACTTCAGGTACTTTGCTATAATTCTATTTTGGGGATTTTTGATATCTTGATTAATTGATTAGTTGATTAGTTGATTATTTTCAGAATCACAGTTCCTTTTATATTTCAGCCAGTTTTGAGGTTGTGACGTCATCAAATTGCTAAATCGTAAACCAGAAAAGCGACAGATTTCTGCTTACCGCCATATTGTAGACCTTAATAAGACATTGTTTCTTGAAGATTGTACAGTTATTCCTCTATTAATCTAGGATTTACGATGATTTTAAATTTTTTGAAAACTTATCATGAATTCTTTCAATAAAAGGAAAAACGCTTTGATTCTGAAAATGATTTTAGATTTTTTGAAAACTTATCATGAATTCTTTCAATAAAAGGAAAAACGCTTTGATTCTGAAAATAATCAAGATGTCAAAAATCCCCACAACAGAATTATAGCAAAGTACCTGAAGTTCCCTTCGAGCCATTAAATCAAAAGGAAGATTCAATAACCATTGGTCCAATCTTTTTTTAAAGATTTGACGCCTATGCTGGCATGGACCTGAAACTCTTAACTACAGTAATTCTTTTGCTGCTGTGGAGGAGTTTCATGTTGTAATCGCGCCTCACAGACAGCCGTGATAAACATTTGTTATTTGTGCAAATCTCTAACTGCATAATTCAAACCATTCCCAAAACCGCTGACGGGTGGCCGGTTTCTGCACCATGGACCACCTTGTCAACTGAAGTATACTCGACATTGTCATAACTACTATAGCATAGCAACACGAGCAGATGGTGACTGCGTATAGAGAACTTCGCGTGGGACTAGCAGGTTCTTTTGAAAAAGTGGCTTTGATTGCTAAGCGGAATTATTTCATCTTGAAAATTATTGATGTATTTTGAAATATGAATGCACTCTACCACAAAGCATCAACAACTTTTCATCTTTTGCAACATCAGTTTTTCATGTTTCATAAGTTGTATCTACGTCGCTCGTCGCTACAGGAATCAATTGAAGTCACGTGGTTTCTACCAATAGGGAGCAACTGAATGACCTAGCTTAGGACGCATTTGATTGGTTCAAAGTCGGGTTGTTATTGTTTTTTGATTACCAATCAGAACTGTGGAAAATTAGCGTCAACCAATGAGGGCCTGGAATTATTTGAAAAGATCCAAGCGTGAAAATAAATTCTCCCTTTCTACAGCAAGGGCTTTTGGCATAAAGACCCATCAAGGTTGGTTCCCACTGCGCGATGAATTATCATCGTTTATCTCATCGCCAACTTTTCAAATGCGATAAAAGTTCATCGCGCAGTGGGAGCAACATGGCGATGAAACTTTTATG
Source organism: Aurelia aurita (assembly GCA_004194415.1). Taxonomy (NCBI): domain Eukaryota; kingdom Metazoa; phylum Cnidaria; class Scyphozoa; order Semaeostomeae; family Ulmaridae; genus Aurelia; species Aurelia aurita. The sequence goes on along the minus strand of REGM01000244.1, from coordinate 107,229 downwards.
GTCATCACTATAAAATTAAAGCCCCATGCCCTCGCTGTCGTTTCAACTGCGCGATGAACCGTCATCGCATTTGAAAAGTCGGCGATGGAGAAAGCGACGAGAGTTCATCGCGCAGTGGGAACCAGCCTTCACTGACCATAATCCTTTGCGGCGTCAAAGTCGACTTTCGTATGGTCACTTCTTCCCTAGGTTCTGTTTGCTTGGCTTTTGATTCGCCGCGCAAAGGATCATGGTTAGCAATGGGTCTTTAAAGTGTTAACTGTTTCTGGACATATAGCTGAACCCGTAAATGGAAAATCAGACCGATGGGACTTAGAAGAGAATTGATCATGCAGAGTAAAAGGACCAGATATTTAGTTGGTTATACTTAAGCCTATAATAACTGTTTCCGAGGGCAATACCAGAAAATATTAACCCGAAGCCGTCAGTACAAGACCGAGCTTGCGAGGTTTTGTACAGAGGCTGCGGGTTGATATTTTCGGTATTGCCCGAAGGAGACAGTTATTATTTAGTTTATTACCCTATGGTCAGGGCTGGATGAAGGCCTTCCGTTTTTTAAAAAGTAAAANAGTGTTAACTGTTTCTGGACATATACCTGAACCCGTAAATGGAAAATCAGACCGATGGGACTTAGAAGAGAATTGATCATGCAGAGTAAAAGGACCAGATATTTAGTTGGTTATACTTAAGCCTATAATAACTGTTTCCGAGGGCAATACCAGAAAATATTAACCCGAAGCCGTCAGTACAAGACCGAGCTTGCGAGGTTTTGTACAGAGGCTGCGGGTTGATATTTTCGGTATTGCCCGAAGGAGACAGTTATTATTTAGTTTATTACCCTATGGTCAGGGCTGGATGAAGGCCTTCCGCTTTTTAAAAAGTAAAAAGACTATTTTAAAAAGTAAAATGATCGAAGGCCTAGCATGAAGCCATTGCAGACGAAGCCATTTGACGCTGTTCGAATTGTTGTTCGTGTTCAAAGCACTGATTTGTGGTTCGAAGCTGAGTTGCTACGTAATCAGCAGGCATTACCGGATAATAATGCCCTATCATTATGTCACATTCGAACGTTTTCAGCCAATCAGATTGTATAACAGAGTTGCTGCCCGGATCATAGGGTGATAAGGTAGCTAATCGCTTTGAAATAGTGTGTCAATCACAAGTACCTGAGGCTATTGTTACAAAATAGGCCCTTCTTGACTAGTATCTTGAATCATAATGATAATCATGACAACATCTTTTGTAGCTGACGCAAGAACAAACGATTGTCGTACGACATACAAGTCATTAGCAGATGGAAACATCACAAGATATTTGGACGTCTTTGCAGGCCAGCTAGAACCAGCATTTTGCATCGCCCATTGCGGTTGCTTAGCAAAGGCTTATGCTGGTCTTGATCTTCATGGACACTGCTTTTGTGGTGCGGAACAAGGGGCAACTTGCGCCGCAGGGGAATGCCTTAGAGTGAGTATTTGGTAGCTAATTGCATTAACTCCCTAGCTAGTATTATGCTGTTGATATTCGTGGACACTGGAACAGGAAACAGGAACGTTTTGAGGCAACAAAATTTCGCCTTGCCGTGTATGAAGATGTTTCACTCTCAACAATACACGTATTTTGAAATAAGAAACTAAGAATTTGAGCCAGTACTGAAAGTTTCTTAGAATTATCAGATTTTCAGTACTCGGAGTTTCTTACGAGATTCTTAAAGGATCCATAACAATCTTCATGTTTACTACCTGTACCCTCACGCCTTTCCAGTGTTTAGACATTAGTCAAGTACCTTCCGAGTAATATGATACAAGAAACAAGTGAAAATAAAGTAAAAACATGCTGAGGTTTTCTTCGACTAAAATAAATAGTAATTTTTATAATTTTTTCCCGGTACTGGAGTTTCTTAATTTTTTAGCGATCTGAGAGTTGAGTTTCTTATAAAGAAAAGAGTTTCTTATGAAAAAAATATGTGTACTTTTTCTGTTATCTTTCGTAACAATTCCATATTTTTCAGGTATACTCAACAACGGGTATCCCATCAAGCCCTTCTGCTACATTCCCAACAAAGTTGAGGCTGTTTGAAGAAAGTTCTGTCACAATCAGTGGCCTGACCAATGCCGTTCAGTTTGGAGTCGAGAATGACGGGAAATTATCCTACTTCACGCCATCAGCAGGCAAAATTGCTTTTGTTGAAAATGGAGAGAGGAAAGCTGCGGCAGAAATGGAAGGTAGGCCTATTGTAGTTTATTTTCTGCATAATTTCCGTTCTTATTTGGAGGCATCAGAAAAATGTTTCACCGTGTGTGATAAAATCATATCCTGGTACGAGATGTGTGACAGCTATTTAGAACAATAAGGAGGATAAAAAAAGTGGGACGACTCCACTTTAGCGGACCAGCTTTATGTCATATCTCTAGGGAACGTATTTGATCAAATACCCTACTAACCCTAACTTAACCCTACGTTACCCTAACTAACCCTAACTTACCCTAACTAACCCTAACTTACCCTAACTAATCCTTACTAACCCTAACTAACCCTAACTTACCCTAACTTACCCTAAAAACCCCTTTTCCAAAACCTAACCCTGACCCTAACCCTTACCCCATGACACATAACTTGCCGACATTGAAAGCTGGTCCGCTAAAGTGCAGACTAGCCAAAAAAGTGTCATCCCTGGGAGCATCACAAAATTATTCGAGGCGATTTAATCCTCCCAAGAGGATAACACCTGCTCAAACGTGCTCAAGTCATTGCTGTACGGCAGAAATATTGGGGAAATTTGATCATGATTTTAGGCCTGTTTTGAAGGGTTCTTGAAAGAGATTTCTCGAGAAAATCCCTCATAATTTCCAGAACGGAGTGGCTGATTTCAGGCGAGTAAATTTTAAAATTTATTTGAACATGTACACTATTAAATAATGTATTTGCCAATATTATTGTCTTGATATCCAGGGAGCAATGACCTTTAAAACGGGATTGCTTTTTTTACTCACTCTGTCTAGTGTCTGATTTGAAGGCTTTCATTTTTAGACATTTTGATGACGCAGACGAATTAGAGTTGGTCCACCTTTTACCTAAATATACCTGTTTTTTTCATCAGCTTACTGGGGATGTCGCACACCAGACTATACAGTCAAGGTCTACTCACCTCTTAATTTGGATCTGGTTTGCCCAATCGCAGTACGTCCAAGTGAAGTTTTCTATTGCTGGGTGAAATTTCATGAGGGTAGCGAAATTCAATCTCTGCAATGGAAGTTAGACGGGGCACCTGATGGAGCTGCTATTACTTCAGTTGGAGGTGAGTTTATTGAATTGAATTATCCCTTGATACATGGATTTAGTAAAATACACTTTTACATCTACTTTAAGTTCAATTCAATTCAAACTTTGTTTATAAGAAATACTAAATACGCGTCCCCAGTGCAAAATAATCTATGCTTCATTGCAACTAGTGCAAATGAACTAGGGCGGATTTTGCAACAATAATATTCATTGCCTTTGAAAAGACAGTACAAAGCGGCTGCAAACAAAAGGACTTCATGGTCGATTAGTTAACCTTTGTCAGTGTCAACAAAGCATACCGCAAAAGTTAATCTGAACCTAGATGGCTAAATTACCTCTTTGTGCAAGCGAAAAGGGGCTGTTAAAGAGAAGACATGAATTTATTTCGAAAATACACACAAAATTACAAGAAAATTGAATTGCCTGCTGTTCAGTGCCTGAATGTAATGAGTAGAGTCGAGATGGTAGAAGTTTAGATCTAGGACGAGAATAAAGACGACAATCATGTTTGTGTTTTATCAGTTATAATGTATTCGACATGTCCAGTTTTAAGTAAGGTAGGCCAAAGGCCTAAAATATCCGACTTAGATCATTATTGTTCTACAATTTTCCGGAACGTTTAGGTCTATCCGGGAACGTTTAGTTTAGATCTATCCGTCTAATTTCGATGGTAATTCATGTCTTCTCTTATAGCCACTTTTCGCTTGCATAACGAGTTAGTTAGCCACCTTGAGTTTATTATTATTATTATTATTATTATTATTATTATTATTATTATTATTATTATTATTATTATTATTATTATTATTATTATTATTATTATTAACAATTTCTTTTACGTTGGCAACACGAAAAAATATATATAGCTAATAAGCTAATTAACGCCAACAAAATAAACTTAAAACTTAATTTACAATTTTCTACTTTAAAATCTACAAAAACCCTAAATCTTTAATGAAAACTGTGCACAATCTGCAGATGCAAGTATTTCCATTCCATAATTTTAGTTTTCGTTTGAATTCAGCTAGTGTGTTGGAATCTTTAATTTCCTTCGGTAATGAGGACCACAAATGGTGACCTCTGAACTCTATATTCTCTATTCCGTATGTGGTTCAGGGTGTTTTTTGCGGTCTGCTTTGTTTACATTCAAGGGTTGATTAGTCAGCCATAAAAACCCCTTTGTTTGCAATGGCTAATCCCCTGGTACACATTACAAAACTTTACCCAAAAAATATGCAGATTAGCAGCCATTATGGATTTACGGTAGGCTAGGTAACGCTAATTATGCGTATGACCTTTATTCCAAGCAAAAAATTAACATTGTAATGATTGTTGCTTGGTGACTAAATTATGTTGCTCTTTTTTGAATAATCAATAAGTGTTCTGGAAATAATGTCTGCTTTCTATTGGCTTCGAATACCCAATCAAATTTCAGAACAGCCACTTGTGTGCCAGAGTAGAGGCAGAGCAGTGAACTCACTCTGAGGACGAGGTTGGTCGTGTCAATAAAAGGAAACGAACGCCATTATTACAAAATTTCCCCTTGTTGATCTAGAATGTTTGCAAACAGCTATACTTCTTTATTAACACGTTCTGAGAACCCGTTATTTGCGGTGGACACTAAATGCCATAACCTATTTGGTGTTGTCGTTGTATGTCATACGGTAAGGGTTAGGAGGGTTAGTTTCAGAAAAGCGTTTAGGGTTAGTTAGGGTAAGTTAGGGTAAGTTAGGGTTAGTTAGGGTAAGTTAGGAACCCTAACTTACCCCAACTAACCCTAACTAACCATAAAAACGCTGTTCTGAAACTAACTCTAACCCTGAAACTAACCTTAACCCTTACCGTATGACATACAACAACAACACCAAATAGGTTATGGCATTTAGTGTCCACCGTTATTTGCCCCATTGTTGTTTGTTATGCAACTGTAGTCTTATGCATCGTTGTAGTTTCGCTATTTGCCTGAACTGATAAACCGCTACAACAATCGCCTCAACGAACAGTTAGATCATAAGACTAATGCAGCTGTTACCCAACCTCGTTCCCAGGGTGTTCTTACGTCATACGCTAGTCACGAAGCCGAGTGAACACCCTGGTACACATAGTCCCAATCCGCCCAAAATAAGGGCGGATTAGCAGCCATTATGGATTTGTGGTTGGCAGGGTAACGCTCATTATGTGACCTCGATTCCAAACAACAAAGCAACATTGTAGTGGTTGTTGCTTAGTGACTAGATTTTATTGTTGTTATTCGAATAATTAGTAAGATTTCGAGATGTGTTATCTATTGTTTTCGAATAGCCAATCAAATTGCAGAACGGCCACTTGTATCCCAGAGTAGAGGTAGAGCAACGAACTCACTCTGGGGACGAGATTGGCTGTTACCTAGAAAGATTTGTTTGTGGTTGACTGACGAACAGTTTATTGATTGATTTACCTATTTCTCTCCTTCGCAGAGCCTCTTGTCATAAAAACTGGTGGAAATCTCACAGTTGATCGATTCGAGAAATTCAACGGGTCTTTCAACTACATAGCTGCAGAGAGTGCCACTTTCATAAACTTGAATTATGAATTTCCTGCCCTTGGAAGAGTCAAAGCGTTTGAAGGCCATTTCACTAGAGAAGGAGAAATCCGCTTCCAGGTAAAAATCAAATTTTTGGAAAGGATAAGGGGCCGTCGACAATCGATTTTTATATTTTTAGCGTCATCATCATCATCATCATCAATAATTTATTTAACGTAGGCTGAATAAACGGTAGCTGGATTAAAGTTAATTAAGGCCTACTAAACTAAAATTAAAGAAAAATTTACAATTTCTGGAAATAAATTGTTAAAAAGTGTTTTTCTTACAATATATACAAGATAGAGCACATTAAGACATCTATCCTGTTAGAAACCCAACTTTTGGGATATATACTTTGCAGAGCCTACAGTTGCATTTATCACCATTCCAACATTTAATTTGTTTTTTAAAAATAGGAAGGGTGTTTGCTTGTTTTATTTCTTGCGGTAAAAATTGCTACAGTTTATTTCCAAAGTACGTTATCGACTCAACCCCAAAGGACGTGGTTCGTACCTTTGCCATTTGAGCGTCATTGCCATGCCTTAGATTGTAGCTAATGTTTCGCTGCATAAAAATATCCTTCATGAATGGTGGAATTAAATTGCATTTTGAATTTGGCGGCTAACTTGAGACCCCCTCCCCCACCCCTTAGCGGCCATGTCCTAAACCTTATTAGAAAGCAAGGTCTAGAACACTTATGCCTCGGCTACCGGCCGGGAGCCTGCATCGTCTCGCTAGGTTATCTCACTATTCATTGAAAGCGAGGATGATGTTTTCTGCATAGCGAGAATGACAAAGGTATGATATTTAAATATTTCAGTATTATGAAAAACAAAAATCGCAATAAATACTGAAGTAAAGAAGATTTCACTACAGAAATTTTCCTTCTTTCTTAGCGGCCCAACACCTAACCCCCTCCCTCCATTAACGGCCAAATGCCGCTAAAAATACGAAAATCGAATGTCGACGGCCCCTAAGACACCAAGCGTGTATCAGTGCAACATGTAAAAGTTTTATCAGTAGTGAGCCACCTTATTCCTATTCTATGCTATTTACTTGATAACATAACTGCGCTTTATTTATGTCTGAAAATGACTAAGACATACTCGTTCTCTTCCCAGTTGTTTAGGCCCATGTGCGATCCAGTGCATGCAGAAAAGACACTCTGTCACAGGGATAGAAAATGCGTTAGCTCTGGATGTGGTACTCCAAGCATTAAATTAGGAGAACGTGAATTCTATCCAGAAACCACCAACAAAGTGTTCTGCCCGGATGTAGAAAGATTCAAACCGGATGATAACAATACATGTCCAGGACCAAAGGCGAGGGCCGCACCCGGTTGTGATTATGAACTGGTCAACGAACTTAGTGCAAACGTGACTCAGTTAGGTAAGTATTTATTTATTACCTACCTACCGGGTGAGTCATTGAAATGTATCGTACAAGAAAAGCTGTGCATCCAATTTGTAAATTTTTGATTCCATCGTCTTGCCGAGGCTTCAACTTAAATTTTGAGATTTGTCTCATAATTTTAGGTGCATTATTTGTTTCTGAAATAAGGATATAGCCAAATGTGCTATTTCCCAAAAATGGGCTGTTCACTATCATGTAAATTTTGACTTTTGATGCTTGGCATTGATGAGAGAGCTTAATTATAATTCAACAGTTTCCGTATCATTAGAAAGCAATAACTGAGTAAAAAAAAATTGCCATTTTGATTGTTGAAACGTGGATTAAATTGAGCCACTCACTTATAGTTTTTTAGGCAAAGCCCATGGAAGCTAGTTTTCGGGAATTCTTGATTTGAAATTGTGCATTGTAAATTATGAATAAATTCTCAAAATTAAGTTAAACTCTCAACCAGACAACGGAGTTGTAATTTTTCAAATAGGTTTTATAGTTTTTGTAGTACGATTTTTCAAACAGTGGATACATTTTTCTGACTCAGCCGGTATTCAACTCCTGCACGCCTGGTACGAACATCGTTTCACCATGGGCGGTAGGAGACGCGTCGATTGCTTTTTGAAAAATATTGTGGTCATAGGTTGGGGTTATTAAGATTAAATTAGCCGCGATGTTTTGGAGCGGCTTCCTGTTATTTTGTAGCCACTTGCGGTTGACCCGGCAGACGCTAATCTGCCCATCGACTCTAATCTAAAGAGAAAGATTAATCTTTCTCTTTAGATTAGAGTCGATGGGCAGATTAGCGTCTGCCGGGTCAACCGCAAGTGGCTACAAAATAACAGGAAGCCGCTCCAAAACATCGCTGCTAATTTAATCTTAATAACCCCAGCCGATGACCACAATATTTTTCAAAAAGCAATCCACGCGTCTCCTACCGCCCATGGTTTCACAAGGAATTGACGCTAATGATGCTCATCGTTTTTCGGTGTTAAAAGGCCTTTGGAAATTTAATGTCATGCACAGCACAGTACACTTATTTCATATGCTTGGAACTAAAAAATTGACTCGGTGCAGAAAGTTCCTTGAAAAAATTCCCTATTCGAGTACTAAATGTTTCTGAATGAACGGGTTCTTAAAAAGGTCGCTAACAGCCATGTAACGCTATGTCAACTTTCATACAGCGAGACGAGAAAATAATGACAGTGGCCATTTTGTTATTCATATCATCAATATTCATCAACTCAACTCAAGTGACAATAAGTGGACAAGTGGATAAGATAACAATGTAGGAAACAAGATACAAATAAGTTACATATCGGGCCTAAATTCAGATAACAACACAAATCGAAACGATGAAGTTAATGTTATTACACAATTCATACCAGTTTGGCCTGTTACTGCTCTACAATGTCTCATTTGTAGCCTGCGTGCAGCCTCAACACTCCTCAGCCAAACTGAGGAGTGTTGAGGCTGCACGCAGGCTACTCATTTGTGGTCTGCTTCTTGCAACTTTTACAACAACAACAACAATCGCGCCTTCACAGCGGTTACAAGCCACTTCGGTAGAACTGTAAATTTATCTATTCGGTGCTCTGATGCTTATACAGAGTGTTTCAGAAAAAACGCAACCCAACTGTAATGGAAAATTTTCAAAAATTAGTAAGATTTGAATAGATGTAATGTATACCGTCTGAAAGCACAATCTATCTTCTTTCCAATAATATGCAGTTTGGATGCATCAATGGAATCATTTATCATTTAATTGATATTTTAGTAAGTATGGCCTCTTTTAGATGCAGCATGCCGTGAGAGCAAAATCAGGACCGTTTTTAACGTAAAAAGTTACAAAACCGATTTTATGAAAACATTTCAGGCCTAGAAGTACTTAAGGTGATGCCCTTAGCTAGGAAACGTACATATTTACTTCCATGAGACACATTAATAAAAGTGATAAAATAGGCTCTCACAATGATCGGTTTTCACCTATGTAAATGTCCTACCACTTTCCTGCATCTAAAATAGGCCATAGTTACTAAAATGTCAATTAAGTGATAAATGATTGAATTAATATCCCCAAGCTGCATATCATTGGAAAGAGGATAGATTGTGCTTTCATATGGTATGCGTCAAATTATTTTAGATAATATTATTTTCTCAAGAACCTTGAATGAAAGTGGGTTGAGTTTTTTGTGAAACACCCTGTATTACTGGACGAATTCATTTGTTTTAATGTTTCTTGAAAAAAGTTCCCACCACCCATAGTTTTTTATTATTCTCTTTGTTCCCTTTCATTAAAGATCTTTGCAACACCGATTTTTGCACTTTTTTAAGAGCCGTAATTGCAAGACTAAACTAGGTTTTATACGCTCTTCCTTACTTCCTATAGGCAATATGATCATTCCTGTTCCGGAAAGCAAGAACTTCACGGTCTACCCAGGATATGTGCTTGGTTGGTCCACTGGCCCGAACAACAGATCCGGAGACATTGGTTATTATTCCTACGATTCCGCTTATGATAAAATGGAGCCGGAGTATAAGTACATGGAAGCCTTTGAAACTTTCCCGAAGAGCATATTTTCAAGGAAGCTACCAACCGCCTCAATTTTCCCAAAATTCCATCTCCTTCAAGCCCACACCATTGCCCCAACGCATTATTTAAAGAAGATGACATTATCAAATCTCGGACAGCCGTATACGGTTGGTGTCACAGTTACCGCTGCGGAGACAACCGTCTCTAAATCGGTAGAGATTGCTGTAGAGACGGATATTACTTCATTCACCTTAAGTGCGAGTAATGCGGATATTTATACAAACACGGATAATACGCTTTCCGTAACAAATCTCAACACAGAGGTAGGCGTGGACTACAGCTTCCATTTCGGTGAAACTGCCTTCAACGGTTCGTTCGACACGACGATAGGTACTAAAACAACAAAGAAGAAATGGGTAGAGCCTGGTATTTACCTCGTCACTTGCCGCGTGGCAAATAAACTTGGCTATCTTGATCAAAACGTCACCGTAAACGTCTACGCCAAGATCGATGAACTGCAGTTCACTAAAGAAATCGATCCTGAGCCGACAGGCGATATTTCCACGTCAGTGTTTATCTTAAACGGCACAGGAAACGCGACGATAACGTACAACCTTGGCGATAATACGACAGACCGAATCTTGAATGTCACCCTGACCAAATACTTTTTGGGTGAGATCCAGTACAAGTACGAGAAAGAAGGGGACTATATGATAACAGCTCTAACAGCAAACCCCCTGGAATCGAAAAGCATTGGGCAGTTTGCAGCGGTCGAGGATACTATCATCAACGTAGTGATAAATCCGCCGGGGGTTGCAGCCACGAACGTCAGTCATAATTTAAGTATTGCTGAACACGTGGGGACAAACGTTACGTATATTTGGGACTGGAAAGATAACACGGCGAAAAGCAATAGTACCATCAACTACAGGAACATGAGTCATACGTACACAACATATGGCAACAGGACAATATCCGTTTTCTCTTTTAACAAGATCAGTAATTTCACAAGCACGAAGGACATTGAAGTCCAAGACATTATCATGGGCCTAAATTTCTCACAACCTCTCGATTCTGTTTTTCCTATAAAGCCAACGAATCAATCCCAGAAGACCTTTGCCTGGTTTGAGATTCAACAAGGCACGGGGATGGATATTTATATCGAATGGGACAACAACAAACCAGGGACACGCACATCCGTCACAGCCTATGATATGGACCGGAACAACAAAGGAGTGCGTTTCTTCGCCGCTGGCACGCATTCCTATTCAACCATCGAAACCTATAATGTGACTGTATATGCTAAGAATGCAGTGAGCAGTGCGAATGTGACCACGTTAGCGATCTACGAGATCCCCCTCTCTCAATTTGTTGGCACAATGACTCAACTTGATGATCAAGCGTCATATATTGAAGTGAATGAAACGGTCTGTTTTGAGATGAAACCCCCGACAGGCACAAATGTCTTGATCAAGTAAGTTCTTTTGCTCCTTTCTCTCATCAGTGACTATAGACGCTCTGATGGGAGGAGTGGGGGGGAGGGGGTCGTAGCTCCCTTGCTCCCTCCTAAAAGCATCATGCTCCCTTCAAAATTGGACTGGGTTTCCCAGCGTTTTCTTCTTCATCGAAGATTTGTGTGCTCCCTGCTCCCTAGTTCCTTTTGTTTATAGTCTTGCTGCCTTGCTCACAGCCTTTTTAGGTCCTGCTCCCTGCCCTAAAACCCCTATCAGAGCCTCACTATACTGTAACAAAAACCTGAAAGCTAATTTCCAGTCAGTGTAATTTTCCGCGCTGGCGGAACTATATCCCGCTCGCCGATAGACAATAACGCTAAAGATGGCGGCTCCAAAGGCTCTCATATTTCATAATTCATTCTTTTAAGGAGGGTTGCTCTGTTGTATTTTGCTGCAAAGCATGCTGGTAAAAAGCTCCCTGACGACCACCTAACGACATAAAAATGTTAGTCTGCAATCTCGTCCCTAGAGTGAGTTCGTTACTCTACCTCTACTCTGGGATACAAGTGGCCGTTCTGCAATTTGATTGGCTATTCGAAAACAATAGATAACACAAACTATTTCTNATTTCATAATTCATTCTTTTAAGGAGGGTTGCTCTGTTGTATTTTGCTGCAAAGCATGCTGGTAAAAAGCTCCCTAACGACCACCTAACGACATAAAAATGTTAGTCTGCAATCTCGTCCCTAGAGTGAGTTCGTTACTCTACCTCTACTCTGGGATACAAGTGGCCGTTCTGCAATTTGATTGGCTATTCGAAAACAATAGATAACACAAACTATTTCTCGAAAACTTACTAATTATTCGAATAGCAACAATATAACTTAATCACTAAGCAACAACCAATACAATGTTACTGTGTTGTTTGGAATCGAGGTCACATAATGAGCGTTACCCTGCCAACCGCAAATCCATAATGGCTGCTAATTCGCCCTTGTTTTGGGCGGATTGGGACTAAGTGTACCAGGGTGTTCACTCGGCTTCGTGACTAGCGTATGACGTAAGAACACCCTGGGAACGAGGCTGGTTAGTCTGCCGTTTCGACTAGCTTGCTTGAATTCGAATCGACCTTCAATTCGAATGCAGCATGATTCGAAAGGAAACCTTTTTAATGAAAGATTCGCGTTCGAATTACAAAATTGTCCTATTTGTTTTGTTCCGAACTTTACCACATGTAACTAGTCGAAACGGCAGACCGAAATTGTTATGTCGTTAGGTGGTCGTCAGGGAGCTTTTTACCAGCATGCTTTGCAGCAAAATACAACAGGGCCTTTGGAGCCGCCATCTTTAGCGTTATTGTCTACTCTGTTTGCAAGAAACTAGTTATCTAGTTCTTTGCTTGAGACGGCAAGAAAGTTTTAGAATCTAGATGATCTAGATGCAATGCTCGTTGTTTTCACATTTTGAAACAAACAAGATATTTTATGGGCACAAAATGTTTAATTCTAAACAACGCTCGTTTCCTCAGCTATTGAAAGGTATTTTGGTATAAACTACAGGGGTTACTCAAGGGGGAAAATTAACTCATAATGCTTGATAATTCATTAACTTTGATTGAATTTGTAATTGAATTGAATTGACACAAGGTTGAAAAGATCTTGCCGGTCTCAGTTCTAATGAAATAGAAAGCTCCTGCGCATCGCGTCGTAGCAATAAATATATCTTGTATCCATGTATTTGAATATCATATCTATTTCATTCGATTCGAAGTAGCTTCATTTTAATACGGCTTCTTCGTTTTAGATATGACTTCTTCGTTTTAGATATGACTTCTTCGTTTTAGATATGACTTCTTCGTTTTAGATATGACTTCTTCGTTTTAGATATGACTTCTTCGTTTTAGATATGACTTCGTCGTTTTAGATATGACTTCTTCGTTTTAGATATGACTTCTTCGTTTTAGATATGACTTCTTCGTTTTAGATATGACTTCTTCGTTTTAGATATGACTTCGTCGTTTTAGATATGACTTCTTCGTTTTAGATATGACTTCTTCGTTTTAGATACTACTTCTTCGTTTTAGATATGACTTCAATGACACAAAATCAGAACCTGTCGTAACCCCTAATACAACTGTCTGCAAGTCATGGACCTACTGGCAGCTACCATTTTACACAAAGTTCCATATATACAATAATGTGAGCGCCATTGACAAACAGATACCCGTCTTCGTTCAATGGCCCGTGCAGAACTTCTCAAACGTCGTCATTCGCGGGGGACCAGAAAACACAACAGAGGAGATGGATCTTGTAATTACACTAGACACGGGGGATTACTGCAATTGCAGTTACACGATCTATGATACAGAAGTCACAACAAAGTATGGACTTGCTACCATATATCAACCGGAAATAATCGTCAAACATCGATTTGCGACCCCCGGCACTTATGATGTCTCTGTTTTTTGCACGAATAGACTTTACGAGGCCTCAGCCAAAACGAATGTGACATCATATATCAAGGCCACAGACTTCGATGTCAAAGTTAAATATGGTGGTCAGTGTGGGGCCAAGAAGAAGGAGGGAGACTTGGGTGACGGACCAGGTGATTAATTTGTTTAACAGAACCATATGGCCCAATGAGGAGCAATACGATTTGATGTATTTTCTTTCACCTGATGTAGTCATTTAGAATTCTGATTCATTTCAAAGCTGAAACCATACCGATTAGTATTGTTGTGCCTGTCAAATTTGTTTGTATTATAATGCACCTTGCTAAATGGTAAATTGTATTGCAATGTACTGTTAAACCTCAGCAAAGCGTTGATTTAAAATTCAAAATCAATTCAGAATTGTTGCATTTCAAAATTCTTATCCCCATACAACGTAGACTTGCTCCAAGTCTATTCCGTGGTCTATCAGCGCTCAATAAAACATAATAACTTCTGCGGGGGCGTAAATCGTGACGAGGACGCTGCGAAGGAGAAACCCTCGTCACGATTTACGCCCCCGCAGAAGTTATTATGTTTTATTGAGCGCTGATAGACCACGGAGTAGACTTGGAGCAAGTCTACATACAACGTATCTTTGTCCCGTATTGCTTAAAAGCCTCGGAGGTTTCGGATTGGCTTATTTCAAAACACAGCTGGGTACAAAATTCTCGTTTCATCTTTTGGATATTATCTGACATTTCAAACTCCTTTTTTTATATGTATATATATTCGCATAAAAAATTTACAGAAACATACATAAAGTTACAAGACGATATTTACAATTAACATAGAAACTTAGTTAAAGACCCTGTGCTCCCCATGATCCTATGCACGTAAACCAACCAGCAAGACATCATATGGCCGTAAACAACATATTTTAACACACAATAGTGGAACGCAAATAGCTGCAGGGTACAAAAGCTTCATAATCCTTCAAATGTTCTTCATGAATGTCTGTTGTTTCAGTTCAAAAGAGATGGTATAACAACGTTCATTTGAAGATTGAAAAGACAACACAGTTTTACGATTGATAGGCCAAAACGACTTTCATACAGTATGAAAGTCACTGTGAGACCGTGAAGGATCTTGGGGAGCACAGGGTCTTTAACTACACGGTTTTACAACTAAACGAAAAAGAAAATATTACAGGAGAGAAGAAATTCTACTTTCATTACCAATTTATTCAAAATGTTTGGAAGCCTTGATATATTCTAGCATAGCTGTAAGAATTTTTGCATTTGAATCAAACGATGGCCATAGAGGATGATTTTTAGCAACTCTTCATTTGAAAGATTTGTTAAACCATGAGGCAACATTATCGCATTTACTCGGTTGAGAAGATCGCGTCTATTTGCATCATAAGTATGGCAGAGCAGGAAATAGTGTTCCGTATCCTCGACAGCATCATTTATCGGGCACAAAGGGTTCAAAATATCCCTAAAATTATGCTGAAATTTGTGAAAATTTAGCTTACTAAGTCCAACACGTAGCTGCGTTAGGATGGATAAACCTTTTGAGTCATGAACACGGTAGACCAACTTTGGAGGTGGACAGATAAAGTCTGATGAGTGATAAACTCTTTCAAACTCTGATGAGTGTGAGACGAAAATTTTTTCAGTTTGTTCAGTATGGTTTCGCTTTTCCAAGCAGTCTTCACATTTTGTACTGTTTCAATTTCTATCTTTTTCAGATCGAGACCAGTATGCATTTGGTTGTCCTCTGAGATTCTTCATATCTGAGCAGGGAGGCTCGAATATTACGTACGAGTTTGATCTTGGTGCAGGCCAGAAAAAAACCACAGAACTGCTGGAGCTGTTGCATACATTCGAACAAGGGGCTGTGAATTCACAGAAAATCAAAGTCAAAGCTTCCAATCCTACCAGCGTCATCATCAAGGAATTTGAACTGAAGTTTATGCCGAGAATTTCTGGCCTGAAAATTGGCAACAATGGACCGAAGAAAATGGGAGTCCCTATCACGTATAATGTCACCGTGAAGGAAAAAGGTAAGGAAGTTATGACGTCAGAGTGCCGGGTAAGCAAAAAATGTATCCACTGAAAAATTATGTTGCGAAAGCTACTCAATCAATTCATTAAATGAAAAAAAAATTCATATTCAATTAAAAATTTACTATTTATGATACTACCGGGTGCGCCAAAAAAACTATCCACTTTTGACAGGCCACGATAAATCGTACATTAGACCGATTTTGAAGATTTATGACTTAATCTTTAGCTAAAATCCAGAATTAGATTATGAGATTTTTTGTAAATTTTTTAGTCTCCTGTTTCTGGAGCTACAAGCGAGTTTCTTAAAATTTCCGATCTCGAAGACACAGAAAACGATAAAAAATCGTCGATCAAATTTTCTAAAGACTCGGCATGAATGGACGAAGAGGAAACTTTTTCGTGGTGATTTGGGGATTTAGAAATCGATTAGTTATATTCTGCAGCACGAGTGCTAGTTCAAAAACTGCCCTGTTCACTGTGATCCAGACGTGGAATTAATACCAAAATATGAAAATGGAAGAATAAGATATCCAATGCCCTCATCATGAAGAGGAGATCTCGCCTAATCATAGGAAATATCGCATAAGAGCGAAACTTTTCTGATTTTTTATTGTCCTTGAAGTCTCCATTGATAGTGTGCTTTTCTTTCTGTCATTAAAAGCTTCACATACACAAATGAATTGATCTGATAATCTTCAGTGCTTTTTTGCAGTATGACAAAAAACCAGGCAGCCCTAAAAAGAGCTAAAGTTGCTAATTTTTAAACCAATCGCAAGATCAG
Source organism: Aurelia aurita (assembly GCA_004194415.1). Taxonomy (NCBI): domain Eukaryota; kingdom Metazoa; phylum Cnidaria; class Scyphozoa; order Semaeostomeae; family Ulmaridae; genus Aurelia; species Aurelia aurita. The sequence goes on along the minus strand of REGM01000244.1, from coordinate 90,718 downwards.
CTATACCTGGAAAAATAGTTTGATCCTTGATCTACTTGCCAAAAAAATAAATTTAAAGATCTGCCTTGTAATCGAGTTTTGGTGATTTTTCGAACAGGAGTACTTTTTTTAGGACACCCGGTATATTTTAGGCATGCATTGTAAATAATAAAATTCCTAAATTAACTTAAAGCCTCAGTCAGGCAGTAGAGTTGGTATTTTTTTTTAAATCGACTTCTTAGTGTTTACAGCTTAAATTTTTCAAACTGTGGATACATTTTTTGACTCATCCAGTTTACACACAAATTTACGAGAATTTAATTGCCTACTGCTAAAAGCATAAAAGCTAATGACGGCCAACTTTAACCCTATTTATAACGTTTGAAAGCTGTATAATTCAAATGTGGCAGTTACATCCTCATCCCACCCAGCATTTTGATCATTTTCACTTTTGGCAGCTTTATACTGATCTGGAAGCCGATTCTAAACTATGCTTCTCATTTCCATGTTTGTTCGTCCTCGTCTTAGGAAATTTGAGGAGATTATTTAAAGACTCTCTGCTAACCATGTAGCTTTGCACGCCGTTGCTGTCCCAGAATGCACTGCAAATGGACTTTCAGATTATCTGAAAGTCTCTGATGCGAGCCCAGTGTTGTGCGGTTTTCTCATGCGCAGCACGCAAAGCCTCATGGTTAGCAGAGGGTCTTTAATTACGTTTTATGATCTTAATTTCAGGTTTCGACAGTTGTTTCTTGGTCGATTGTGAAATCGGAAAAGATGAAAACAAAGAAAAAACGCATCAAACATTTTGGATGGGAGACTCAGGTTGTAAGTTCTTGACAAAATACAAACCAATCATGGCCAAGCCTGACCTCGAACCGAAGAACGCGGAGTGGAAATACACGTTTCAGCACACTGGGATATTCAAATGTACTGTTACTGGAGAGAACTCTGTTTCTGAAGAGACAGCAACGACAGGTAAGAACACTTTCCAATTCGATCCTCGTTTTCAAGATAAGAGCGATTCAATCCTCGTTTTCAATATAAGACCAATTCAATCCTCGTTTTCAAGATAAGAGCAATTCAGTCCTCGTTTTCAAGATAAGATAAGAGCAATTCAATCCTCGTTTTCAGTCAAGATAAGAGCTATTCAATCCCCGTTTTCAAGATAAAACCGCCAAAACGGATGTTTTTATGTTTGACATTTTGCATTTTTTAGTCCAGAATCTTGTTCTACCTACATACCTTATTATAAGAAAACATCGGGTGGTGTAAAATTCTATCAGTAATCTTTAAAAAGGTGGCTTAAATTCTATCATCACTCTCTTTGAATTGGATGTCTTGATGCTATAATCCTTCCATGGACATTTTTTTATGAAGATCTACAATATGGTGGCAACTAGAAATTTGTCGCTCTTCTGGTTTGCGATTAGAAATTTAAAAATCAAGATTAAAAAAACTTGTGGTATGATCTTTTAAAAGCTGATACAATTCCCCAGTGTATTTATTACTGTCATTGTTATTATTATTATTATTATTATTATTATTATTATTATTATTATTATCATTATTATTATTATTATTATTATTACCACAGAGGTTACCGTCTTGGATAAGCCATGCTTTTTGCCGAAACTGCAGTGGAGTGGAATCAGCGATTTGCAAAATGACCCTACAAATATTACAAGAAGCCAATCGTAAGTAAACTAATTTGTTTAGCTTAACTAAAATATCTAACATAACTTCAGAGACGCAATGAATCAAATATGTCCAGTAAATGACGAGGTAGAGGATACAATCTCGATCGCCTCCATTCAGTTCTAGAGCCCTATAAGATATTCATACAGACGGCATGACCTCACAGCAGCATTGAAAACACGACGCCATCTTGTTTTGGGATAAATCTTCAGAAAATGTCTGTACGTTTCTATAGGAAATTTGCAAAGTTGCATAAAATTGCTCCTCTATTCTGATAGGTAGCAATAGACCTTTTTACTTGCTAGAAAAGAGGTTTGGATTGAGCGTCCAAATCTGGTTGATTTTGTCAGACCTAAACCTATGAAATACTTGCACGAACATTCTGTTTTTAAAAGCAAAACAAAAATTTAGGCCAAGAAAGCTGTGAGAAGCTTGCCTTTGCGACGATAATTTTGTAATCAGCACCACAAACTCCGTCGGCTGTAAGTTGTTCGTTGCTTCTTCAAAGTCAACCTTTCTTTAGACATTCGCCTATCTATCTGCTAAAGTTGAGTGATTTGAACAGCTTCCAAGCTTTTAGAATTTATTTATTGTGATAAATAAACGAGACACTCTCCAAATCCGAGTGCGATGCTATACTTTGTAATGGCTTCATTTACCCCAACTCGGATTTTCGAGCTCGAATTGGTCAAGTCACGTGACATGACGTCTGTATGAATTGTGCTCTATTCAGCCGTATAGTAATACCACTCACTGATATTGCAAAATTCAGTTGGTATCCAGATATTTTTGATGGTTTTATCAACTTATCTTTCGGAGCTCATAACTCAGGAGTTATGTCAGCTGACGTAAATATCCAGGTGTTAATATACAAATTAGTATGTTTGAATTGAATTGAATAAATTAGTTAAAATTGAATTGAATTGAATTGAAGTGTGAAAATAAAGATTTCAAATTCGCATCCCCATTTAATACGTCATCAGAGCCAATCAAACAGGGGAATTTTTGGGACACCCAATAGTTTTGCAGGCCTGATAAATACTACTGTTAACTTACAGGAAAACCGTTGGAGTTAAAGTCACTAAGGACTGTGAGAAGACTGACAAAGTCACGTATCACTGGAATATTACAATATTTGATCAAATAACTGGCCAATCACAAGAGATCAAAGCCTTTAATCATACAGAATCAACCTCAGCATTAAAGATCACTCCCCGATCACTCGTTTACGGCACATATAAAATCGTTTTGAAGGTTTGCATGAAGGATGTCGACCCCGTTGTTTGCGAAACGATAACAGGATATATACAGGTCAAACCATCACAATTAATTGCACAGTTTGAAGGGGGGTCAGGGCGTGCAGGAGGATGGAACAAGACCCTGGATATCCTTGGGACGCCATCTCATGACCCTGATGTCGGTGAAGGTGCTGTAGGGCAAGTTGGCCTAAATATTACTTGGTATTGCAAACAGCGGACGGAGTCGTTTCCAGCCAATCTTTCATCTTTACCAGATATTGATTATCCCTCCAAGGTGAGTGTAATGAGTAGACTTATTCCCTGAGTCCCATGTTTCCCAGCGTTCTTTGATTTGTTGATGTCACTCCGATCAATAGGGACTCATAACATTACTATGAATAACGGGCACATTTATTTAAATTGCCTAAACCTGGACTTTTCGTAAGCAGACGTCCAACCACAAAAATGCCTTCAAAGTTTGGTTTAAAGAGCTTGAACATCGGAAAAGAAATTGTTAGTACTAAGAATGATGTTTTCTCGACCTAACGACAGGAAATTAAGAGGATCGTGATTTTAGGCCGTTTCTGAAGGTTTCTTGAATGCTTCTCCAGAATACTTGTAATGTTTGCGACGATTGTTTATCATTTCTCTTCTAAAATGAAAACCTTCACTATTAAGAAGCCTATCTGATGTTGTCCGATAACTTTTCTGTCCGAAATTGTGGAAATCTGATTGTTCAAATTCAAAAATTGTTCAAATTAAAAAATTGTTGTAAAATTTGTTGGGAATTTTTTCGTTCGGACCTGTAGATTATTAATGTCCAAATTTTTTGGGACACCCTCCATATTAATGTTATTGATATATTATAATATTTTTCTTGTTAATATCTTTGTTGCAGGTCGCTAATGTTTCATTGGCTCAGAATAGCTCCCTGGTCTTGTCTGATTATAACTTCACTGGCTGCTTTGGCAATGGAATTGGACGAATGAAGAAATTTAACGATAAGATGACATTGACAGTCAAATCAATTTATATGCCTATTGGAGAATTTTACACATTTCGCATGGTCGTCGAGAAGCCGGGTTCCACTGTGCCGCGCCAGCTCCAATTTTCAGATTATACCATGTTTGTTGTGCTAGGTGACCCTCCTGAGATTACAATCAAGTGAGTTACATTAATATTGTTACTACTACCTGTCTACTTTTTCTCCGGAGGTAAACTCAATAGGAATCCAAGCCTCAAACATTTATCAGCTTTGTAATAATCTATGCCAATAAATTTCTAAAGATTACAAAGCTCTAACCGGTATTCCAAAAATTTTAGACACTTTAAAAAAAAGTTTATGCTTCATGAAAAAGTATGAAAGGAAGTATCTAAAGCTTTGACAAACATTAAAAGCACCATAAATTCTAAGTTGATTGAGGAAAATCAATAGATGTGTTCAAGATAGCCTCAGTTGATGAAGGTCTATAATATGGTAGCTGGTGAAAGTCTGTAGCTTTTGTAATTCACAATTGATAAATTTGATGACGTCACAACGTCAAAACTAGGAGAAATATTATAAAAAATGCTATAATTCTGATGACGATGATATCAAAAATGCTCTCCCTGGAACAATGACAAATTACCTAAAGTTCCTTTCAAGCAATTTATTTGAAAGAAAAGAACAAGAACATTTTACACAATTAATCTTGTTGTGAAGTGAAGACTTGATGCCTATGCTCGGTAGAATAGAATTATACCACGTTTTCACTGTACCGATACAGTTTTGATCACTTACAAAGTTGTTACGATTCAAGAGCGTTGACACTGCTTCAGAAAAGGTGTTACGGATTAGCAGGAACAGTGTAAACGGGAGGCTGATCCGTCACACTTTTGTTACGGATCCAAAGTTGTACTGCTCTGCTAGACTGACGACGTGATTCCTTGTATTCGCTCAATGCTTTTAATCTGATGTTTTATTTTCTCTCATACAAGTTTAAAGCCATAGCTATAATTCAATTCAATGCTGAAAACTGAGACTTATCTAGTCAGTCTACTGGTCTGCTACAGTGTAAACGAGGTCTTGATCTGATCATCTACTTTTAGGTGCATAAACAACTGTCAAGACAAAAAGAACGGCGATCAAGCTTTCAAACTACAAGCTCTCTGCACAGCGAATTGTCAAAGTATTGGCTTCCTGTGGTCCCTGGAGCAGAAGCTGGTTGGCGAGACCGATGACAAACTAGAAGATGTGCCAGAAAAAAGTTTTAAAGAGATGTTAAATACGCCTATTGACAACAAAAACCTTGCAATGGTGAAAAAGGTAATGAAAGAGACCCAAGAATATGTTGTGAAACTGACGGGAAGAAATACTCGAGATACTAGTCTCTTTGGATTCAGTTTATACAGGATTGTTGTTAATAAGCTGCCGACGAAACCCACAGATGCTCTTAAAGTTAGATGTACACCCGAAGCAGGGGAACCGTTAAAAAAAGACTTCAGAATCTTCATAGGTTAGTATATGTCATGTGATTATATTTCAACGTATTTTCCCGCTTTTTTTTGCTCAAGTTCGTAATAGGCCTAGTCACGTAGCCAAAGCCACGAGTAGTGCAGAAAACTGTCGAGGATTGCCTTACATGCCTTGAAGACACTTGGGATGTGGTTCAGTTGGATCGTAGAAGATTTGAATAAAATTGATAAAAGGAAAAACTGAAGATGATATTTTGGTTATATTAATCAGGGCAGTAACCTTAACCATCTGTCCATATTTCTTTGGTAAAATGGCTTTTGACAATAGCTTGTTCTCATTTGAGGTATTGATAGATCGCATTTAGCGAACATCAGATAATCATGTACAACCTCGTTCCCAGGATGTTCTTACGTCATACGCAGATCACGAAACCGAGTGACCACCCTGGTACACATAGCAACAAATTCGCCCAAAATAAGGGTGGATTAGCAGCCATTATGGATTTGCGGTTGGCAGGGTAACGCTCATTATGTGACCTCGATTCCAAACAACAAAGTAACATTGTAATGGTTGTTGCTTAGTGACTAGATTTTATTGTTGTTATTCGAATAATTAGTAAGTTTTCGAGAAATAGTTTGTGTTATCTTTTGTTTTCGAATAGCCAATCAAATTGCAGAACGGCCACTTGTATCCCAGAGTAGAGGTAGAGCAACGAACTCACTCTGGGGACGAGATTGATAATCATGTAATTTTAACATTATAATTTTAGGTGGCTTCGAGGATGAAGATCTGCCCTTAACGTATCGTGTCGACTACAAAGTGGGGAAGGCGAAACGAAGAAGACGAGCCACCGGAGAAGTGGTAGACAACCAATGGATAAATATGCATAATAGTTTGAATCCGATAACGGACTTGTCTATGTTTCCAGCTGGCGATGCAACGGATGGCAATCGTATCTATTTGAGAATCTACGTAGAGGACGCATATAGAGGGCGATCGGAATATGTTACTAAAGTTATTGTAGTAAGTACAGTAGAGGTCCCGCAATTAAGAAACCACTTTAAAGAAACTTGAAGACTAAACTTTTTCTAAAATACTCCAGGTGATAAAATCTTCTCGAGGCTATCGCCAACTATTTTTATAGAATGCATTTCCAGCATGCTCAGAGTTTCGGGACGACTGCACTTTAGCCAGGCGCTCCCTGACTTTAGCGGACCAGCTTTATGTCATATCTCTCGGGAACGTATTTTGGGACGACTGCATTTTAGCGGACCAGCTTTATGTCCTATCTCTCGGCAACGTATTTGACCAAATACCCTACTAACCCTAACTAAACCCTTCCTTACCCTAACTAACCCTAACTTACCGCAACTAACCCAAACTTACCCTAACTTACCCTAAGAGACCCTTGTCCAAAACCTAACCCTGACCCTAACCCTTACCCCATGACACATAACTTGCCGATCTTGAAAACTGGTCCGCTAAAATGCAGACTAGCCAGAGTTTCTTACGAGTTCCATAACAATCTTCGTGTTTACTCACAGGTGGCGGAGAAAAATTGTAGATTTGCTAAAATTTGATCTTACTTGCAAGTTAATTGTGTCACATTTCTCTCATGTCTTCTCTCTGTCAGTTCAGCTTCTATTTGTATCCGTTTAGGCCCTCGTGGTGTTGTGCGTTGTGTTGTGTTGTCTCCGCAACTACAACAACACAACACAACGCACAACACCATGAGGGCCTAAATGGATACAAATAGAAGCTGAACTGACAGAGAGAAGACACGAGAGAAATGTGACACAATTAACTGGCAAGTAAGATCAAATTTTAGCAAATCTACAATTTTTCTCCGCCACCTGTGGTTTACTTNNNCTTCTATCTGTTACCGTTTAGGCCATCGTGGTGTTGTGCGTTGTGTTGTGTTGTCTCCGCAACTACAACAACACAACACAACGCACAACACCATGAGGGCCTAAATGGATACAAATAGAAGCTGAACTGACAGAGAGAAGACACGAGAGAAATGTGACACAATTAACTGGCAAGTAAGATCAAATTTTAGCAAATCTACAATTTTTCTCCGCCACCTGTGGTTTACTTGCCGTGCGTCGTGAACATTCCAAACGAAGTTTTTGGAAGCCCTTCCAATGTTTAGACATTACTTAAAGCAAGTGAAAATGAAATAAAAACATTCTAAGGACTGCCTTGACTAAAATAACTAGTTGATTAAATAATTTTTTCTCAGCACTGGAGTTTCTTAATTTTTTAGCGATCTGAGAGTTGAGTTTCTTATAAAAAAGTACGTGCACCTGAAGTACTGTTCAAGCCATTATATTAAAACGAAGATGCAATACTCATTTGTGCAATCTTTTTCAAAGATTTGACGGCTTTGAGCTAAGGTAACCCTACCACCTTGTACTCAGGTCCTAAGTGATGTTTTTTGTTTTGTTTTACTTTCAAGGTGAAAGCAAAATCTGGTGGTGGTGCTGATCTATCAAATGTCCTTGCAGCAAATTCAGGCTCTACTGACCCTGGAGTGGCTGGAATGGTAAGTCACGGGCTCTAGAGCACCTTTCTTTAACATTGCTTTAAGCCTTTAAGGCGAAACCATCATGAAACACACTAAAATCTAGCCAAATGTCCATGTTTAGTGGAAATTCAATTCATCTACGTGCAGGAAACCGAAGCAAAACTGTGGTGGAAGCGGTGATCAAGATGGCAGTGAAAGGACGCAACACTAGACAAAAAACCCACCAGCCATCATAGAAACTTTATTTGAATCTTCTAACATCCAACTGAGCCACATAGCAAGTGTCTTTAAAACAAGTGAGGCAATCAATCCTCGACAGTTTCTGCACTGCGCTTAGCATTGGCTACGTGGCTAGGCCTATTACGAACGTAAGAAAAAAAGAGCGGGAAAATGTATTGAAATTTAATCACGTGACCCATCCATGTGCGCCTTGAAAACGTCAGATAATAGCCGAAAGATAAAATGATGTCATTTACCCAGCTGCGTTTTGAAATAAGCCAATCAGAAAAATCTGCTTTAGGCCGTTTCCGAACCTTTTTTTTGATAAATCGATTATCCCTCGGGAAATAGTGCACCGAAAAATCTAAAGAAAGCACGCGCCATAGGATGTGTGGATAATCATTAAAATCATTCATGTTAAAAAAAATGATATAATCTCACTTAGTCGTGTCTTTTCTGCCCATTTTATTATTCGCCTTGTATTCACAGCTTCGATTTTAGGCCTTCGGCCTTCCTCCATTCAGTCGCACGCTTACGCGGCTACAGCTGCGGTGGCGCATCTAGGTTGTTGTTGTTGTCATTACTTAAATGGAGAAATGAGTGTATTCGTGAATGAAAATTGCATAAATGGCTAAAGAAGTATTTTCTGTTGATTGTAGGTTGCAAATGCTGTACTTGGCTCCCTGGGGACTGATGATAGTGGTGGCGGTGGTGGTGGTGGCGGCGTAAGTATCTATAATCTGTCTCACTCACATCAGATGTCATGTGAGATCTTAGACTGACGACGTGATTCCTTGGGATTCCTTGTATTCGTTCAATGTTTTCAATCTGATGTTTTTATTTTCTCTCATACAAGGACTCACGACCAAACAGATTCCAAACAGTTTGAAGCCATAACTATCATTCAATTCAATGCGGAAAACTGAGACTCATGTAATCAGTCTATTGAGATCAGCGATAACGCAAAATTACTCATGCAAAATATTTTAATAGCTTTTTTCGTGGATATCTTCGCCTTACATCTAATGTGAGACAAAGTTTAGTTATCTGTGCAATCTAGATAAGTGAAAAGAAATATCAGTGTTTGTCGCACTACAGGGTGTCCCCAAAAATTGTACCCGTTTCTGTGGCTCCTTTAAAGTACCTTACGAGTATAACTGAACAAAGAAACAAGTGAAAATAAAGTGGAGATATGCTATTGATTTGATTGACTAAAATAAAAAGTTTCTTAAATAATTTTATCCTAGTAATGGAATTTTTTTTGTGAGTCGAGAGCTGAGTTTCTTAAAAAAGAGTTTCTTATAAAAATATACATGTGTGACAGATTTTTATGTCAGACAATATCGAACCATTTTCAGCAATAGTGATTATCTTATGAAGAAGTGAAATATACTTTCGCTGTCCTAGACGAAATGAAAAGTTTCTTAAACAGTTTTTCCAACACTTGAGTTTTCTTAATTTTTGGTTTATAAAGACTTAAAGAAGTATAGTTTGGGTGTCCTAGACAAGCTGAACAATTTTTATGAATAGTTTTTCCAACACTCAAATTTCTTAATTTTTTGGCGATCTGAGATTTTTTTATAAAGACTTGTATTTTTACTTCAGGTCGTTTCAGCCGTCGTTGATATGATGGACAATGTGGAGGTCAATTCCCCAGAGGGTGCTTTAGCTCTTGCATCGACGATGAATACATGTATGGGCACGGGGGTGATGTCTGCCGAAGCACAAGTAAGTTAATTTTTTGGAGGGTCCTGACATGGCTAAGGAGTTGTGTAGTTAGGTTAAAATACTATCCATATCTTGTCTGCTTATTTTCAAATCCTGATATTTTTAAATGCTAATAATATAAAACTTCTTGCCCAGTCTAACCGTTCGTTTGAAATGTGAAATTTTGTGCGTGAAATATGCAGGCTTGGATCTAATATTTTTCAAAAACCCCACACAAATATTTTTGCCGACGCGATTCTTTACTATATTCTTTGTTTGTGTTTTGTTAAAGGGGATATTTCCGAAAATATGAATTTCTCACGTAGCCTATCTTCCGTGGACTTTAAGTTTTCATAAAATATTTTTTCTTTCGCTCAAATGGGTCGAATGAGTCAGCAAGTGTTTTTTTGTTCATTTTTTGAACGTTTAATATCTGGTTATAAAGACAAAATTCGAAAATTGTTGTTGGAAGGAAGAGTAGGTGCAAAAAGACCAAGGGGACGTCCCAGTAAAACGTGGACGAAGAACATCATGGACTGGACCAAACTGAAGTTTGAGCAATGCGTACGAGGAGCTGAAGACCGTGACTACTGGAGGCGATTAAGGACGAATCTTCAACAGGAAGCAATCACCGAATGATGATGATGAATATCTGGTTAACTCGTCACAATTCATACGAACCTATCAAGATTACCTTGAAACATCTCACCAAATATTGACATCACAGCGCACCTAAGATGACATCACTGCACACAAGCAGATTATTTGAATACATGATTGAGCATCGAAAGACAAAAAATGCTTGAAAAAAGTATTTTCATAACAGCATAGTCTCTCTTTTTTATCGTCAATCATACGAACCCCGGATTTATCCTTTAAAGATTTCAAGCCATGCCTAGCTGGATTGATTTTAGAAAGCTACTTCCTGACACAGATGATTTGATTTGTTTTTCCTTAGGCCAAGGCGATGAAAGCGATGACAAAAGTTGCAGCACAAATGAGTGGTAGCACTCCACCAGAGATCGTCGAAGCTGTTGCCGACAGCGCACTTACTGTCATACTCAAAGGCTCTGAGGGTGTAAGTTTTGTTCAAAATTTTCATCATGTATCGAAAAAATGTCCCCTTGTTTGAAAAATCATTGCAGCAAAAGTACTTGCACTATAATCGTAAAAACTGATTTTTCTAATAGCCAAAATATTGACGTATTTTATGTATTTTTGGTAATATTCAAAGCGATAGTCTCTTGGTAAATTCGAAAGTTCCAAAACATCAGTCTTGCAGAACAGCCAGAAAATGGCAAAAAACAACTAAAATTAGGGATGTTTTATTTTTAAACTTGTTACCTTTATGAAAGCGTTACTTATTATCCACTTTTTAACGCGTTGAACTTTGTAAATTTTTACTGTAATTCTTGTGGCGAATGAATACTTACTTGCTTACAAAGAGCCAGGGCTGGAAAAATGTTTCTGTTGCTGACAGCAAAAATACAACAAGGTTTTCTGCGAAACTTAGGGGGAATTTCCTGCGAAAAGAATTGGGAAATGTTTCAACTGCTCAAATTGTTCCTCCAGCATAGCTAAATTCTGTCTAAAATGAATTTTCATGTTGACAACGAAATAACTTCGCAGGTATCTGCTAACAATACTAACGCAATCCTAATACTTTAAAGCAGCTTATCAAATCAATAAATTACTTGAACAGCAATTTTGTATGTACATTGTAGAAGGAACTTACTGAATTCCAGTCTTTCCATTGTCGTAAATTGGATCTGCAGTAGTAATTAAATGTGTTTGATGTTTTTACCCTGTATAAAGAATTAAAAATAAAATGAAAAATGAAATAGTCGCAAGTGAAAGGAAGATAGGAATCGGAATATAAGATTCATATTAGTATCCCAATAACATGTCAATAATTTCCTGCAAAATAGCGAACATTTCCTGTGAGCTAGTCTCAGCAAATTTCCTGGCAATTTCAAGCCCTGCTTAGACTATAAAAAACGGGGCAACAAACATTTTGATGAACCTATTTGTCTACTTAGGGTGGTGGCAATACTGAGGACAGCGATGAAACAGTTCAAAATCTTGGAAAGACTGTAGCAGGTAACATGGTTGACGGTGAGAAGCCATACGAAGTTAAAACTGGCAACAGTATGATTGCATGCCAAGCTATGGAACCAGGTGGCAGTGGAGGTGTTACTCTCGGAGATGGTGGTGGTTTCGAAATGGACAGTTCTCAGATTGGTGAGGCAGGAGTACCAATGCAGGCTGTTGTGAGTTATTTCAAGATTCTTTTGAGAGGAAGCCCATATTTTACTCTTGGGCAGAGCGGGACGACTGCACTTTAGCGGACCAACTTTATGTCATATCTCTAGGAACATTTTTGACCAAATACCCTACTGACCCTAACTAAACCCACCTTAACCTAACTAACCCTAATTTACCCTAATTTGCCCTAACTTACCCTAAGTAACCCTAACTTACCCTAAAACCCCCTTTTCAAAACCTAACCCTTACCTTATGACACTCAACTTGCCGATATTAAAAGTTGGTCCGCTAAAGTGCAGACTAGCCGTAGAAGGATATAAATTTTTCCTCCGCAGAAGCACATAAGCACACCTGCGGTTTCTGACTACCCAAGGGCAGAGGCGGACACTATAGATGGGTCGCGAAAGGTTGCGGTTGCTCCCAAACTATCGGAGAAAACAATCATTATGTTTTTTACAAGGCGAGAGACAATTCATTTCAACTGACGAAATACCTTCGTCCATACGAAAATTCAGCAAACAGACCATTCCGCAGTCGAATGTGAAGGTGCTCAACGCTATGCATCATGGGATTTTTGCCATTTCTCTTGAGAAAGTAGAATCTTCACTAGGAAAATCATCAGATGTTGCCTGCAAATTTTTCTGTCCCAACTATGTAGTTTAACTGAAACGTTTTCATCCGAAAGTTTAAGTTAAAGGCCCATTGCTAACCATGATCCTTTGCAGGCCCAATGTCAACCTTCATATGATACGAAAGTCGTCTCTAGCCTAAGTTCTATTTGTTCTGCTTTTCATTTGGCGCTCAAAGGATCATGGGTAGCAATGGGTCTTTAATGTTTATTAAAATTTTGCACCACTAAACACTTTTTGTTAAAATTTTGCTCGATTTTTCTTTATAGGGAGGAAATGGACCTGACAGATATTCAAACAAGAGCAGTGGGACTGTTGACGTGACAAGTGACGTCGTCAGCCTCGACATGTCATCAGGAGGCAAACCATTGGTTGTCAAGAATCTGTCAAAACCAATAACAGTTCAAATTAAACAACCCATCAACCCATACCCCCCTACCAATCATACTGCATACACTCATATCTTGAAAGTGGTGAATGTTGTCAGTGTCCCAAGTGATAATCAATCGTCGATCTTCATCGACATAAAAACGGGCATAAAAAATACCACAGAGGTATGTTTTGATGCAATTTCACCCAATTATTTAGGGCATTCCATGTTTAATTTACACCCAACATTTGCTAACAATTAAGCCCCACAGCTATCATAATCAAATTATATTTGTCTATCTTGTCGCTCAAACATTTACTAGGTATGATCGTATCCATATGGATTGCTGGTTCAATCGTATCCATAAAAGCATAGGGCTCAAATCTTTCAAATCTTTAAAAAGGTGGGTGTAAAATTCTATTACATTTTTCTTTGAATTGAATGGCTTGAAACGAATTTAGGGTACTTTGCTGAAAATCTGTCGTGGAAATATTTTGATACCTTGATTATTTTCAAAATGGCGACGCTTTTATTTTTGTTGAAAGAATTCATGGAAAATTTTGAAAATATTAAAATCATCGTAAATCCTAAAGCAATATAGGAAAAATTATGCAATCTTCAATAAAACCATAGTTTATGACGGTCTACCATATGGTGGCAAGCAGAAATCTGTCGCTCNGGGCTCAAATCTTTCAAATCTTTAAAAAGGTGGGTGTAAAATTCTATTACATTTTTCTTTGAATTGAATGGCTTGAAACGAATTTAGGGTACTTTGCTGAAAATCTGTCGTGGAAATATTTTGATACCTTGATTATTTTCAAAATGGCGACGCTTTTATTTTTGTTGAAAGAATTCATGGAAAATTTTGAAAATATTAAAATCATCGTAAATCCTAAAGCAATATAGGAAAAATTATGCAATCTTCAATAAAACCATAGTTTATGACGGTCTACCATATGGTGGCAAGCAGAAATCTGTCGCTCTTCTGGTTTAGGATTTAGAAATTTGATGACGTCACAGCCTCAAATATAATAAATGCCGCCATTTTGAAAATAATCAAGATACCAAAAAATTTCCACGGCAGATGCACAGGAAAGTACCCTAAATTCCTTTTAAGCCATTTAATTCAAAGAAAAATATAATAGAATTTTACACCCACCTTTTTAAAGATTTGAGCCCTATGCTATCCATAAAGAGGCTGCTGCATAATTGTATCCATATGGGTTTGTCATTCAGCCTGTTTTGTTTATTTTCTATTGTCATGAGGCTAAATTGCTAGAAAGTTTGATCAAGGATTTTACGCCTGTTTTGAAGGATTTTGAAATGAAGCATTTTTATAAAATCTCTTGTAATTTGAGAATCATACGATCGATTTTGACAAACTAAATTTTCTTATCCAAGTTGATATCTTAGCTACACAAGTATTATCAATTTATAGGAATCTGAAAAATGGTTTGAGAGCTACAAGCTTTCAACTTCTGTACATTTTTTGGCTCAGCCGGTCGAGTTTAAAACTTTTGCAGGATTGGTAGCCAAATGGATTTGTGAAGATTTTAAAAATCTCACTTTCAGACTACGTTCACACGATGCCGGCACATTTTGAAAACGGTGAAAAATGTGACGGTAGCAAAATTTTAGCTAGCGTTAACACGATACCGGCACAATTTGAAAACGATAGGAAATTTGACTTTAACAAACTTGTTGCAATCTCCCCAAGAATTTGGTGCCAAAGAAATGTACCTACACCTTAAGAATCGATCAGCCTCGTTTTGAAAGCGTCAAAAAATGTTCTGTTTTCATCGTTTTCGAGTTTTCACACGATGCCGTTTTCAAAATGTGCCGGTTAGAGTTCCGTTTTCAAAATCTACCGTTTTCAAAATCTGCTGTTTTCGTATGAACGGGAGGCCTATCCGTCACATTTTTCACCGTTTTCAAATTGTGCCGGTATCGTGTGAACGCAGTCTCATTCGTCAACCTTTTCTCGCAGATCGAATACGCTTGCTTTTATGTGATTATCAAGAAAGGATTCAAACCTAAACTGAATGACAGTGATTTCAATTTCACCCTACCACATATGAATTCAACAACAAAACCGAACGGTGCTAACAAGACAGAAAAAGAATTGGAAATTGATTTCAGAAACAGATACAGAATTTTCTTGCACGGAAGTGACGACTTGAACAACACAGCCATTGGAACGTATGTATTCGATTTCTTGTAATTTTTAATTTTATTTCATGTCGAGTAGGTGCTAATTTTAGTCGTTTTTCAAGAACCATTTTGCTTGGTTCCCACTCAGCGTTAACTCGCGTTACCTCGCGCTATACCAGATGAGCTAAATCGCTGTTATTTTTAACCTAAATGGGAACGCCCTCTTCTAAATAGACGCAAGGTCTTTATCTCCATTTACAACTATAGTTATCGCGTTAGCGCGGCGTCAAAGGAGTTTGCACAAGGTTAAAAGCTTGCATTTTGCAAATAGCAAAACAATCTAAAAATATCCCATTCAAATCGAAGGTGAACAATGGATAGTGAAAGAAACAATGCTGTGTCTGAGTATTTTCATAACCTGCGCTTTGAGGTTAATACAAGAGAAAAACTCTCACTTAGAACATAACAAAACTCAGCATAGCATCATAGCATAGAACGAATAAAAAATAAATACAAAAAAATCAGATATATATTTAGCGTGTTGGCTCCACAGGGAGTCCATAGTCTGAAACTATTTACAAGAATATGACAAGTGTCTTCGTTGTTCTATTTACAGACAAGCCTATTTACCATTGCACATTCCCTTTAATCGACAAATTCAGCCAACATTGTTTATACCCACTTCAGGTCAAGTGACCATACAATTGGGAAATCATCTCTTTAGGTGTTCATACAGTGGTCGCTATAAATAGGCTACGAAAACGCTCACGCACCTATTTTTTCTTCAGCTGCACAATGAAACGGCACGTGCCAACAGTATCAAATACGATAGACTATATTTTAAACTTGGCCCGGGCCAGCTTTTAACTATGTCGATTCCCTTTAAGTTGTATGAAAAGAAAGAAGTTTCCTCAAGAGAAAAATCACGTGATCTGAAGTGGGTGCAAACAACGTTAGCTAAACTTATCTATTTGGAAGTTGAAATACAAATATTTTGTTTCCAATTTTGAAATTTTATTTGTGCTAACAAACGTCGAAGACCCTGCGTTAAATTTAGAAGAGTTCGTTCGCAGTAAGGCTATGAATAAGCGCGATTTTTCGTACCAGGTTTAACGTGAGTTAACGCCTAGTGTAGACTTGCTCCAAGTCTATCCCGTGGTCTATCAGCGCTCAATAAAACATAATAACTACTGCGGAGGCGTAAATCGTGACGAGGACGGTGCGAAGGAGAATGTCCTCGTCACGATTTACGCCCCCGCAGAAGTTATTATGTTTTATTGAGCGCTGATAACGGAATAGACTTGGAACAAGTTAACACCTAGTGGGAACCAATCTTTAAAGAGCGGAGTGTGAATTTTGCAAGTCGTGTGCAAGCGGTCTTCAGATTTGAAACCAAATGGAGCTTTCAGATGACATAAAGCCAATGTTAGTAATTTTGGAACAAAAAGGT
Organism: Aurelia aurita; assembly: GCA_004194415.1. Lineage (NCBI taxonomy): Eukaryota > Metazoa > Cnidaria > Scyphozoa > Semaeostomeae > Ulmaridae > Aurelia > Aurelia aurita. Next base: position 74,030 of record REGM01000244.1, on the reverse strand, counting down.
TGTTAGAATTCTCAAGGAGAAACCCCTTTTCTCAGCTCAAAACTAAAAAAACCTCAGGAAATTCAAGTCCCTAGTTAATAAATAAAGTTAAATTTCTGTGTTGAATAAACTACAATGCCAAGATTAAAATACACTTATTTGTTGTATGTATTTTTATTTATATTTGTGGTGTATTTTAATCGTGGCATTGTAGTTTATTTAACACAGACATTTAAATTTATTTGCTGAAACTATTGCCACACTTCGCTCTGAACATATTATTACAATAAATAAAGTTATTTCCGCTTGAACGCAATGAATAAGAAAATAAAGCGAATTAATTTATTCTCTCGTAGATATTACGTGGCAATTTTGAATACTCCTTGCAATGTTTCGAACATAACATATCCCATTATGACAACTGAAACCCAACCCGGTCCGTTAAATTTAACGATTCCACCTCGGAACTACACATTCTCGTCCTACACTGGAATCTGCAAATTCTTCAACAAAACAACCAAGCAATGGTCTACTGAAGGCTTGAGGGTGAGTTAGACTTAGCATTTTCGTCCATGCTACTACCTTAACTACAGTAAAAACCTGCATAAAAGAACCTGTGATTTTCTATAACAACAGGCTGAAGTGGTTCTTATATACAGTAAATCCCCGCATATAAGATCCTACTTTTTTGAGAGCCAGGCTTAATTAGGTTCTTATTCAAAGGTACTTGGATCGATTTCAGGGTATAAAGGTTCTTATTCGAAGGGTCCCTTGTGTAAACCTTTTAGGAGTTATTATCAAGAGATTTTCAACCATATTATTTGTTTTGGCAATGTTATTAAGAAATGCCAAGCTTGCAAATAGCAGGGGAGGAAATTTTGATTCTAGAAGCTAACTGGGATAAAGGTAAACTTAACAAGGATGATCAAAAAATCCAATTTAATACTCTTGTAATAAGAACATATTTTTTCATCAAACTGAAACAGGTTCTTAATTACGAGGTGCATAATTTAGGAAAAACAGCCTGTAGGTTCTTATTTGCGTAGGTTCTTATATGCTGGGATTTACTGTATAGGATGAGTTAGAGGAAAGCCGCCTCAATAGATTCTTAAATCATTTTTGATCTACAGTATCCACTTCATTTTTTTGTTAATACTACAACGACTAACTGAACCCCAAATAAAGACCATGTGATTGTATCTACTGGATGGACCAAACAAGTATAAAGGCCATGTGATTGTATGTACTGGATGGACCAAACAAGTATATTTTTACATTTTTGAAATTGGTTGACAAATAATAGAATTTTTATGCTCTGCTACTCTGCATGTGTTTTAATGATCTTTTAAATAATATACCTGGGTTTACACCAGTGTTTGAATCATTAGTAGTATTTTGTAAGAATCTGCATCATTTGCCAGGCTGAAGTGGTTCTTGTATACCGGTATAAGGTGCTTAAATGGCCAAAAATCAGCCTGGAGGTTCTTAATCCGCAGTTTCTTTTATGCGGGTTTTTACATTATTACCCCCGCTTCACTCATCGCTTAACTACCGGGTGTTCCCAAAAAGTACGCCCATTTAAAAGTCACCAAAACTTCATTATCAAACCTATGATAAACAAGCTTTCAAACATCTAAACATTTTTTACTCACCCCCGGTATAAAAGATTTACAGAAACCTGCTTCCGTCACATTCATTTAATCGAAGTTTATAACCACTTTTTGTGATTTATTCCAGATATCACAAGAAACAACGATGAACGTAACATTTTGCGAAACGACCCATTTGTCATCATTTGGTGGAGGAGCTGTGTTTGCAAAGCCGAACACGATCGACTTCGCCAAGGCTTTTGCTGGCTTCAGTAATATTGGAGAGAACCCTACTGTCTTCGCAACGACACTTTCAATCATTGGTCTTTATTTCTTGTTGTTGGCTTATTGCAGATACAAAGATAAGAAGGATATCGAAAAAGTAAGTAGACTTATAACCTGAGTCCCTTGTATCTCTGTGTTCTTACTTATATCACTTCTGTCTTATACTGAAAAACTTGGCGCTATTTAGGCCCTCGCCATAAGATCTTGTGGTGCCAATTCAGAAAGCAAACGCTTTCTTCTTCATATTTACCATAGCCTGCGCGCACCCTCAACTCCTCCTCGCAGGGGAACTTTTCCTGTGAGGAGGAGTTGAGCATGCACACAGGCTAATTTGCCACCGCTCATCCTAAAATGTTCTGTATGCTTCTCTTTTCGGAGAAAATCTTAAAGTCCCCCCCCCCCTGGGGTGAATTGCCATTAGAGGGTGGTCTGGTCAGCTTCGGTAAGGGGCCCCTTGCGGGCACTTCGACCAGACGATATACTAAAAAAAATTATGATAAGTTTTGTTTATTAAGTGGTCGCTTAACGTGATTTCTATTTCACAAGCGGGGATGGCTCAATGGTAGCACGCTTGACTACCAACCTGAGGGTTGGTGGTTCGAGTCCCCGCCCTGCCGAACCTGCTACGTAGAGTGAGGAGAGTCGCCAACTCTCTGTAATTCCAGGCTAAAGGAATCGCGAGGTGTGGTCACATCGAGAGGAAGGACCAGGACACTGCTTCGATAAGCTTAGCTTCTCAGTGTCCTAAAAACTACCTTCGGATGCTAAGTAGCAATATAGAATATAGAAAGATTTCTATTGAATTGCATCGCTGTGAGTCGACGGTTAAAAACAAGTAGAGGTAGTTGATCAATCAATTCATGCACAAAATGGGGCCATATATTTCATTGTTTCACTGTGAGTCCCTTGCAGCCTGTTTATACTAAAAACTAGGTGAAAATCGCTGAAAGAAAGTGCTAAATGTAAAAATAGAAGTGTAGCCCCAATTTCTACACAACAAGTTGCTTCGGTAATAAGATAATGTGATGGGGTTGATTTGTAATTTTTTGTGATTGATAGCTATGGAGCTGAATGTTTGCATTTTTTCAAACGCAATTCTCATGGGCTTAAAGGCGCACCCAAATGAGTCACGTAATATATTTTAAACGCATTTTCCCGTTCTTGTTGCTTACGGTCGTCGTTCGTAAAGGGCCTACCCTCGGGCCTACCCGCGTATCCTAAGCTACGAGCAGTGAAAAACTGTCGAGGATCGCCTTACCTGTCTTAAAGACCCTTGATATGTAGCTCTAATGTGAAACAGGTTTTAGCATTTACCAGTATTTATTCGTTTAGGTGTAACTTGTTCGTAGTTGTACACTTAGTTGTAATTTAGTTGCATGTTTTATGTAATGGCCAAGGGGTAGTCATAGTCTTTTACACTCCCTGGTATCGTCCCTGTAGTGTTGTATAGTTGTATAGTAATTAGAAAGTATAGTAGGTTGTAACATGTAGTGTAAAATTTTAGATGAATATAAAAAAAAATATGTGGCTCAGTTGGATGGTAGCAGATTTGTGTAAAGTTTCTATGATGGCTGGTAGGGTTTTTTTGCACCTTGTTCACTGCCACCTTGATCACCTCTTCCACTATAGCTTTGATTCAGTTTCCTATACCTAATTGAATTAAATTTCCACGCATCTTGTAAATTCGGATTTTGCATGTGACTCATCTTATGATTCAATTCTAGATTGGCGTATTCCCACTGGAAGACAACCATCCCAGTGACAATTATTTGTATGAGATTGCGGTTCAAACTGGTTTCGTCAAAGGAGCAGGAACAACAGCTGATGTCTTCTTGGTCATGGTCGGAAACCTTGGTGAAACANGAAAGATTTCTATTGAATTGCATCGCTGTGAGTCGACGGTTAAAAACAAGTAGAGGTAGTTGATCAATCAATTCATGCACAAAATGGGGCCATATATTTCATTGTTTCACTGTGAGTCCCTTGCAGCCTGTTTATACTAAAAACTAGGTGAAAATCGCTGAAAGAAAGTGCTAAATGTAAAAATAGAAGTGTAGCCCCAATTTCTACAAAACAAGTTGCTTCCGTAATAAGATAATGTGATGGGGTTGATTTGTAATTTTTTGTGATTGATAGCTATGGAGCTGAATGTTTGCATTTTTTCAAACGCAATTCTCATGGGCTTAAAGGCGCACCCAAATGAGTCACGTAATATATTTTAAACGCATTTTCCCGTTCTTGTTGCTTACGGTCGTCGTTCGTAAAGGGCCTACCCTCGGGCCTACCCGCGTATCCTAAGCTACGAGCAGTGAAAAACTGTCGAGGATCGCCTTACCTGTCTTAAAGACCCTTGATATGTGGCTCTAATGTGAAACAGGTTTTAGCATTTACCAGTATTTATTCGTTTAGGTGTAACTTGTTCGTAGTTGTACACTTAGTTGTAATTTAGTTGCAGGTTTTATGTAATGGCCAAGGGGTAGTCATAGTCTTTTACACTCCCTGGTATCGTCCCTGTAGTGTTGTATAGTTGTATAGTAATTAGAAAGTATAGTAGGTTGTAACATGTAGTGTAAAATTTTAGATGAATATAAAAAAAAATATGTGGCTCAGTTGGATGGTAGCAGATTTGTGTAAAGTTTCTATGATGGCTGGTAGGGTTTTTTTGCACCTTGTTCACTGCCACCTTGATCACCTCTTCCACTATAGCTTTGATTCAGTTTCCTATACCTAATTGAATTAAATTTCCACGCATCTTGTAAATTCGGATTTTGCATGTGACTCATCTTATGATTCAATTCTAGATTGGCGTATTCCCACTGGAAGACAACCATCCCAGTGACAATTATTTGTATGAGATTGCGGTTCAAACTGGTTTCGTCAAAGGAGCAGGAACAACAGCTGATGTCTTCTTGGTCATGGTCGGAAACCTTGGTGAAACATCACCTCGCAAAATCGAAAATCCTAACAGAAAATGCTTTCTTAAAGGAGACACTGATTCATTCCTGTTGTCTACGCCGTTCAGTCTTGGTGTTATAAAAGAAATTGAAATTTGGCATAATAATGCTGGGAACTCACCTGGGTGGTATTGTATGCAAGTTCAGGTAATATTTTTTGAAAGTTTGATTATAATACATCACTTAATTTCTAACAGTCATCAACAGCTGATTGCGCTAAAGTCTGGTTTCCATATAATCGTTACGATCCTTTGGATGGTTGTGAATGACTCCGAGCGATCCCAGCGATCTTATGGAAACATACACGAACGATCGCGACGATCAGGATCACTGGGGTAGAAACTTGCTCTATTCCAGCGAACCACCAGCGATCGCAACGATCCATATGTTAGAAGAAGACTGCAAGCTGCCCTCGCAGGAGTCAGTAGCTGTGATTTTCCAGCGATTTGAGCGACCCTAGCGATTATGTGGAAACACTGCCTCGAGAAACCCCAGCGATCCAAAGTCAGCGATCGTAACGATCATATGGAAACCATTCTTAATGATGGCATCAGAGAATTTTTACCATGCTGCGTTCTTTGCGTCTGAAAGAAATTTGATTGATTTGATTGATTTGATTGATTTGATTGATTTGATTGATTTGATTGATTTGATTGATTTGATTAATTTGATTAATTTGATTGATTTGATGTATCATAGAACACAAATAATCATAGTATAAAGTCCCCTGACGCCATCTTCAGCGCAATTGTCTATTGCTCTCTGTCTTCTTTAAAGGGGCCTTTGCAACCGGCATGCTTTTGAATACTTCCTTTTGTGGTCTCTTTGTTGTCGCCATTTTAATGGTTCACTAAAATGGCCGACAACGAGGAGATTCACATGCAAGGCATGCTGGTTGCAAAGGCCCCTTTAAAGGAAAATTCATGTGTTTGTAAAATTAATGTTAAAAAACAAACTTACCATCTCCTGAATCAAATGACAAACTTTTTTCCACATTTAGACTTGTGTTTCAGCTGTCAATTTAATAAACATCTTGGGAATTTAGGCCAAATGTCGCCGCCTTTGGTCTCCATTTTATCCACGAGTACCCGATAAGGAGGCTAGTCACGATTGAGAGGCGAGAGAAAACAATAGGGCAGCCTCATTCTCGCGTTAAACGTGACGTCAGAATGCTCTGACCTTGTGTTTAATCACGTCACTACGCATTTGTCGCATATTGTAAAACATAATTTCGCAGAGAAAAGACAAAAAAGTTGGGAAAAAGTACGATACGACACACCATTCATAACAGTAGGGCATGAAAAATATTTTCCTTCGTGCGACCAGACCAAATTCTTACTTTAATTTCCTGCAGGAATAGAAAAATGAAAATGTCCAGCTCCCCTAAAAAAGGTCACGCTCCAAAGATAGTAATAAAATGCAACCGTTTTTATGTAAATGCAGGTAAGATATCAATAAGATAAGATGTGGATCAAATTTGCAATCCACCAAAGAGACCATTATGATTCCTAAAAGGGAAAATCCAGTTCTTTACTGATCTCGAATTCGTTGTATACAATATGAATATAGATTGAACATGAGATACAATTTAGATGAGTTACTTTTGCTTGACTTTATACTCTTTGTTTTTTAATTTGTATGAATAAATGAGAAGCAGAGATACATGAAAAATCATATATTTTGAAAAATTTCCTGTAGGACATTATGAACTGAAATTTCCTGCGACCGCCCGGTCGCATGGTCGGGTGGGTTTTCATACCCTGCGTAACAGTGTAATCTTTCATTTTGTCATCAAACATACCAACCCCGGAATTGTCCTTTAAGTTTCGGTTGGTTCTCTCTGCCCAGTGTATTCTCCTTTAACAGTGAAATTGCATGTTTTCAATGTCGACAATTTTTTGTTCATCGTTAGGCCCGATGATCACAATTGTTTGAATACGCCAATTATGTTATAAAAAAACTTGGGTCCACGGTTGGCAGCAAGTTTCTGAAATTTATGGACATTTTTGCTACCAAGAATTTCTTAATTTTCGACACACTAGATTTTGACTCTTTTTTCGTTAACGTTGAGTACCTACAACCAAGTTTTAAACAGAATTCATACTCAGAATTTTAAGCAACTGGGAAAAATCAAAGCTGCAGATTGCAAACGTTTCTTAGCTGTTTTAACCCAGGTATCAAAATGTCTTAATCAAAAAAGAAATAGGCTTACAATTTCTTATAAGTGGTTTCTTACAATGTGTGTATTTCATTCCTAACATTAGACTTACGACGTGATTCCTTGTATTCGTTCAATATTTTTAATCGGATTTTTTATTTCTCTCATATAAGGACTCACATCCAATCAGTAACGAATTGGGGACTAAATTTGATTGAAACCGAATGCCTCTTGAAGCAAAAATTCCTACACGACCCCCAGCACGTTTTTGTTAAACACAAGGTTCGGGACGTTAGAAAATGCTTACATGCATCATATGCCCTGAGAAGGAGCATCTCTATCCAATAAGAATGCAGGATTATGTGAGGATTCTGTCATGTGACTCGTATCTTTGATTTGATTGGATACGCGGGAAAAGCCGCGCTAATCCTGAAATTAGTCCCCGTTTTTTATGCGTATGGTCNTGAAACCGAATGCCTCTTGAAGCAAAAATTCCTACACGACCCCCAGCACGTTTTTGTTAAACACAAGGTTCGGGACGTTAGAAAATGCTTACATGCATCATATGCCCTGAGAAGGAGCATCTCTATCCAATAAGAATGCAGGATTATGTGAGGATTCTGTCATGTGACTCGTATCTTTGATTTGATTGGATACGCGGGAAAAGCCGCGCTAATCCTGAAATTAGTCCCCGTTTTTTATGCGTATGGTCATAAGTCTCAGTTTGAGCGATAACCATCCAATTCAATGAGCGATACTGAGACTTATGTAATGAGTATATCCTAACATGACACTTTATTGCTTTCAGATTCGAGATGTACAGACGGAAAAGAAATGGATATTCGTCTGCAATCGTTGGCTTGCCGTTGAAGAGGACGATGGTGAAATCAAACGAAAGCTCGAAATTGCAACCAAATCCGATCTTGTTCAATTTGATTTCTTATTCGCTCAAACAGCTCGTAAAAACTTATACGATGGCCATATCTGGTTTTCTATCTTCACACGCCCACCCAGAAGTACATTCACACGCTGCCAACGCCTTGGTTGCTGTCTGACCTTATTGTTGACATCAATGCTTGCAAATGCTATGTTTTACAAAGACCCTGCCCCCGCCTCCGATGACCCCAATGCCCCAAAAGTACAAGCGTCAGATTCTCTTCGTCTTGGGCCTATCACCATTTCGCTGGATCAGATAAGAATTGGTCTAACTAGCAGTTTAGTCGTCATACCGGTCAATCTCATAATTGCAACTTTGTTCCAAAAAGCGAAACCCAGGGAAGAGAAAAAGCCAAAGAAAAACAAGTACGAGGCTGATGATGAAGATGAAAACGAGGACGTCGGTACGAGCCGAGTTGAGGTAATTATTATCATACCTTTTAGTCAGTACATTTTTTTATTTCAAAATTGAAATATATTTTCAAGACCGTTTCTTTTTACTCTTGTGGTACCATGTTCACTAACGCAGACGGCGCAACTTTTTTTTTTTTATATATTCATCTAAATGAGATTAAAGAAAGAAACTACAAAATAGATACATTTCTATGTACCAGCTATAGCGGGGAAAGACACTTGGTCATCTGGTCCCCATTATGGCTGGCACTTACAATTCAACCAATATGCACATCTCAAAAGCAAAACTAAAGATAAACATATAAAGGGGGATGGGTTGCTGCTAGGTCTTATGCTATGAAATACTGGCTGAGTCGAAAATGCGTGNCAACTTTTTGAAAATGATTTGCATGCCAGGAAATGAAGACGACGAAGATGCTGGGGATTCTGGGAAAGGAAAGAAAAAGAAAGCGAAACCAAAAGCAATGTTACCGCATTGGGTTATTTACATTGCATATATTCTGATTTTCTGTGCATCCGGAACTGCCGCGTTTTTCGTCATTCTTTATGGATTTTCATTTGGAAAGGAAAAGTCCGATAATTGGATGACATCTATGATGTTGTCATTCTGGCAATCTGTCCTTGTTATACAACCAGTCAAGGTGAGATGTTTACTCTTTTTCAGGACCCTAATAATAACAGTATTTGTTGTACTGATAGGTTTTCCTGTTGAAATATTATTATTATTATTATTATTATTATTATTATTATTATTATTATTATTATTATTTCTGTAAAAAATTTTCAAAAACTTGCAGTGCTCCTCTTGAGATTACCAAAAAAGAAATCAGCAAATCGATAAAAAAAATTCTTACCTGGGAGCAAAGCTGTCGGAAAGCCTTCTAGCTGAGTTTTAGAAGGCATCCTCCCTAAGTAGTTTTAAGTGGTCCATTTAGGGTTGAATAGGGTTGAACATTTCTTTTCATTGTAAATATTGTATAATTATTGTAAATAGGTTTTTAATATTATGGTTTTTAATATCGATAATTAGTTTTTAGTTTTATTAATCTATATATTTTACTTCATGTTTTTATGGGCCCCTTGAAAACCAGCTCTTGCTGAAGGGCAACCCTCCCTAAATGAAATGAAATGAAAATTAGCTACTCGAGATTTTTTAGCGATTCGAGAATAGAGTCTGGGTGGAGCAAAATTTTAATGCATTTTTATTGACTGAGCACGAGCAGCAATTAGTGCACTTTCGAAAATTCATCAAATTTCTGCAAAATGCTCCACTCAACCAAGCTAATTCGTAGGACCGTTGTTCTCTATCAATAATTTGAGTTGCTTTCATCTTAAAATTTGCTGTTTGTTTTTAGTGTTACTCTAGCGTAGTGAAATAGCGTAGGCTGTATCAAATATGTAGATTAGGCCCAAGTGGCTAGCATTCATACGTACATTTGTGTTCTCAGAGAAATTATCCATACCTTACCGTCCCTATCCTTCAGCTTTGCTAACATTTGTTCTCTTCACAGCTAGTTTGGATATTCATAAACATCACATTTTCTCCTATTTTTTTGGCTTAAAGTTTGGTCTCTGCAGACTGTTTTCTCCCGCAGCTTTGTCTTGCCCAGCAGAAGGTGGCTGAGTTCTCGGAGTGAGTTTTGCAGGAGCAGAATAACGTAGCAGAATTTGATGTTGTTAGTTTATAATTGTAGTATAAAATGTAGTAATTAATACATTTCATATTGCCCTTGGTAGTACTAGATCTTCTTCACTTTTGATCTTTGTAGGTATTAGCAATATCAGTTCTGGTTGCCATGATCATAAAAGACCCGAAAGCAGCGAGTGGAGACGATGAAGGTGGCTCAAAAGCCATTGGGAAAGATGAGAAAGCGCAGGAGGGGAAGAAAAAGAAAAAGAAGAAGGAAGGAGAAGAAGGGGAAGAGGGTGAAGAAGATGAAAGTGAAGAAGAAGAGGTAATAATGGCGGAAACTCCCTTTACCCCATCAACCCATGGGAAAACACTCATACCTTGATTACATCGTCATTTGTAAAGGGTTTGAAAAAACCTTTCGACAGACATCTACATTTAGATCTAGGATGATTTAATCTGTTGTCGCTTTACCAAAAAAGTATAATTCACATGCTCCTTCACATAATATCCGTTGATCCGCAAGCCCCCTACGTTTCCCACTTTTCATAAGCCCAAGGAATTTTAAAATCTGGTGGCGGCTGCCTAAAACGAAGGCCATTGTTTTTCGAACAATTTACCCAATTTTTAGGTGGATCTTTTTCCCTAGTATGGCCGCTTTTTGAAAATTTTCCCAGCTTGTACGCTTCTGCTACTTTTCAAAGTAATCCTCGAGTTTCTTACCGATAGAGTACTTTTTAAACAATTCTTCTTGATTCGTAGACTCACATTAAAAATCCCTTCTCTTGCGCTCAGTGAATTGAATGACTGTTGTTGTCGTTGTTTCAGCGAGAAGTGTTGATCAGCGAGGATTGATATTGTTGTAGTTGTGGCGGTATATCAGTTCAGGCAAGGAGCGAAACAACGATTGTAATGAATCTGCTTTAATCGTAGGAAGAAGATCCGCAAGCAGAACAAAATCGTGGCCTTGAATTCAAACTCCCTGATGAAAAGAAGCTAGAAGAGGCTAGACAACTACGACTAAAGGAAAAGAAAATGAAAGCGATCATCCGTGAAATTGTTATCCATCTCTTGTTTGTGATGTTATGTTTGTTTATTGGGTACAGTAATATGGATCCATTTGCAGTTGGATTTGGTAAAGGAGTCAGAGATTATACTTCTTCGAGCCTACAAAAGGTGAGATAAATGATACGATTCGGAGTTCGTGAAGGCTCTTGGGCAACCGGCTTGCACTGCGATTGTTTGTTATGTTCTTCGTGGATTTCATGGGTTTCATTCTGTTTCATAATTCAGGTTCAATATTTAACACATGTAAGGAGAAATACGGCCACATCTAGGGCTGCAATGCATGCCGGTTTCCCAAGAGCCTTTAAACAAACGAAGATGAAATTACATGATGCCTGTCGGCCTTTTCCATCTTGCAGAATTGGTTTCTACAGGGTGTAGTAGAAAAGGCTAATAGGCTACGGTCAAACGGGGTGACTTTAATCATTCAGCCCTTTACAACTTTAATCTTTTCTATATCCAACCAGCCGCTACTTGGGGTGCCATTGACCAAAGGAGGTTCAAACTGGTATGATTAAGGTTTATAGGATCCAACGTTTGCACACCGGCAAGAGAAGACAGATTTCGGACGATTGATTCAAATGTATACTTCTTTCTAAAAAATCGTTCTCACTGAACGAACGTAAAGGTCATTCAGACGTCGTTGCATTAATTACTAAAAATTATTTGGATTTTTTGAGAAGACTAGGAGGATCCTCGTGTCTTCAATTTCATAACTACATACCGGGTGAGTCAGAAAAAACAATCCCCGTTTGAAAGGCCACTGCTCCCTGGATATCGAGGCAATAATATTGGTAAATATATTGGTTAATAGTGGACATGTTCAAATAAAATCTAAATTTGACCTGACTGAAATCAGCCACTCCGTTCTGAAATTATGAGGGGTTTTCTAAAGAAAGCCCCTCCAAGAAACATTCAAAATTGGCATAAAATCACGACCAAATTTCCGTCGATCAATGATCCAAGTTTCTTATAAAAACGTGTATTTTATGTGGCCCATCCATCCCGGAGTTTGTTTTTGAAGATGAATTTTATTCATCGTTTGCAGGTATCAAGAGTTGAAGAATATTATACGTGGCTGGATGAAACATTTATTCCATACTTATATCCTGGAAAATGGTACAATGGTGATCCTTACAAGAGACAGTGGGTTGCGGACAATGAACATTCTAGGATAATATCTATGGCGAGAATGAGACAGCTACGAGTCAAAAGAAGTAAGTTTTCGACCAATATTCGAGTTGAATTAAAACTTACGATATCTGTCGACGGAAGTCAATCTCGGTTCCATTTTTCAAAAGGAGTCTACCGCTAACGTAGCCTGCGTTACAGACCATAACGAGATGGTTTGTGTGACAGGGGTGGCGCCAGGGGAGGGCTAGGGGGGGCTACAGCCCCCCCGTCGGAGGAAATTTTGGGTTATTGTCGGAGGAAATTTGGCAAAATGACGTACGAAACAGCATTTTTTTGCCATTTTAGCCCCCCTGTCGGAAGTTCCAGCCCCTCCGTTGGAAGATTCCTGGCGCCACCCCTGTGTGTGATGGACTCACTTTTGTTGTCCGAACGACTTCAGCATAAATGAACAATGAAAAAAGGAGTAGCTAAATATTTTTTGAGACGGGAATTGATCTTTTGATAACGGTTGCAAAACAGGCATCGATCTTCCAATGCCAACAGAAGTAGAAAGGCCTGTTATTAACTGTTGTTTCGTACTTCAGTTTGTTTCCAATGCCCAAAACGCTGCACTCAGTAACTATTGTTATTTCTAGTTCATTTGTCTTACTGACTAATAGGCACCATTTCTTTCTTTACCTGGTGAATAAAAATAAAAAACAGTCCCTGTTGGAAATGCCACTGTTCATTGGATATCAAAGCAATGATATAGGCAAATATCTTGCATGATGGCGGATATGTTCATTTAGATTTAAGATTTACAAGCGGGGATGGCTCAACGGTAGCGCGCTTGACTACCAACCTGAGGGTTGGTGGTTCGAGTCCCCGCCCTGCCGAACCTGCTACGTAGAGTGAGGAGAGTCGCCAACTCTCTGTAATTCCAGGCTAAAGGAATCGCGAGGTGTGGTCACATCGAGAGGAAGGACCAGGACATTGCTTCGATAAGCTTAGCTTCTCAGTGTCCTAAAACTACCTTCGGATGCTAGGTAGCAATATAGAAAAAAAAAAAAGATTTAAGATTTAAAAACCTAAATTCTTCTTCAAAAACCTAACCCTAACTTTTAAAAACGGCCTATATTCAGGATCATATTTCCCTAATATTTCTTCTTTACAGGAATGACTTGGACACTCTTTAGCACTTGTAATCCCTTTGGGAGGTTTTGGTCATTGCTAAGAGCATAATATATTTTTTCCAAGAGATTTCATCCTTCCAAGAGCTAGAAGATAACACGTGCTAATGCATGTTTTTGTTATTGCTATAAGGCAGAAAACCGCTATCAAACAAGACATCCCCCAATATCATTTCTTTAATATCCAGGTTACAGTAGCCTTTCAAACCAAACGGAGATTGTTTTTGTCATCCGGTATCTGCTAGCATTTAATGCAACTGGACATATACAGGGTGTCCTAAAAAAATTGTGCCCCATTTGCCTGCAGATTGTGACGAAACGGAAAAAGATCCTCGCCAAACCTGTGGATGATCTTGCTCTTCAGATGTTAAATTAAAGTTTGCCACCATCCCCGTAAAAATCCGTTGAACAATGATGGAGCTATGATCTTCAGAATACCAAATTTGTCTGATGACTGAAACCAGCGGTCGGCCATTTTGTCTTACTATTTTGCAGCGATAAACAGCTTCATTGATGAACCCAAACAGAATTTTCCAATGCCATAACTCTCGCAAAAATCCAAATAATCATCAAGGAGTTCATTAACATTTTTGCGAGAGCTATGAAATTGGGGGCTCTTACAGTTCATCCATGAAGCTGTTTATTGCTGCAAAATAGTAAGACAAAATGGCCGACCGCTCGTTTCAGTCATCAGACAAATTTGGTCTTCTGAAGATCATAGCTCCATCATTGTTCAACGGATTCTTACGGGGATGGTAGCAAACATTAATTTAACTTCTGAAGAGCAAGATCATTCAACAATTTAGCAAGAATCTTTTTCCATTTCGTCACAATCTTCAGGTAAACGGGGCACAATTTTTTTGGGACACCCTGTACAGTAGAAATTCAAATTTAACCCAAATTTGTATTCTATTTTTACAGATTCCTGCACAAAGCACCCCGTATTTGAAAACCTTATCTCTGAGTGTAACCCGGCATACAGCTGGTCGGATGAAGAGACCGGGCAATACAGCGCTGGATGGAAAAAGCCACTTAACAAAACAGCGACACGAAAGCTCAGACACAGGAAGCGTAAGGCTTATTATCTAGGACTGGAAAACCCGTGGCAATATCAATCTGTTCTCAAGCTGAAGAATTTCCCTTTCATGGGCGCATTTGCGACATATAGTGGAAGTAGCTACGCAGCTAGTATTGGACCGGATGCAAGAATTGCACGGCTAATCGTCAAAAGTATGTTCCATTTTTGTCTCTTGTTTTCTGCAGAAAAACTTTATATGATGCCTTAAAGGGGCCTTTGCAACCGGCATACATTGCACGTGCCATCTCTTTGTTGTCGGCCATTTTAGTGGACCATTAAAATGGTGACAACAAAGAAACCACAAAAGGATGTATCCACAAAGCATGCCGGTTGCAAAAGCATCTTTAAGCTAAGTCCCCATTTGCACTGCGCCTTTCTTAAAAACAGATGGACATCCTTCAACTAGCTACACGAAATGGAGAGACGAACTCATGGTGCTAGCTGCTTTACATCCTTATGTCATGTGTAGATGCATTGAACTTGAATCAAAAGTTAGCGTCTTGCAAAAAATCCAAAATAGAGCTGCAAGAATTGTAACAAACAGCCCATGCGATGCTTCTGCTGCTCCGCTAATTCAAAATCTTGGCTGGTCAACTATCAGTAATCAGCAATCAGCAATCAGCAATCATGCAATCAGCAATCATGTTGTAATAAAGGCGATAAATTGAATTTAGAATTTTATTCACCAAAATTGGTGATACTGTTTCTGGAACATTTTGCATGGAGGCTGTTTTTTGAAAAATCTTGAAAAAAATAGAAATTTCGATCAAATTTTAACAACTTTAGAATTATGGCAATTGTAATGTTAAATTTTGTCATGCAGAAATCACATGTTCTGCTTCATTTTGTTCTGTTTGTGGGTTGCATGACATCATGTAAAGAGGAGTGTCTGCCGGAGAGAGCACTTTTGTGACAGAACGTGACAAAACTATAAATCCACTTTTTTATACGGGGATCTACTGTGTGCTGAACTAGGGACGCCTTCATGGAAACAAAGTTCAGTGCAATTGTAGAAAGATGACTCAAGTATTAATATTCGAATTCTTTTTTAGACATGAAAGACAACTTTTGGATTGATCGATACACAAGAGCAGTGTTTGTTGAACTGAATATTTACAATGCAAATGCCAATTTGATGATGATCGTGACTTTTGTAAGCGAAATCCTGCAGACAGGTGGATGGAATTATTTTGACAATGTCCAAGCACTTCGGCTTTATCGATGGCAAGGAGGCATTGGAAGTAAGTATCACCTACTTTTTTTCTTAATTCCGGGAGAGTCAGAAAACAATCCCCGTTTGAATTGCTGCTATTCTCTGGACTATAAAGCAATAGTATCGGAAAATGTTCTGTTTGATAGCGGACACGCTCAATTAGATTTAAAAATTTACCTGGTTCAAATCGGCCACTTCTTTGCAATGTTGTAGAAGGTTTTTTGGAGAAACGGGGGGGGGGGCCTTCAAAAACCCTCCAAAATGGCTAGAAATGATGATCAAATTTCATCGATTTCCCTGCCTTACAGCAGTGACAATTATTTTGTTAGCACACTTTATCCTCTTGGGAGGATGAAATCTCTTGGAAGAATTTTTGACTATGGTCATCTATGCTCGTAGCGATGCCATTTCTTCCTCCCAAACGGATAAGACCTGCTAGAGCGTGCTCAAGTCATTGCTGTAAGGCGGAAATATTAGGGGAATTTGATCGTGATTGTATGCCGTTTTCGATGTGGTTTCACAAGAAAATCCCCAATAATTTCAGAACGGAGTGGTTGATCTCATTCAGGTAAATTTCTAAATCTAAATAAACATGTCTGCTAGTAAACAAGCTATTTGCCAATATTATTGCTTTGATATCCAGGGCTGAGACAGTAGCCATTCAAACCGATGATTATTTCTTGTACACTCCCAGTAGTAACTTTATTGTTCGTGGATTTCATTCTGTTTCATTCAATTCAAGTCCAATCTTCAACACCCGTAAGGAGAAATACGGCCATATCTGGATCTGCAGCGACGTGCAGCTGACTTGAGCGACATCTGAAAGTTCTTTTCATGCAGCATGAAATTAGTCCACTTTACAAACATCACTAAGTCCCTTGTATCCCTGTGGCAAACCTTGCTCAACAGGTCTGTTGACCGAAGCGACATCATCATGTCAAAGAGCACAGGGAAACAAGGAACTCAGGTAATCAGTCTAGCACCTTGATAATTTATAGCAGTCAAAGACAGTCAAAGATCTATCACTGACTAATTCTTTTTCTCTCTGTTGTTTCAGGTATCATTGTGTTCGCCGATCTAATTTTCATGGTCGTAACACTGATTGGCTTATACAAACTGGTGAAAGCTTGCAGGAAGCAGGGAGTAAAGAATTACCTCAAAAACACGTGGCAATTCATGCACGCGTTCGTCACCGTGTTTTCAATCTGCACATTTGCGTGTGTGTTTGCTCGTGTTGGTGCAGTCATGTGGGCTATGAAGCAGTACAAGGAGGATCCTGAAGTCTATGTCAGCTTTGCGTATCTGGGCACGCTGGACTATTTCGTGCAAGCGTTCATCGGGTTCGTGGTCATGGCAACAAACTTAGAGTTCCTGAGGTTGTTGAGATTCAACAAGAAGATAGGCTTGCTCACAGCTACGATCAAACAAAGCATGAAGCCTTTGTTATCATTTGGTTTGATTTTCTTGTTTATCTTCCTGAGTTATGTCAGCTTGGCTCATTTGTTATTCGTCAGTCAGATGGAAGACTACAAGAACTTTGGTATCAGTGCTGTCTCATTGACCAGGATGTTCTTAGGCCAATTTGACGTGCCTGCCTACAGACAAATTGCGCCTGTCCTAGGACCCATGCTTTTCTTCACATACATGGTTGCTATTCAGATGGTATTGATTAACATGTTCATTGGTATCATCTGTGAAACATTCGAAGAGGTTCGTATTGATATCGAGAAGCAGGCAAATGATCATGAAATTGTTTCCTTCATGGCTCATCGATTCAAGAAAATGGCGGGAGCAGCAGTCGGACCTGTCGACCCGATTTATCGTGAGTGGAAATCAGACTGGGAGTTGATGTTGGACTCGATTGAGGAGAAGTCGGAGAGTATTATTTACTTGATGCGAAATGTTGAAGCAGAAGAGGTAATATCCTTGACTTACTGTATGAATCCCTTTCCCCCGGGGGGGGGGGCACTTGGACAGATTTTGGTTGGGGAAGTGCCACTCAAGCTTCAAAAACGTACCCGTTCCTTATACCAGTTTTTCGAAAGTATATACCGGACCTTATCTTATACCAATTTCTCGAAAATGTATACCCGACTTTATACCAATTTTTCAAAAATTGACCTATTTATTTGTTCTTTATACCAAAATCACAAAATGGATACCGTTCTTTATACCAAAATTGTAAAAATTGATACCGTTCTTGATACCAAAATCGTGAAAACGATACCCTTTCCGATTGCACGTCCCCAGCACTCAAAATATACATAGTGCCCCCTCCCCGGGCCTTTTTCGCTGTGTTCTTCGATTTGAAAATGTCCAGGATTTTATAATCTGACTATTATTTTGTGTTAAAATCGCTTTCCTTGTTTTTCAGAGATCTGTGACTTTTTGATGGCTTTAGACGCGTTCTTTGTTTATTCAGCATTAGTAAAAACAATCTCTTTTTGTTCGGTTTGGGAAAAATTGCCAACAAATTACTTGCTATGGGAGAGGACATATTTTCGCATTTTGCAAGATTTGTACAATTCAGGAACTTTGAAGATATATTTCTGTTATACAACACTGCATAGCAACCTGAAATATCGCAGAAAAAGACAAGTTAAATCACGACCCAAGAGGGGAGGGTATTCATGAACTTTGCATGCGATGAAGTTTGTCCCAAATTTAGGTTGATTTTTTGCTTCTGATATGAAATTTTTGGCCAGTTGTTTGCAAGAAAAGAATACAATCACGCGAACAGAGAGAGTTTGTTAGTTGATTATATTTGCCGAGAAGAAAAATTTGTCTGATAGTCTCAGGGTCCAGTTAGAACTCTTAGATGGGCTTCTGCTATGTAAAAACATGCACGAGAGAGCCACTTGGGCCTCAGAATAACCTTGACTCGCAATCTTGCCTCTGACCTGAGATTTAATGATCATTCTAGGTACGCCAAACGCATTGGATGGAGCCAACAAAAGCGAACGAAAAGAAGAGAAATATGCTGAAAATGTTGATAGGCTCAGATGAATTCACATATGAAAATGAAATATTAGACACGCTGCAGCTTCTTGACAAACGCATGAAAAAGATCGATAACGATAAATCAAAGAAAATGGTTTTCTCAATGGCCAAGAAGAAGAAGAAGGATCGCGAAGATGAGTTAAAGTTACTCGAGGAGCAGGAATCTATTTTCAGTGAATCTGAGGAGGAGGAAGATGTTGATGAAAACGAGGAAGATGAAGACGAGGCTGGTGATGAGTAAAGAAACCTCGTAATCAAACTGTCGTATTTCGTATTTGTTATTGTATGACTTGTGATATAAAGACTTTATTAACAAAGGCTAAAAATGTGCACGTTTGAGCACTGTTAAGGTTGTATAACACAGGGAAACAGGAGTGGTTGAAACCCTTTTTTTAATGAAGTTTCAATTCAACCAGTGGAAACCCCTTTCACATTTGAGTTTAAACGGGTATTAATACTGCCTAACCATACCCAATTATGCGTGTCCTATTTCGGTGGGTAAAATAATAAAATTTCGTTGATTTTTGAAAAAAATTGACTTTTATTCGGTCTGGAGGAAAACTTCATTAGATTGCCCAGTGTGGTAGATATAATTCCGATATTGTTAAGAGTCTTTAGTTTGACCATGCACGTAAAGAGATGATCGTAACTCTAATTCAAAAATTCAATGTTGTTTGAGAAGATCTAGCTTAGTCTTAAGGAAGAACATTCTTTTTAACGAATTTTATATCCTGAAAAGCAATTTGGAAATCAGTTTTTAAGAACTTCTGATACCTTCCCTCTCCTTGCCTCCAAAATTTCAATTTGCCAGTTTGCTACTTGTGTGCTTTCTCATTGAACGAACTGTATCCTCTTCGTATTTTTCTTCATTTTTTAGTGTCTATCGTCTTTACTTTCTTCGTCAAGGGCTCTTTTTCTCTTTCCCTGGTTCGCTTTCTCCTTCCTCTTTTTCTGTAATTTGTTTTGGCCTTATCTCATTCTTTGGGAGCTCGTATGTTGTCGTGTCCCTACCCAAAATTCCATTGAACCGATTTTGGCACGTGAAATGTTTACTTTCTGTTCATTTTTTGTCGTTTGAGAGCAAACTTCGTTTGCTCAAAATATCATAACTATGGTTTCAAAAAATTTGAAGCTTCAGTGAGGGGACAAAATTCAAGTTTAGTAAATCACTCGTCAGGTTTTTTTGCTGATTGATATTTCAAACAGTGGATACTTTTTTTGCTCGATAATCACCGAATTTGAAATAAAAGTGCATCTTTTGAAATGCTATAAATAAGACTCTTATTGATATGGGAAAGGTTACGACGTGCTTGCTATAGAAAGACCCCAAAATAATTAATTTTAAAATGCACCATGATTTGTTCACTTGGATGTGCATGCACTTGACACTTATACTTCTTTGTATATAAGCTATAAGCAGATAAAAATATTTCGCATCTTTAAATATTTGCTTCTTCTTCTCGTATCTCTGCTCCTCTCACTGTGCTGTGGGATAGAAGTCGATCATTGTGGCATGAATGAAGATTATTCACTGAACATTAGACAACAGTATTTGTAAGGTAGTGTTCCAATTTTGACGGATGCAATACAGTTTACATTCGCTACCTCGACTACCCGTTATCTCCAACATTCGCTATTTGGAACGAATTTTCATTCTCCCTCGTGAGGGTTTCTTATGAAATACTGCCTGTTATCTGGAACATTCGATTTCTCGAACNGACCCCAAAATAATTAATTTTAAAATGCACCATGATTTGTTCACTTGGATGTGCATGCACTTGACACTTATACTTCTTTGTATATAAGCTATAAGCAGATAAAAATATTTCGCATCTTTAAATATTTGCTTCTTCTTCTCGTATCTCTGCTCCTCTCACTGTGCTGTGGGATAGAAGTCGATCATTGTGGCATGAATGAAGATTATTCACTGAACATTAGACAACAGTATTTGTAAGGTAGTGTTCCAATTTTGACGGATGCAATACAGTTTACATTCGCTACCTCGACTACCCGTTATCTCCAACATTCGCTATTTGGAACGAATTTTCATTCTCCCTCGTGAGGGTTTCTTATGAAATACTGCCTGTTATCTGGAACATTCGATTTCTCGAACAGATTTCAATGGACGATAACGCTAAAGATGGCGGCTCTAAAGATTCTGTTGTGTTTTGCTTCGAAGCATTCTGGCAAAAATCTCCCTGGCGACCACTCAACGACATCCAAATTTTGGTCTGCCGTTTCGACTAGCTAGCTTGAATCCGAATCAACTTTGAATTCGAATGCGACATGCTTCGAAAGGAAACCTTTCCAAAGCAGAAAAAGTAAAGTTTTGATTCAAATTGACGATTTGCGTTCGAATTACAAAGTCGTCCTATTTGTTTACATTGATTACTTGTTCCAAACTTTACCACAGCTAGCTAGTCGAAACGGCAGACCAAAAAATTGTCATATTGTTAGGTGGTTGTCAGGGAGCTTTTTACCAGCATGCTTTGCGCGGCCGCCATCTTTAGCGTTATTGTCTATTTTCCCTGAGAGTTGGAGATACGGATGTCAACTGTATCTTTAAAATTTCGATTTACGATATCTCTTATTGCACTGATTGTAATAAATAAATCAAGTATCAACATTTAAGTTGCTAGTTCATACGAAAGATAAATTCTAAATTATGGAAACCGAAGCTTCTCCAGAGCAACTGTTAGAACCTGTTGTATATCTCTATCCTTATTGGAGATATATTCGGATACTCAATTCGACACTTGTCCTGAGAGTATGACTCTCAAGCTCCTATGGTCTGTGACGCAGGTTGTCGAGCTCCTGGCTAGATACACGTCAGTAGAAAATCTAACTTTACGTTGTATTGATATTTCCAGTTTAGTATGATTTATTTGCCCGGGGAGGGGGGCACTTAACCAGATTTTTGGTTAGGGACGTGCCATCCAAGCTTCAAAAACATACCCATTCCTTGTAACAATTTTTAAAAACTGGCTTTTATTAATTCTTTATACCAAAATCAAAAAAATAGATACCATTCCTTATACCAAAATCGTGAAAATCGATAGCAGAAGAGTTTCATTTCCCCAAATTCACATATTTACTTGATCAAAACTGTTTTATCGTATCAAGCATGATGAGCTGTCAGCTATGTTCACAGATTCTACAACCATATCATTTTTCCAGGAACCTTGTCTTCTTTCTATTTGTTTTACTTTTCTCACCAAATTTGAAGTTTTTTTCAAGTTTTTGACGTTCCTTGCCAATGTTCATGTCTTTCGTTTTTCCTTGTTGTTTTTTCATTTTTAAATTAAAATCAAGATGAATAATAGCAAGTAGACAAAGTCGACAATTAACTAAAAATTTCAGCTTCGAGAAGTTCGTCGATGATTCATTTATAATCATGCATGAGTGGAAATTGCGTTGCGTGAAGATACCATTTGCTAAATGCCTAAATAATGTCATCTGACACTGGTCACAGCAAATCGTCAGAGCCCGCAATAGAAGAAACGAAGAAAGGATAATAAAAGTGCACTAACTTAAAATTAGCCAATCAGATGACAAAATGAAGGTTCGTTTATAAATCGGGACGTCACAGACATCCTCAATTTTCTGAAAAAAACTTTCTCTACAGTGTGTGATGTGTGCTCAATGTTGGCTCATCCCTTCCAATTGCAAGAAAGGCAATTATGAAGTTCCTGAAATATTTGCCTAGTAATTTTCGTCTGACACTGGCCAAAGGTCATTTTCAGATGATATTTTGAAAGACTCATGTTGAAATTGACCAATTAGACAGCCGCCTCAGTGTAAAATAGTAATACAGTTTTGTCTGCAAAGAATTGGTTTTATTTTGTTCAAAATCTTTCCATGTGTTGATAAAAGGTCCTTTTGGAAGATGTTGCATGGGGCCTAAGGGGGCGGTTACTATTTTACATGCAAGAGAACTGGGAAGAAGGCGTTGCAATCAAAACAAGACATATCAATACACAAGACCAATTGTTTTAAAACAATAGATAGCCAATCAGATTGCGAGCATGCTTTTGGAAAGCAAAAGTTAGCCAATCAGATTGCGAGGATGATTTGAGAATACTGGCGCGCGCTTCCCAGAATACTTTGTGTTTTCTTCGGGCTCTGAGGTTCTTCGAAGCCTAAAACAACATGTCGGGAAAGTAATGGCGGAGAGCTACGAAAACACTTCTTTTTTGAGCGATGAAGCACCGACTGCACCACTCCTCACACAGAAAAACATAGCTGACTTAAATCTCCCACAAACGGAGAAGCCATTCCATTACACGTAAGAATGATTTATGGTTTTTTTGATGCATTTGCAAGCCGCTGATTTTCGATACACTGAATGCAGTGATTTTGTTTTGGTGGCACTTTGCAACATGTCAATAGGCCTAAAGCAGTCGTACCTGCTACGCTAAAGCAAGTCTTTTAACTCAATTGTTCTACAAGTAATATCACGAGAATGGAGTAAATAGTACAATTTTAGAGGCATTTATTTGCGAACTGATTAAAATTCTACACAGAACTGATGTTCATGATGGATTTGTGTTGTTTTGAAAACAACAAGGTCCCGCAAATCAACAAGAAGGCCTAGCAAAGTTTATGGTCGTTCTCGTGTAGAGCAAGATAGTCGCATCTTATCCATTGCAACTCTCTACTCCACCTTAATTTACTTCCCTTACTGCCTGAAACATACAGCCCAGGATGTTTTGCATCGGTTTCAGCAGCCTTGCAGAATATTTTCATTTGCAACTCACTCAGATTGGAGCCTTGAGGCTTAATATTCCTAATGTTTGTTTTGATAATAGCAAAAATGAAGGAAAGGCCTTCCTACTGTGTGTGTAACAAAACTAATATTTTGGCATAGTTTGCATTTGCATTCACTTGTTTTGTTGAACAATCTAAAAAAGAAACAACCATTCTGATTGTTTCTGATAATTTACAGGTTTCTATTCAATTGAAGTTGCTTATAATCTGATTATTGCAGTGGCTTTATCAAGACCTCCATGTTGTGTGTTTTCAGTAAAATTTGCAGTGCAAGATCCGTATCTGTCTTGACAAGTCATGTGGAAGACCTTTTAGGAAGAGATAAAACAATCGAGTTCAAGCTAAGAGATGCCATAGATAATATGGCATCTGCTGTCTGATATTTTCAAGGGCCTTGTGTCTATATAGATATTGTGATGATTGATAGATTTACACAGAATAGTTTCATCAAACTGGACTAGAATGCCAAAGAAAAACAAGTGTAGCAGGTCCAATTGATCAAAGGTTAGATTTTACAGGCTAAGTCCTCAAATAGTCCTCGCAGAATTTTGGCTCATGTGAAGTTGAATTTGCAGTTTTTAGCACCAAGCCCTTGGATCACAGAAGTTTCTAAGCCCTAATCGAGTATGCAAATGCTGATGTGGGTAAATATCTTAGGAATATGAGAGGCCTATAAAGGCGAGGAAGATAAAATTTGACCACAACAGGGTGAGTAAAAGAACGCACAAGGTTTGAAGAAATTCTGCTCCCTGAATGTTGAAGCAACAATATTGGCAACTGTCTTGTTTGATTGCCCATTTAGGCCAGGTAACTTTTTAAATTTAATTGAACATATGGGCTATTCAGTTCATTTCATTTCATTTTAAAATTCCAACATACAAAATTTTCTAACAAAACAACAACAGGTTATATTATATGTAACCTGTTGTTGTTTTGTTAGAAAGAATTGTATGTTGGAATTTTAAAATGTATGTTCAATTAAATTTAAAAAGTTACCTGGCTTAAATGGGCCTCTCCTTTCCAAAATTATAGGGGATTTTCTTGAGAATATCCCTTGAAAAAGCACAAAAAATGGCTAAAAATGATGATCAAATTTGGTCTGTTTTCCTGCCATACAACAAATGATAATTATATACATGTATTGTCAAATTTTATGCTCTTGGGAGGATGGAATCCTTCTGAATAAATGTTTTTATACCAGAGGATGATTTTTAATTCTCGCAAGAGGAAACCACATGCTAAAGAATGTGCAAGTCGTTGTTGTATGGCAGAAATTTTCGGGAAAGATTTTAGCCCATTTCTGGAGGTTTTCAAAGAGACTTTCTAGAAAAAATCCCTCATATTTTGGAACAGAGTAACCAATTTTAGCCTAGTAAATTTTTTAAATTAATTGAACATGCTGGCGATTCAACAAGATAGCAAATATATATTATTGCTTTGATAGAAAAGGGACAAAGCCTTAGTTTCTATGGGCGTGCCTTTCTTCTGACTCGACCAGTAACGAGCATTTGGCAATTGTCACAATTTTAAAATAGACTTTATATGAAACTATACTGTTTGTCAGTAGGATGTAGAATATGACAATAGATAAATTTAAATGATCATATAATCATGATATAATGTACCCATGCTACCATTAGCAACTATTTTACCAGGCAATTCTATTTCATAAATTGGCTTCATGATAATTGGTGATTTAATATTTTCAAATGAAAAGAAATAGATTGGTTATATACTGGTTTAGTTACATGGTTACATTTAAGGAATGAAATGGAAGTGAAATTTGAAATAATAACCCAGTAACCACAAGTATCCATATCACTATATTCAATATCAAAGGGAGAATATCACT
Source organism: Aurelia aurita (assembly GCA_004194415.1). Taxonomy (NCBI): domain Eukaryota; kingdom Metazoa; phylum Cnidaria; class Scyphozoa; order Semaeostomeae; family Ulmaridae; genus Aurelia; species Aurelia aurita. The sequence continues at coordinate 48,807 of REGM01000244.1, read as the reverse complement.
TTGTGTTTTTAATCTTCAAATTGAGTAATTTAAATTTAAATTAAGCCAACCAACCACAAGAAAGCCATTATCATAAAGTATTTTATGATCAAAAAGTGATAATCTGAAAAAGAGAAAAGATTCAAGAAACTTGAAGCATATACCACACCTGGTTTAGAAAACCAAGGAAGGTGATTCTGGCATTTTTAATGAAATACGGAAGTCTTTTCCTTTAACTTGTTAGTAAATAAGCTTAAGTCTAAAACATGAAATTAAACCATTGCTTAGCAAAAACCTATGAAGCATTCTTACTTAAATTTGTGGCCAAAAGCTGCCAAAACGGCATTTTTCATCTTACATTTTTGTCTTCATCAGTAAAAACCTCTCAGTGTTACAGTTCCCCTTGGGCGTAAGTTTTCAGACTAAAATAAGTTACAGGGGGAGTTCTACAGTAGTTAAATGCATGTTCAGAAGAAACTGATTCGAACTTAGAAGTTATGATCAAATAGGACTGTACTGTAATTGATTTAGTCTGGTTTCCATATAGTCGTAAGGTGCCATAAGGTTGCTGCAGCCATTGCCAAAACCGTTGCCACCAGCATACCACAGCCATTTAAATTTAAATGGAAACCAATCCCTCTGGTACTGCTGGTAGCTGCAGCCATGATGGTTGCGGTTCTGTAACAATTGGGAAAAAGTTGAATCATTTCAGTGTTTCTCGGTCCTTACAGCATCGTTACGGTATCTTATGGTACAGCATGCATGATGGCTGCAGTGCCAGATTCAAACGCTTGCATTTCAATTGTTTGAATACGGTGCTGGGAGCATGGCAAATGGAAGATGGCAGAAGGCTACTACCGCGTGCAACCTTAACGGCACCTAACAGCTGTATGGAAACCAAGCTTTTTTCTCTCCTAGCATCCAAAGGTAGTATTTAGGACACTGAAAAGCTAAGCTTATTGAAGCAGCCTCGTCATCCTTCCTCTCAAATTGACGGCACCCTGTGATTCCTTTTGCCTGGAATTATAGAGAGTTGTTGACTCTCCTCACTCGACATGGCAGGTTCAACAGGGCAGGTACTCAAACCACCAATCTTCAGATTTGTAGTCAAGCGCGCTACCATTGAGCCATCCCCACTTGATAACCAAGTTTTAGGCTGTGGGTTCATTTTGGAGTCACCTCTGAGAGAGTTTCGTCAGCCTGACTCTACACAGTTGTGCCCTTTGTTGTTACCCGTCAGCGTCACCATCCTTTATTGATTGGACTGTT
>REGM01000244.1:17824-47172 GCA_004194415.1 Aurelia aurita | reverse complement strand
CTTCAGATTTGTAGTCAAGCGCGCTACCATTGAGCCATCCCCACTCGATAACCAAGTTTTAGGCTGTGGGTTCATTTTGGAGTCACCTCTGAGAGAGTTTCGTCAGCCTGAATCTACACAGTTGTGCCCTTTGTTGTTACCTGTCAGAGTCACCAATGGACTGTTTATGAAGTAGGTGTTGTGGGTATAGATTTAAAAAATGGTTTCCAAGTGAAATTGAACCTTTGAATGTTAGAAAGTTGCAATTTCTGTTCTTAATGTAACAAAAGCAAGGGACTTTTTACTTTAGATTACGTTAAGTTGCAAGCTACTGTAAGTTATCTTCATATGTGTATCAAATAGTGTTTCTGTCTTCATATCCTTTTGGAGTACAGTTGATTAAAAGATTACACTTGATCCTATCATATGGTTTCCTGTCATGGGTTCTTTCACTTAAATATTTTAATATCATTAGGTGTAGTTTGTGGATGAGTGGAAATAGTTGATAATATATCAATCCTTTCTGTTTGAACCAGGGGCTGCAGAGCTATACTGAGTGGCAGGGGGGGGGGGCTAAAGCCCCTACACTTTTTGTGAAGCCTTTCATTTACTTATTGAATTCATTTCGTTTAGTTCTTATCTAGGTCTAGAAATACATCTTCCCTTACTGCCTGAAACATACAGCCCTCCACGGCCTCCACGGCTCTGTTATGAACGGTAATAATAATATAGAAGCTAAATCTCTGTTTCGGAGCAGTTACCCTACAAATGGGTAACACAAGCTAGATCGGTGCTAAGATTCAGCTGACAATTATTTATTTAATCTATTAGACATTTTTGTAGAGTTTTGTTGATATGTTTTAGAACTTTTGACCTATTTGTAACTAAGCAAGTCTTTTTTATCTGGGGTTTCTGAGAAAAATTTGGACATTCCCATAAGTGTTCAGTATATTCCTCTTAAGGGACCCACATCTCCTGCAAAGAGAATCAATGTACTTTCCTTTGTAATTTGCTTTTAGGTCAACCATGTTTAGTTATGTTTAGTTATGTTTAGTTATGCTCTGTTATGCTCTGTTATGCTCTGTTATGAACCGTGAAGTGTTGTAATGTATGAAAGTTTTGTTTGGATCAAATATTCCTGTAGGGAATACTATACAAAAAGGATTATTATTTAAATTGAAAATTGCTTTGAAAGGTGACACTGTAGTATAGAACGTCCTGAAAGCTTCCTTTTGGTGTGTTTGTTTAATGGTTTCATGTTTCAAGGTTGGCAAAACCACAAGACTTTCCAACTATTTATTGATAGGATTTTGATTCATTCGTTCTACAGTACCTTTAATTTTGTATGCTCCTCTCTACATGAATTTGTAGCGTTTTGAATTTCTCAATTTTGTCATGTCCAATCATAGTCAGAGAGGCACAGGGCCAGGTCTAGAATAGAGTTGTGCGAATCCGATCAGACTCTGATCAGATTTGGATCGGATTCGGATTTGAATCGGATTCGGATTTGAATAGAATAAAGCTACTTTGGACCGGATAAGATCGGATTTAGTGCGATTTGTTCGGATTGGATTGGAGCTTTCGGATTTTTCAGAATCAGATCAGACTTGCAGTAAACGTTTTACAGCATGTTGCTTCAACTCCACTGTTAGCACAGCTGGAAATGAAAGACAGCTAAAAATATGCAGAAAATATCTTTTGCCAGGAACAGCATGCTAGGACTCAGAAACTCTTCAAATATGTTATAGCCAGGCTATTAGCAAGCAAGATGTAGCCAGCTTTGGATATGTGCCCTGGATTGTTTCAGTATTTTGAAAATTAAGAACCTCATAAGTTTGCTGACAGTTTTTTGATCTGGGTATAGAGTCCGGTTGAAGAATCCATGAGGAAAGATTCTAGGGAGGAGCATGTTTCTGATTTATTTTAGTGAAGAAGGTGAATATCAAAACGTTTGACGATGTCTTAGTGTATTTCTGAATTGTTTTTTATTGTTTATATACTACATGATTGGCTCTTGAACTATCGTTTCTGATATATATGTGACTATTTTCTTGGAGTCTGCCCCAAACCTCCCACCCCCTGGATGAGCCCCCTTTGTATTTGTCCCTCCCGAATATAAAGTTTAGAGTTTACTGCAAGTTGTTTTGAAAATTTCAGCGCTATATTTTCATTGCTTGGACTTATATGGTTGAGGGTAGCACTGCTTCAAATTTAGTATATTTGACTTAAAAATTAATTCCAAGAGGGTATTTGTTGATTTTTAGAAATATGAACTGGCATTTAGCCCTTTACCCCTCAAAAAACATTTCTCGTCTCTAAAAGCCTCCTCCCTTTCAGGCCCCCTTGTTTAGCTTTCAGATTTACATATGATATCTTGTGCTTAGTAAAATTTACAGTGTCGTTCTATGCACACACTGTTGCTAGCGAGGCCCTTTTAGGGTATTTGTATTATATAGGAAAAACTGTAATTTCTAGAAGAAAAATGAAAATAATAACTCATAAATGAAGTATTGAATATTGTGCGTCAGTGAAGTTTTGAAATATTGCAGTTACTTGAAAGATTGAGCACATTTTAAAGTAGGATACGAAACAATGATACAACCGCTAACAGGGCCCACAGGGCCTCGTTGACTGATGACTGTCAGTGAAATGTCTGTTAGTCAAACTGTGCTCTAAATGTATAAATGTTTCCTCATTTACAAGCCTGTTAATCTGTAAATCTTTCCCCTGCCTTTGTTCAACATGTTAATTATTGGGGCATTTACCCCTCTTTAATTAGATCATTCACTTGTTTTGTTTCCGACAGGTACCTGAAGGAGTTCAGAGTTGAGCAATGCCAACTATTTTTGCAACACAAATGCTCACAGCATAGACCCTTTACCTGTTTTTACTGGCATTTTTTAAATCAACGAAGACGTAGGCCTAAGAAGAAGAAAGATGGTACATTTAATTATAGCCCAGATGAATATTGCACACAGTATAATGAAACAACTGGAGAATGCCCACAGAGAGATGAGTAAGTTTTGTAGCTTTTCTCTCCCCCCCCCCTTGCCTTCAAACTGTTTCCCTATGGGTTTATTTTATGCTTGAAGGTCTCTAGCGACTCATTGCAGAAGCTGAACAGACCACCACACTGCGTATTGACATTTCAACAAAATAACTTATACCTATCCTCGTAGAGTAGGAGTAGTACTTTTCAAGGCAACTTCCCGGAATCTCTGTTCGAGCGATCACTTCATTTAGGGACCGTCCGAATTGATCGGTTAACTTTCGGCATAATGAAATCTCTAAACAGCCGATAAAACCGCTTAAATGCCGTCACTTGGATGATAAAAATAGTTTGCTGCTGAAAAAATGATGTACCGAATGGTTCGATTAAATATCCAGAAAAGTCGGATCTTTTTCGCCGATATTCGGATGTTCCTCGCTGAACAGCCAAATCTACTTGCTAAATAACTGATTTCCAAAACTGCGATATCAGAATACTTAAATTGCAGACAAAATTCGCTTTCGGTAGAATTTGGCTAAAAACAACCGATCAATTCGGACTTAAGGTTCCTGCTGAAATGTAAAACACGGAACAGAATGATAAACGGAACGAGGAATGAAACGGAATTGGACCAGTTATTAAATACAGAACGACTGAAATGCAAAATAGCTTTCTTTGAGCTAGTGGATTGGAAGTGTCATGTAATTATGGAATTGTGCTTTGTTTGGAATGCTACAAAATGATCTTCGTTGCACTAATAATGATCAAGTTATCCAAAATGTTTATATTTTTGAATAGATTTTTTTGCATTTCAATACTTCCAAACAAAAAACACCTTAAACGCCGTTTTGCATTTCAGCAATGAAGTTCTGTATTTCAGTAACTGGTGCCATTCCGCTTTAGCCAACACACGTATTTTTTTATAAGAAACGGCTTATAAGAAACTCAACTCTCAGATTGCCAAAATATTAAGAAACTTCAGTACTGGGAAAATATAACTTAAGAAACTACTTATTTTAATAAAGGAAATCCTTGAAATTTGTTTACTTTATTTTCGCTTGTTTCCTGTATCATATTACTCGGAAGGTACTGGAGTAATGTTTAAACATCATTGGGAAGGCTTCAAAAAGCTTTGTTTTGAAATCTTCAGGAGGGCACAGGTAGTAAACATGAAGATTGTGATGGAACCGTTAAAAAACTCGTAAGAAACTCTTGAGTACTTAAATCTGATAATTTTAAGAAACTTTCGGTACCGTCTCAAATTCTTAGTTTCTTACAAAAAATACGTGTACGCTTTATTGAATTGCCATTAAACCCAAGAGAAACTGAATAATGATAATGATAATAATAATAATAATAATAATAATAATAATAATAATAATAATAATAATAATGATAATGAAGTAACCGAAAGGAGTGATTTAAGTTGTTTGGTAGCCAAACCGCGAGTTGACGACAGCGCTCGAATGTTTTCCAATTTTCAAAGAAGATGTAGTGAAACCAGGCTCATCTGTAGAACCCATCAATATCTGTTGGGGATTGTTTTAAATTTAAATTTCTTCTACTTCAAGACTGACAAGGAACATCTCATTTATTTTCTCAGATGCCCATTCCTTCACCGAGTAGCAGGAGACGTAGAAAGAAGATATCACCTTAGGTATTACAAAACATCACCCTGTGTTCATGAGACCGATTCCAGAGGTTATTGTGTGAAAAACGGACCACATTGTGCATTTGCTCACGGCCCTACTGATTTGAGACAACCAGTTTATGATATTAGAGAATTGCAAGCTATGGATCAAGAAGAAAAAGGGGAAAATAGGCAAATTGTTCCCGAGGATCCAAGATGGAATGGTATGTCGATAGATTGATTGATTTATTAATTGATTGATTGATTGATTGATTAAGTGGACGATATATACAAGGTGTCCCGAAAATTGTGTCCCGTTTGTGTGGCTGCTGTAGAGGAGATGTAACTTCCATTGTCCCGCTTTTACACTCGATAGACTTCAACGTAGAGTGTGAGACCTTGTTTGAGTCAATCTGACAAGTGGTTGCTGATTTATGGCACAGGAAAGGCAAAATAAGTGGTTGCTTCAAAAACAGCACTTTCTTTGTTCTCCAGCAATGTCAAAATCAAGTAAATTTTGAAAGAAAGGGTTCTAGCGTTGTATTTGAATTTTCTATATTTTTAAAAGGGTTAATAGTGTTGTCTTATTAATAAACAGCATTGGTAGAGAACAAAGGAAGTGTTGTTTTTGAGGCAACCACTTATTTTGCCTTTCCTGTACCATAAATGTGAAGGTGAAGGTGAAGTTGCGTTTTTTGGTGCCAAGTGCTGGGATCGCAGAAGTAGAGAAGACCTAATCGAGTCCGCGACCCCTTGTCATGACGCTCAAATGGTGGGGCTCTACCTGGGATCGAACCCTGTCCGCCTGACTGTTCTGGCTGCAAAGTCAGAGGATTACACCACTGCGCCACAACACCATAAATCAGCAACCATGTCTCAGATTGGGCCAAACAAGGTCTCGCACTCCAAGTTGAAGCCCATCCTTTGCAGCTGTCTAAAAATGGGACAATTGAAGTTACAGCTCCTCCACAGCAGCCACACAAAGGGCACAATTTGTTTGGACACCCTGTACACTTGTCCTTTTCAGGATTAGCCAGTGATAAACTAGACTCATTATTTCGTGTAGTTTCACTCCCTGAACTGATATGTAGCTACAACTTCTGATTGGTCAAGGCCATAAAATTTGCTCCGCAGGAAATTTTTGCCGTTTTCAGAAGAGTTAGGAAGTAAGTCCCCCACTGAAGCGACAACAACAACATCAATTCAATGAGCGAAAGTGAAGGGACTTAAATCATGAGTCTAGTGATAAACCGTTTTAATTCCTGTAATTTACGATGACGAACGGCTCATTCTAAAGATTATGTAGCTGTTCACCAAAGAGCATTGACAGCTACTCAAACAGCATAGCAATACAAGATGTCCGAAAATTGAAATATCTGTCGAAAATATCTTTCCCAACCTCAAAGCAAGATTCCCGGTTTTAAAGATAATATTTGCATACGATCAAATTTATAGTTTACACTCGCGACATTTTTATCTATTTACTGTTTAATATTGAAAGTAAAAGGGACTTATAATAAAGTCAGACCTTAAGCAAACCTATTGTAGTTGTTTTCGAATAATTCGTGAGCTCAGTTCAATTCAGTTTCATTTTAAAATTCCACTACATACAAAAATCCTTTAAACACACAACAATTAGCTAAAATTACAGTAAGTTATAAAGACAACAAAAAAGTTAATAACAATTATTACAGAAATACTAGAAATTTCATGGAGAGGAATTTCTTAAGGAGGAGCTCTCTCAGTAGGTAAACTAATCGAGGAGAGAGCACCTTCTGTGTTAAAAACCTATTATTCAATTTTTGAACAAATTTTAAATAAATGAATGGAGGTTGATACATCTAAAAATTAAAATTTGGAAATTACTCTAAATAGTGAGACCATCCCCAAAACAGCACCCAGAGGACAAAATGAGAATCACACACCCAACCGCACCCCAAGACAAGCCAATCAGAGACACAAAGGGCCAGATTGGTACACCAATATAGCCCCAGATGCCCCAATCGCCCCATCCCAAAACACAGCCAGGCGCAAAACTGAATAGTTGTGGCACATAGATTTAACAAGAAAAGGCAAGAATATACTATGACTTTTTCAAACGTTTCGATTTGTTATCGCCTTCATTTACTTACGTTACTAATAGTTTGGAGACGTACCTATAAGCTTAAACAACACCTGTAAGTGTTTGCGTGCTGTTAACCCGTAAAGTTTTGCTCGGTAGCTGCCTGGATGAACTTTTCTCTGGAATCCTCAGCAGTCACTTCCAATCAAATATGATAATCCTTGGAAAGACCAGACCACAGTTTTGAGCTTGCTTTTAGGTACCTAATAAAGGGAAGGTCTGGATTAAGCTCCAAGGAGGAGTAAAGAAGATATTCAAAATAATTAATGAGAAAGGGAAGGTGTGTTATTTACCGAAGAGTATCTTATATCCGTTCGATATTTCAGATTTAATGTATTCTTTCATATCGTTTAGACACGAAATTTGTGCTCGCCGCTTATAAAACAGAGCCATGCAAGAAACCACCAAGATTGTGTCGACAAGGATATGCCTGCCCACAACATCACAACAACAGAGATAGAAGACGAAGCCCCATGAAGTACAAATATAGGTTTGTTCCAACAGCATTTTTGTTCTTTCGTTTTCTACATATTTCCGCAAAAGACAGGGTAGCAGAGATGGAGGGGTGGGTTAGGAATCTACCACATTTTCAAAGCAAAAAGTAACTTGGTAGAAGTAACTTGATGCTTTCGTTGACGAAGGATATCGTTTGTCCTCTGACACTGGTCACATCAAATCGTCGCGCGACAAGATCTGAAGGAGAGGAGCTAAGAATATTATTTTCGCATTTAATGACCTAATTATAGAATAGAACCGCCCAAATGTTGATCAGAGGTCGTTGCTGCTATTTATCGTATACATATGAAGTTGAAAGCATGAAGATTTTGTTGATTGTTTATTATATAAGCTGTTTGCATATCGTACATACAATTGAACTAAATTTCACCTGAATATACGTCAATCTTTCAAGCTGGAACTTTAATTTTTAAGACCATTGAAATTTTCTTCTTGCTGCCTTCATTTATTTAGGTGAAATTATTGATTCATTCATTTATCATTTAAGCTTTTCACAGTTAGCTACTACTCTTCTTCATGTTACGTTTTGTATATATTTCCCATGTTTTGTTCTTAAAACGGCTCAGACTAGATAAGCTTTGCTTTTTCTGAGTCGTATAAGTTATACGTCGTATTTAGTATTTCTTATAAACAAAGTTTGAATTTAATTGAATTGAATTTATTCGTAGGTTTAAAGGGAATCAAAGCATATAAGAGCCACTTGCGGTCAAATTCTAGCCAATCAGATATCAGTATTTCCTGTTGACATAGATCAGTTCCCCAAATTTGGTTCGGCGCGTGTCAAGGTCCATTGTCTTTGTGCGGCTATTTTATCAACGGCTTATATATGCTTAAAACAAACAAATACAGTATAAATAATTGTACTTTGAACAGAGTTTTGTTTTGTACGATGTTTCGGGCATAAACCCATTATCAAGTCATTATATATGCTTACATTCCCTTTAAATCAATTATCCAACTGATGTGTTTCTATGTTTGTTTAACCCAGGTCAACTCCTTGCCCAAATGTAAAACACGGCGATGAATGGGGAGACCCCAATGCATGTGAAAATGGAGATAGCTGTCCTTATTGCCACACAAGAACAGAACAACAGTTTCATCCTGAGGTGAATGGGCCTTTGTTGCCATTTCATACCTTGTGCTTTTAGTTTTTTATCCAAAACTTTTNATTATCAAGTCATTATATATGCTTAAATTCCTTTTAAATCAATTATCCAACTGATGTGATTTCTATGTTTGTTTAACCCAGGTCAACTCCTTGCCCAAATGTAAAACACGGCGATGAATGGGGAGACCCCAATGCATGTGAAAATGGAGATAGCTGTCCTTATTGCCATACAAGAACAGAACAACAGTTTCATCCTGAGGTGAATGGGCCTTTGTATTCTTTTGTATTGCCATTTCATACCTTGTGCTTTTAGTTTTTTATCCAAAACTTTTGAGCTGCCTTTTATACAGTGTTTGGAAATATTAATATTATGTATAAAAGTTACTTTCAAGTCCGGAATAGTCTGGAATAAACGGGGTGGGTGGAAAATTCGATCTGCAGTTCTGTGATAGGACGAAACGCACAAGTTGTTTTACTGTAAAAACAAGTTAAAAATCTTAGAAACTATCAAAAATTGAAAATACAGTTGATTCACATTTCAGGAAAGATGATTTCACATTTTTCACGTTTCAAGAAGCTTGAAATTAATAAAGTCTGCAATAAGGATGTCCTGGGTGGACATTTAAAAAAAATTGATAGGCGGGGGGGGGGGGGGAGACGTTTATTCCGGACTCGAGAGTAGTATTTTCAAGAAGGGGCCAAGAATAGTCATAGAAAACTTAGAACCAGCGAATTGCTCTGGAAAGATAATTTTACCGGTACACATTTCCAAAGTCTAGCCAACTGGACTTCAAAGTCTTTATGAAGGTAAAAAGGAGAGCTACGTCAAGGAATACACGAATTTAGGATGGAAGGGCCCATATGTAACCCGCGAAGGAGTTTTAGACAGGAGGGCTCTGCATTTTCGACGACCAGGTACAGAAATCTCAATTGATACCCCTGGTTTTGATTAAATGTTGCGAAATAATGAAAACTACGGAAACAGTGAAAGGTTTACTTCTCAATTGTTTTTAAAGTATTTATTTTAATGTTGTCTTAAATGTATGCTTTTAAAGTCAGTTTATCTCATTTTCTCCATAGATATACAAATCTACGAAATGTAATGACATGCAGCAAACTGGGAATTGCCCGAGGGGTCCATTTTGTGCTTTTGCTCACGTTGAACGTAAGTTATGTGTTGTTTGCAGTGCATATTCTTTGTGGTCTCTTTTATGTGATAAACTGAAATGGATCATGGTGCTGTACGCTAGGCTGACGACGTGATTCCTTGTATTCGCTCATGTTTTTAATCTGATGTTTTATTTTCTCTCTTTCTTTTATTTTCTCTCAGTTTGAAGCCATAGCTATAATTTAATTCAATGCTGAAGACTGAGACTCATGTAGTCAGTCTAGCTGTACGCTTCAAAACTTGTTCAGTAGAATCTGTCTGAACACACACACAATATTCTTGTCTTTAAACCAGTTTTGCATTTAGTTTGTTTATCGTACCTTTAGTTTTGATTTTTTACAACAATTGAGACTGTCAACAAGTGTTTCACTCAGTTAGGTCGTGGTTTTTCAAAATGAAATACCGGGTGGACCAAAAATAACTTCACATGTTTAAAAACTCGTTGTGCGGAAAATACTTGAGGTATTGGGATCAATCAAAGTTTGGTTGATACCTGAAAGGCTGAAGTATTTTTGTGATTTTCGTTCTATTTTGCTGAGCGTTGGAATTGTAGATAAAATTTAATTTACAAAAACTCAGCAACTTCGAAATGCGCGAAAAGAAGAACTTAGATAAAACTTGTAAACAAGTTCCTCACTTGCACACATTTCATTTCATACGTGAATAAGTAAATCAAAATCATTAATATCCTAATATCCAACTGAGGGTTATTTTTCGGTCCTCAAAACGCATTGGACCACTCTTCCTGTTTAAAGACCGCTTTCCGATTACCATGCGCTCTTCTGTTGTTTACAAGTTTCGGTGTCCTGGCTGCCATGCCTCGTACTATGGAAAAACATCTCGTAATTTGATTACTCGATGCAGAGAGCACTTGGGAATTAACAAAGCTGGTCTTAAAATAAAGGGAGTTCTTCTGCCATCGGGGATCATATTAACCAATCAGGACACGCCGCGTCGTTTAATGATTTCTCTATTTTGGACAGAGCCAATAATGATTTTGATTTAATTATTCACGAAAGCCTTTTGATTTTACGTGATCGACCTGAATTCAATTCCCAGCAGTCGTCTATCCCTTTAGTTCTTTTTTGATGTGCCTCATTTTATTCACTTGGGACTCAGGCCCCGGGTTCCCCCTCGCGTAGGAAATGTAATTCACGCTTGTTGACACTAGTTACACTTGTTTGTCTTAGGGTATAAATTTGCCGTGTCCCTTTTAATTTTCGCTGAATATGAAGAACCAAGTTTGGTTCGAAAAGTTCAAAACATGTTTATGTCAAATTAACTAATTAATATTTTAATTGTTTATGTCCACTGGAATGTCTCAACCGTTTACGTCTTCGGGACTTGTCTTTTTTTTGGAATGTCGATGAAGTGATGTCAAACTGCGCTTTCCACCTGAATGTTCTATTGCAAATTTAGATTTTCCATCGTTTTTTCATTCATTTAAATGTTCAAATTTTTTTATTTCTACAAGCAGAAGACACAGCTACTGCCATGAATACGGTTGCTAAAGGTGGTGGAATATCCATCATATCAGATAAGGAGGTATGTCGATTTCAAATTCTTCTTTAGAATAGGAAGGAGGATAATAGACCTTTAGCTATTCTACAAAAGAGTCTGGATTGAGCAATATTTTTATTCTTATTAGAGCTTTACCACTGTAGTGCACATTCGGAAATGCTACAAAATATGTAAAAATGTCGTTCGATGCAAACTCTTTTGTAGAATAGCTAAAAAGTCTATTGTGATTATTTGGTTTGATAATATACCAAAGACATTGTGTCTCTTCATAAACTTTGTTGATAAACAAATTTATTTTCTTAATGCAAAAATGAGAAGCTCGTACCCAACAAATAATATAAGGGCCAAATTTATCCATAGATATGATTGCTGTTTTTGTTTGGCAACGCAGGGTCCTTAAACACAAGGGGGAATTTTGCATAGAAGGAGCAAGAAGGCCTCATTAATGTACGCGAGCGCCGCTCGCAGGCATGAAATTTCATTACACATTAGTTTGTTGGCACCTTTACCGTACTCAAGAGTGCTTTGATTGCAGGCACATTTTCCCCGACCATTTGCTTGCAGGCACAGAATACTTTCAATGAGGCCTGGGAGCAAGTACATTTAGCTTACCAATATGTATTCATAATTTCGGCAGATACGGGAACAAACGCTGTACACGCCTTCTAAGCCAGCTAAGTATTGCAGTGCCGTCCGCTAAGCTGCATTGCTGCCGCATACAACCCTTCCAAATCACATAAAAATGTTTCTTCTGATCGCAATGATTTCTGTCTCCCCTNATTTAGATTTTCCATCGTTTTTTCATTCATTTAAATGTTCAAATTTTTTTATTTCTACAAGCAGAAGACACAGCTACTGCCATGAATACGGTTGCTAAAGGTGGTGGAATATCCATCATATCAGATAAGGAGGTATGTCGATTTCAAATTCTTCTTTAGAATAGGAAGGAGGATAATAGACCTTTAGCTATTCTACAAAAGAGTCTGGATTGAGCAATATTTTTATTCTTATTAGAGCTTTACCACTGTAGTGCACATTCGGAAATGCTACAAAATATGTAAAAATGTCGTTCGATGCAAACTCTTTTGTAGAATAGCTAAAAAGTCTATTGTGATTATTTGGTTTGATAATATACCAAAGACATTGTGTCTCTTCATAAACTTTGTTGATAAACAAATTTATTTTCTTAATGCAAAAATGAGAAGCTCGTACCCAACAAATAATATAAGGGCCAAATTTATCCATAGATATGATTGCTGTTTTTGTTTGGCAACGCAGGGTCCTTAAACACAAGGGGGAATTTTGCATAGAAGGAGCAAGAAGGCCTCATTAATGTACGCGAGCGCCGCTCGCAGGCATGAAATTTCATTACACATTAGTTTGTTGGCACCTTTACCGTACTCAAGAGTGCTTTGATTGCAGGCACATTTTCCCCGACCATTTGCTTGCAGGCACAGAATACTTTCAATGAGGCCTGGGAGCAAGTACATTTAGCTTACCAATATGTATTCATAATTTCGGCAGATACGGGAACAAACGCTGTACACGCCTTCTAAGCCAGCTAAGTATTGCAGTGCCGTCCGCTAAGCTGCATTGCTGCCGCATACAACCCTTCCAAATCACATAAAAATGTTTCTTCTGATCGCAATGATTTCTGTCTCCCCTTTTATGGTGTTCATTCGAGGTGAGGCTGCTCCATAATTGTGCCTTCGCAACTTGCCTGTGCAAGTGGAACTATTTGAAACAGGAGCATTTAGAGGCAGAAGGGGAAAACCAGAAATAGTGCTCTGGTTAATTTAACAAATGGAATTCAGCCCGGTAACCCTCCAGCTCAATTCCCCTAAAACGGAAAACCTGAGATTTGCAGTCTCACTGCCCTAAAGACTAAAAGCCTATGACTACCGTAAAAGCTCTATTAAGCCCCCGGGGGCTTATTTATTTTCAGAGACTCCAGAAGGGGGCTTAAAAGAGAGGGGGGCTTTTTAGAGAGGGGGGCTTATTCACAAAGTCAAATGACAAGGATATAAATGATATCTTTTCACGTCTTTTACCTCATATTTTGCAGAATCAACAGACAATTTTACGAGTCGATTACACAATTTCAACGCAGTTTTATCCCAAACCATATCAAAATTAACATGCAAACTTGTTAGTTGAATGAATGGAAAATCTTTGGTAACGTCTGGCATTTGATATAAGTGGGAGGGGCTTAATAGAGAGGGGGGCTTATTTAAACTTTTGGCTTAGAGGGGAGGGGCTTATTAGAGAGGGCGCTTAATAGAGAGGGGGGGCTAAATAGAGCTTTTACGGTAGATGACCTTCAAGAAACATGAAATTTTACGTGAACCTGTAAGTCTTTGTTTGGAAACAAAGCATTAATTATTCATAGACAAGATTACATCTGTCACCACATGCAACTGTTTCAATTGTTATCGAACAAAGAACTATTATCTTGTAAAACTAGAACTTTTATTTGGTAAAACAAAGAGGCTATTATTTGGTCGAGCATCAGGATTATTGTCTATTGTATTCACTGCAATTGGTTTTAGATAAGGCAGCTGCCCGATTTTTTGAAGCTGCCAAAGTTTCACTGGATTTGGTCTTTCATTTCACTTTGTCTTTCAACAATTCGTGTTGATTCTTCAAGAGCATATTTGAGCTACTGTCAGTGTACAGTTTACGATAACCGTAGTAATTGAGAGCATTAATAGTTGACACTTTAAGTTCTGGCAGTCTACATATTGTGCTGTTGACAATAATTCAGAGCACTAATAAATGTCACTCTAACTTCTAGATGCTTCAAAGAGGTCTGAGCCAGAGCTCGCAACATTCAAGCCATGGGGAATCCCCTCTCCCATCACCTGCCAGCCAGCAGCCAATAGCCCGTCCGCAAAGGTCCATGTCTACATCTGCATGTATGGCGTATAGTTCTGTTGCTGAATATGGTATCAGTACAAATATCCCATTAAGCAGTAGTGCACCGTCTTATGAGAAGGCGCCGGGGTCTGGTAGACGAAGTAGCAGTATTACGAGCAAGGATGGTGATCAGGTATGTCGAGTTTGTTGCTTAATTTTCATCAACGGAATCAAACTTGAAGTAATCAAAACTTTACTATAGTAACGGAGTGCAAGCCTGAATTTACGCTACGCAGCGTAAACAAACTTGCACTCCGCCCCAACTATACGACTGTATTTAAGTTCGCTGCTCGCAGCTAGATAAAGGGTTCTCGCATGAGAGAACAAATGTCTATTGTTACTTTTGTTGCTCTTGCACCTTTCAGTTTATTTCACTTGCTCGCTACTCCGCATAGGCCAAATCGTGCATGATTATATTGTTGTAAACAGCGCTATATTTATGCTGTAAGAAATGAGCTGATTTCCATGATAACATCGATGGTTTAAATGCACATTTATTGTGGAGTTTGCAGCTAAATTCCCTTTCAAGAGATTAGTATTTATGTATATTTTTATAGGGAATTAAACGAATCATGAAGTGCTATTATGAGTAAATATAACGAACCTAACTTGAACGAAACGTAACCTAAATCGAGGACCTAAATCCTAGCCAAACCGACAACTAATCCTTAGGTCACTCTAAACTAGCCATGGCTGTCCTAGAATAACAACAAACGACGGCTTTCTGCCGGAAATCTAACCAGTTTCAACATTGAAACACTATAGCAGAAGACTGCATGCATTAAATTCCAGTTTAATTAAAAGTCAACAGTGAAACATTATTCGGAGCTGTTTGATCTATTTTCTCAAAATTTTCTGGAAAGACTTTACATTAACAACAGGCCTAAAATCTTAATCACGGAGATAATCTGGATTATGTTATTGCAAACTACATGCTACTACGTGTTCAGAATTATTCACCCATTCATCTATTCAGTCCAAGAGACTTATCCATAAAATATTTAAAATCACCTGTTATAGCTTGAATTGGTTGAAACCAAAACTTTGATCAAATCCATAACATTATTCAACCGGCGAGGAGAAGAAATAAACACATTATTTCAGTTCAGCGTAATTTTTCAAAATCTGTCTTCGTTAATATTCTTGAATCTTTCCCCTCCCTCCCCCTTAAAATAGAACAGTTTTCGTCTTAGGGCATCCATGCTCTAAATGTATTTATAGTAAACAAAGATTTCCTATATTTAGCGACCCCCGCGAGCGTGATTTAATTCTAAGGAAAAGTAAGTCAGGTGCATATTTCCCATGGGGTAATTTCATTATTTTAAAGCCCTCCCCCTTTACATGTCACAGTTGTACTCAAAAAGTAGTTATGGTAAACAAAGATTTCCCGTGGCTACCGACCCCCGCGAGCGAGATTTAAGTTTAGGGAACATTACATCCGGTGCATGTTTTCCAGGGGGTAATTTCGTTAGGCCATATAATCATCATCTATTGCTTTGGCGAATATCAGAATTGCAAAAAAAATTCTTTGAAAGCAAGGTTTGTTTTCTTATGTTTCTGAACATTCCCATAACTGGAACAATGATTTACTTTTTGTTTTTATTTTTGCGCTGTGTTGTTTTGTTGAGCATAGAAAGAATTCTTGTTTCAATAAACTTCAAATATTTTTTGCTGGTGCTATAATTCCCTTTATTTACCCATACGAAATAATATTATTCCAAACCTATAATCGCGTAACTACATTATCTTATCTCTTCAAAAATCGTTTCAACTCATTCTGAAGATCTTGAGAGATATTAAATTTGTATTGTTAAAAAGATTTGATATGTTTTAAGAGACAGAATATTAATCAACTCGAGTCAAACCGTATTTCATTATTATTTAATGTCAAATTCGTAACTTTTGCAACAGTAGCGGGTGAATTAAAAACTATCTTGAACAAAACCATGAAGCCGATTTAAAAATTTTAAAATTCAAGTGGTTGACTGAGACTTTTTATTTAATTTTTGAGGATATTTATATGATTTACAATGCATTGTTTTGCTTTTAAATGGGGGTATTCCCCCAAAATATTTTCCATGGCTTTGGTTAAAAATTGATATTATCTGTTCAATTTAATTCAATTTAATTCATTTTTCGACTTTTAAAATGTTCAAAAAAAGCTGTTATCGTGGCTCAGGGAGTTGCTCCAGGGGATTAGGTTCCTGTTAAAATTCCCATCCTTGAATGAATCTATCATCTACGAATTGTTTTCTTCGTTAATCTAGCTTGAGGTATTTGATCTTATTTAAGATGGCGATTTAAAGTGTACAACATAATTTTGTTAAGCAGCGGTCAAGCCTGCTGCTCTTGTGGATGAGAGATTACAGGCCAATTTCCACTTCAGATTACTAGTTCTCATCGGACTTAGCTGTTCACAGTTCTAACCAGGACGGAAAACTGTTTGCGGTTTATAGCTCTTCGGAGGTTTTGACTGTCTACAAGGCTTCTTCAAAGCTCCTACAAAGATTAGCCCTGCTAGGTCGGCTGATTTTCAGCTGAGATTTGACATCGCATCGATTAGATCTCTCAAGAGAGATCATGTTTCTAGAAAGGCCACATCAAGTTTAACCTCAATCATTTGAACAAGTTTCAACTCCAACTACGCGATAAATCAATCAATCAATCAATTTACAGTCTGTTCATTCAGCTCATAGACAAATTTAGCAACTTGGTCCATTAATCGCAGCGCTAATTTTTTCATCGTATTTCACTTCGGCGGAGTCCAAGCAGACACTGTTCTTATGGATGTGTTTGATGGGTATCAATTCTGAAAACGGTAGACTTGGTAGACTCGGAATTTGTGTTTGATTGACTCAGAAATTCTCAAAACGGTAAGTTTTGTAGGTTTGGAAGGCCTTCTCAACCTTCTGCTTCAAAAGGCAGAAGGTTTGGCTGACTTTGGAGAGATTCTCGTTTTCGCCATGGTGAATCCAAAACTTGCTGTTGTAAAGATTTTTGTGCTTGATTGGGAAATATATTTCCGTCTCTGCGAAGTTTACTGTTTTCAGAATTTGGTAGGTTTGGAATTACCAATCAAACACACCTTATATACCACATTCACACTTGCAAGTTAAACCAGCTTATACTAAACCAGGTTATCAAATGTTGCGTTTTCATTGGTCAGTCCACCAAATCAAGTTCATTTGATTGGTTGAAATTTGACCTGGTTTAGATAAAGCTGGTTTAACTGTGTCAACGTGAATTGGGTAATAGTCCCCCTTTTGAGCTGTTTTTTTTAATTGGTTGTCCTGGGTTTTGGACAGTTTGTACATGTGGTTGTTGTTGGATAGTGAAGCAAAGGACTCTTGTCGTAAGTCAAATGATTTAAAATGACTTCTTTTATTTATCGTAGCTTCCATATCATACAAGTGGTGAAACAAGGGCATACAACAAGCAATCATCCTCGAGTTCATTTTATGCCTCATCAAATACCGTTGACTCTGTTGTCGAGAATGCGTTAGATGAATTTCATTTAGGCCTAGAAGATATTGATTTGATTGATACAGTAGACAGAGATTTAAATGATAATGCTTCGATTGGCTCGTCGATTGGTTCTGGACAATTAGGCCCTGGTCCTCTTGGAGTACTGCAAGCAATTGGCTCGGATCCTGTGGCCATTCCAGGGTCGGAAATTATGCGTCATCAGTCATTCACGTCACAAGCTTCAACATCACCAACTTCACCGTTAGGACAATTAGGACAATTCTTCACCCCAGCACAGGTAATTTCTTATGGCTTATTGTTGTTCATGAAAATTGTTCATATTTCTCTGTTTCTTTTTCAACACGATTGTCAAATTCCACTGGCTTTGCTAGAAAGAGGCTACAGTTTTTGAAAATCATTAGAATTAATTTTGCAACAAACTCTACAAATTGTATTTTTTCAGCAGTATCTAAAAACGCCAGAAGCTAAACGGTAATAGAGTTGCAGCATTTTTAAACAGAAAGCTAAATTTTGCTCTTTCTTTTTAGAATCTCTTTATTTTTAGAATCATATTGGTTATGTTAGAAGCCCAACCGGGAAAGTTCCAGGAGCTACGCAGTCTTCATCCTCGTTCTTCGATGGTATGAACGTCCAATCACCCAAGCAGCAGATGACGTCACCGCTTGGCCTGACCAGCGGCTCAGACACACATCGGCTATCTGAAGAAGTCATCGCTCTCAGGAGTAAATTATCTTCATTTGAAGAGTCTTGGAATCAAGCAAAACAAGCTTGTGAAGCATGGAAACGAGAAGCAACTGAGCAGTCGGAGAGATCTAAAACCATAGACAGGGAACGATTGATGCTTCAGATTAAATTTGGGGAGGTGAGCTGACTTTCCTTTCTCGTTAATTCATGTAAAATGTTGTCTGTTTATTTGTTATCTGGGCAATACAGAGGATTATATTGTCGGATCCTTTGTTGAAATTCTGTTTCAGAAATTGCACTGACCATTTTAACGGCAGTTCGAGGCTTAAATAAGCAGCAGATTTAGGCTAGGAAAGATGGCTATTAGAATTGCTGCCTGTTTGCTATCTATAAAGAAAATAATGATCTATAATATTGACAATAATTTGAAGGAAATGATGAATTCATTTCAATGTTTGCTAATTTTCTTAAAATTGTTATTTTCTGTTTTATTTTCATGACAATGAAATTTAAAGACTGTCTCTTTTTTGCTTGAGAAAGATTTTGAATTTACAGCTTGGAAAAGCTTACTTTGAGCTCTTCTTTTTTAAAACACACTCTAATTACTGAAAGAATTGTTTAATTTGGTAATTTACGACCAGATCCGACGCGTAGGGTATCTAATAGTTGGATGTCTCGTTGATATATGCAACCTCGTCACAGGCTTGAACTGGACAACTGTGTTCTAGGTTGCAATGTATCCTCGTGCTCCCTGTGGTATCGTCTTGTAACTATGTTCTGTTATTGTAAATTTTTTGATTGATATACAGTAAGGCCCCGCATTTAAGAAACCAATTTTTCACACCTTAGCCTAAAGTTTTTCTTATGTCTGTGGTACTTTTCATTTTTTAGGCTAAAAGTTTCTTAAGTTTCTTATTTCTTTTCTGGAAAGTCCTGGAAAAATAGGCTACAACAGAATGGGATTATCTATAGATATATTAGCCCTATGTGTATGTCATCAATGATTGTCAAGAAAATAAAATAATCCCATTCTGATAAAATGATAAAATAATACCACGAGTGAACTACTGTATAGAACTGTAAAGATTGTTTTTAGTTGTTTTTAAAGATCTCTTAAGAATTTTGTTCCATTTCTATTTTATCAACCAAAATACAAGAAACTTTATATTTGGTGTGAGCCTCAAGTGTTTTATAAGTAGGGGAACTAATTATTTTTCAGTAGCCTAAAAGTTTCTTTTAAGTGGTTTCTTAAATGCGGGGCCTTACTGTATCAGAACAAAATGTGGTATTGTCCTTCTAGCATATCACGTTCCGAAGATAGACATGTGCATATAGTGACATCGCTTTGTTTAAAAATTTGAATATATCTGACTGTTTCGTGGTGCTTTTGGTCAATCTCTTTTCAGACAGCCTGAACAACTGAAATGCTTTTTTGAGTATTTTGCTTAAAGTTGTAATGTTCGCACTTTGGCGATTGAAAGTTATAGTGCATGTATTGAAACTTAACTGAATCTTTTTGATGATATGAAACTAATTTTTCGTTTCATTCTACAGGCGGAAGCAGAAGCAAAGAATCTTAGGCATGAAATTGAGGCACGACATGGTGGCCCACATATTTATAGCATAAAAAATGTTAGCGAATTAGATTCATTGACTAGTTTGGAGCTGAAGCAAATTCATAAGCAATTGAAAGTGGATATTTGCCGTTTGGAAAAGGTTAGCCTACTAATCGATAATTATTCTTTTGTTGAAGAAATATGTCATTTTGTTTCAACAGCCCATTACGGCACTGCGCATTCTCTTGTCTTGATATCAGGAAAATTTCTACTCCTTGCCAGAGTTTTTACGTGGTCTACTTTCTCGAGAATTTTTGGTTTTGATTAGCTCAAGTTTACCGAATAATCAATCAAACAATCAATTAATATATTGAACAACTTTCGGAAAACTTTTGCAGATATAAGGAAAAAGCGACTTACAGAAGCTTATAGACTGTTTTTTATTCTTCTTGCAGTCTGAAAGTGATTACTTTTCTTCTTCGCAAAATCTGAATTACAAGAGTTATTGAACTGACTAATAGTCAGTTTACCGGCCACTTTGCTGGATTTTGTCAAATTTCAAGACACTGTAAAAAATGTATGTGTTGCCCTGTAGAGCCTACGGACTAGCCTTTGAGGGTTATTGATACAGACGGCATGACGTCACAGCAGCATTAAAAACACGACGCCATCTTGTTTTGGGGTAAATGTTGAGAACATTTCTATAGGAATCTATAGGAAATTTGCAAAAAGTTGCATAAAATTGCTCCTCTATTCTACCTTGCGATAGTGAGTAGGGAAAGGATAGGTAGCAATTGTCAGTAAGACCTAAACCTATGAAATAAACACACCAACATGCTGTTTTTAAAAGCAAAACAAAAATTTAGGTCAAGAAAGCTGTGAAAAACTTGCCTTTGCGTCGATAATTTCGTAGTTAGCACCACAAACTCTGTCGGCTGTGAGTCGCTCGTTGCTTCTTCAAAGTCAACCTTCCTTTTAGACATTCGCCTATCTATCTGCTAAAGTTTTTCAATAATTTGAACAGCCTCCAAGCTTTTGAATTGATTTATTGCGATAAATAAACGAGACACTCTCAAAATCCCAGTGCGACACTATACTTTGTAATGGCTTCATTTACCCCAAGTCTGATTTTTTAGCGCGAATTGATCAAGTCACGTGACACGTCGTCTGTATGAATTGTTGGCAAAGATTGATATTTAGGCAAACCTCCTTAAAGACATCGCTCTGTTATGTAGGATTTACGTTGCACCATTTTTATGTCGGACTAATTTATTTGCAGATCATTAGCAAGAGAGAATCAATGTTATGTACAATATGTGAGAAGAATCAGCGAAATTTGGTGACATATCCATGTTCACATTGTGTCATGTGCGATATCTGCTCAACAAAGAAAGATGATTGCCCATTTTGTCATGTGGCAATAGCACAAAAGAATGTCGTGTCCATCCCACTATGAAGATGGTTAGTCTAGTTCTTTCTTTATTGCAATTAGGGTTATATGAATAGTAGTAAACATACGCTTTTTCATCGGGAACTGGGGAGGAGATGCCTGGATTGCTGGTCTTTTGATTCCTGTCCGAG
The DNA here is from genome assembly GCA_004194415.1 of Aurelia aurita. Lineage (NCBI taxonomy): Eukaryota > Metazoa > Cnidaria > Scyphozoa > Semaeostomeae > Ulmaridae > Aurelia > Aurelia aurita. The sequence continues at coordinate 25,916 of REGM01000244.1, read as the reverse complement.
CTTCTGCGAGGCAGCTTTATATGCTGAGTATTCGAGCATCTGGTACAGCAGACTAGACTCAATACATGTCGTAGTTTCGCTCTTTGATTGAACTGATAACGCTACAACAACGACAACAACAACAGTAATTCAATGAGATGTGATGTGATGAGCGTAAGTTGAGGGTCTTATGCAGTGAGGCTAACAGCAGACCTTATAAACTCAAATTTTTGCACAAATACTCGTTGAGCTGCAGGTCAACTTTACCAGGTGTACCAAAGAACTTCCACTGTTCACAGGCCATCATAAATCATATACCCGGCCGATCTAGAAAATTTATTATTTGATTATTAATCAACACCTGAAGGAATACTTTGTGAAGTTTCTTCCACTGTTTGACCGGCTACTTATCGAATTGTAAGCAATTTATTTAAAATATTTACCCTCAAAATAGCTAAAATCGATCAAAAAAATCAATCAAATTTTCTACAACTTTACAGGACAAAGCTCTTCGAGATCGAGACAAACCTAGAAATTTTGACACAACACAGTGAATTGTAGGCACCTCCTGCCCAGTACTATCTTATGGTGATTATTACATTACCGGAATAGGGTACTTTATAGCAACTATGGGTAATGATCAATGCTTTTGTGGTCAAAATGAATGCGGAGACTATAGTTATTAACAAGTTAGAATTTTCTTAATGCTTGCATTTTTTGCATAACAATTACCATGAAAAAGAACCTTGAAGCTCGACTAGAGCAGGATGCTAACCTTTACACGGAGGAAGTCCCTTAATAAGGATAGAGAAAACTGCAATAGACGATTACGGAAAAGATGGCTTCAGGGGGCATTTGACCAAGATGCATTGCGTTCTATATTGGAATCAGTGATTCTATAGAGATTCGATCATCAAACGCTATGAATCTTGGTCAAATGCCCCCCGACGCCATCTTTTCCGTAATCGTCTATTGGATGAGCTGCAACAGTATAGAATTTAGTTCCACCAATAGTCTAGATTTTGTACTTTGAAAATCACGCATAACTGCACAGGCTACTGCACAGCAAATGGGGAGATTCTCGACTGATTCTATGGTCGAAGAAAAATATCAGATACGATTTGGTAATGAAATTCAACCAAGAAAATTTTATAACTTTAATGTGTTCTAGTCCATAGATTGCTAGCATCGGACAGAGTGAAGTATTTCTTGCACAAGTTTCAACAGCCTTTTTCACGCTAGTAGACCTACAAATCATCTGGACGGACAAGACGTCTAATAGTTGTTCGTCTGGTATGAATTTAAGTCGGTCTTTTCGAGGACTTGTCTGTGTAGACAAACAAATCTTCTTCGAAATATCATCTGGATAGACCATGGGCGTTCGGAAACGCGGTAGTTATTCCTACAAAATTTTTTCCTCCCTATGTCCCTATGACCATTCCTCCCTGTGTCCCTATGCCCGTGAAGGTTGTTGTTGTTGTGCCTGGTTTTCCTTGTTTCCCTGTGTTCTGATTTGAGTGACTGTGAACCACTGCTGTGAATTGAAGAAATGAAAAGAGTTCTTCTTTCTCTTTCTCCTTCTCTATCCCCTGACGCAACAATAACAACCTTCACGGGCATAGGGACACAGGGAGGAATGGGCATAGGGACACAGGGAGGAAAAAAATTGTGTAGGAATAACTACCGCGTTTCTTAACGCCCATGGATAGACGGACAAAATCAGACGACTCGTACGTCAAAAAGTTTATCCGTCCCATTTTCGCACCAGAGGACTTGTCCGTCTAAGACTTCTTGTCCATCCAGGCGATTTGTTTGCCTTCATTTGTGAAAAGGGCTAATGTAAACAGATTCTACTTAGCCTCTGCGCAGCCTCAACTTTTCTTTGGCGCTGCGTGCAGGCTAGGCCGAGTTTTTCTATCCAGCCTGTCTGGTAACCTGTTACTTCGGAATTTCCGGATGACTCAGTAGTCCAAAATAGTCTCCCTGCTAGAATCGTTTCATTATTCCGGTTTGTTTTGATTTTTCAATTAGGTTACAAGATATTAGAAAAATAAGCATATGAAGTAAATTTATGGTAAGTTAGAAATGGCTTTAAAGTTATATACCGCGCATTGCCTAACTAAGATTTTTACAATTTAAGTGCTCTTATATTTCTAGCGAACTTGCTTTCAATTATCTGTTAATTGCTGCTTGTAATTTGTTGTAGGTCAGGAGTGTTTATTTTCAAATTGTTGATTTGTAGGGTGATAGATAGGTTTTCTTGCCATACTGCAAGTAATTCCGTATGGACACATCACTGATTATGTCCCTTTAAAGCACCCCTTAATTACTGCCTTTCCCCCATCTCATGACCCATTTTTCGGAGATGGAGCTTCGTTTTCAATATGAGGCTCAAAGAGAAAATTGGCAACATTTTCATGAAAAATGTGCAAACTTTCGACCAATTGCCAACTTCCTTGTGCTTATAAGCAATTTTTGTATCATTAGTTAAGCGTTATTCACAAGCCAGGGTGGGAGGTTGTTATTTTAATTGAGAGAATGTAGTACTGTGACTCCTTACCAGTTGTAGTTTCATAGAGCAAAGTTCCGAGAATTGTTTTGCTTAATGCCCAAATTCTGTAACTCATTTGGGAATTTGCAGTGCTATAAGCAATATTTGCTAGGTGCGAGAGAGGTAGCCTTTATTATTTTGTATTGTAATAAACTTACTACCCCACGTCGTAACAGTTACTTAGGCTATAGAGGTAAATATAGGGAAGTAGAAACACACTAGAGAATCATTGTTGTATTGCACAAATTTTTATCCACCAAATATTATGCTTGCTTGTGGCAAGGAAATTTATAGTTACTTGCTTTCTTTTGGGTGAGACATCTGTAGCTAGTAGAGGAGGTCTTGGGGTATGAGTGTCTAAACCGAGAAGGCGAACCAGGGTTGCAAACGAACTTAGGTTTACTCAGTTGTTAAAGAACTTGGTACAAAAATGCAAGTGAAGCTTTCTTGGCTGTGATTCAGTTGTGAAACCTAGTAGCAATGCAGGGAGACAGTCTCTCCCCTCTTAACAACACAAGAATCGTTGGAGGAAAGTACTGGGTAGGTAGCTGGCTATACTCTCTTTTACTTGCCATAGCATCCCATTTTCATCCAAGCTCTGCAGCCATTTTTGTTTAGCTCGCAAACTGTCGTTACAGCTGCATCTCGTATCACTGTCGCACAAAAAGTGCGGGAAAATAGTTCACCGATTCAGTCCCAGACCTCTTCTTTAGCCAAGGACAGTTTCAGTAGCAGATGGTAGTTTTCGATAGAAAGCACCATCAATACTTTCATTTAGCTGTAATTAGTTTATTTTAATCGATTGTGAGGCGCATCGTCAAATAATTTTCTACTATCAAAATAGGCATTAAATTCATTCACCATTCCTTAAATGAGTTTTATAAATATATTATCGTATATCGCAAGGGTATTCTTAGGCCAATCTTATGAGGAAGCGAGCCAGCCTTTCCTTGTAGAGGAGGCCCACTTTGCTGAAGTACCAGGTTGCTGTTAAGTCCCATGGAAAGTACCATTCGTTTATATGAGAAGAGAGTTGGCCCTCCTTGGAGAGCCCTCCTAGTTGTTATCTGGCTATGAGTATCCGTGATCAAGTGGAAGGCCCTCCTTGGGGGTTGGTAGCAAAAAACGAATTAACGCAAGACGCAGTCATGTTGGTTTGGGCTATCATGTCAGCATGGGCCCAAATCTTGATTGGCTTACATATTAGACACACTTCTGCAAACTGGACCAATCCCATTGCTAAAAAATTACAACAGACTCAAATTTGTGCTTATTTTACCGCGTTTACTATCAAACCAGGATACGTACCGTAGTTTTTACAAATCTTGTGAAAATTTTTTCCCGAAAGTACGTCTAAACTGTTTGGAATTTGTTTGTAAAAATATATTTTGAAAATTTAGATTTCTCTGCCGCAGATAAAGGTATTGCGAGGGATGGTAGAGACGCCAGAATGGGCCTAAATGTGGGTTTGTTGATGTTTTTATGCAATATGATTGGCCCATTTCTCGAAAGCATTCCTAATTTGACAGCTAATCAAGATTTCATGCCTATGTTTATCATTTCTAGCCCTCGCCCTATGTCTAACCCTATTGCTATGTCTCTTGTAATAAACCGTAGCTGGAAATCACCACGCATTGTATGGTTAGCCCTTGCAGAAGAGCTGGCTCGCTTCCATATAAACAAGGCCTAAGCAACTGTAGTATTAGTGCGTAAAAAATTCCCAAAAAATTAGATACATACCTGCGTTGTGTTCCCTTTATCCTATTCATAACAAATTTTTATCATCTTCTTTGTTTTAATGTTGCTAGGAGCTAGACTTTAGAATTCATAGCTATAATCATAATCATAACTAGGATTTGTTATTATAGATTAAAGTCAGTCTCAAATTAGAAGTCACTTGAGATTTGCGATAACGCAAAATTTATCATAAAAAACAGTTCAATTGTTTTATTCGCGGACATTTTCACGTGACATCTAATTTGAGACAGACTCTAATGTACCCTAGCTGCTAGAGTCCCTTTCAGGGAAATAGGGAGCTCTTTTTTTCGATTTCATCTATTAGAAAATTTTGTCACTCTAGGCTATTTGCATGGAATCATTAGCTCCGAGAAGGAACACTTGATTTTTCGTCGCCGTGAATGGCAAAATCATCCAGCATTGGTTCTAGCAGTCATAAAAGTGTTATTTTGCACATAACGACTGGACTTGCCCAAGTCTCTCCCGCGTACTTAAAGCCTAACAAATTACCTCTACGAAGGAAAAAAGATAAGTGGTACCTCTGCGATCCTTCGCAGAGGTCATTATTTATCTATGGATTTTGGTTTCTTAGGCTTCTTGGGTTTTAGGGTCTTAGGTACACGGGAGGGACTTGGGCAAGTCCACATAACGACAAGTTTGATTTAGATATAATATGCTACGAATATCTACCTTGTGTCCCGAAAAAGGTAACAGATTTGATCAGGGCTATCGATGCGAATTTAGTTCCAATCAATTCACAATAATTGTACGCTGACCCTGAAAACTTAACTTGAACATAGATTCCTTGCTCGTTGATTGTGCTTTCAAAGTTGAAATAGTAATCTTGAAAGTTCAAATTTGCCTTCACCTCCAAACCAGAGCGTTGGCATTTTGGCCTAGCAAATTCCTGAAGCGCGGCAAAATTTAAAATTTAAATTGAAGACATTAAAAACTGCACAATAGGTGAGCTCTAGCAAAATACGATATAATCTAAGTTTTGTTTCAAATTGTATCGAGGTTACTGTTGACATATTCGCTGTGCCTCAGGAATTTGTTTAGGCCAAAACGCCAAAACTCTGGTTTGAAGGTGAAGGCAAATTTGAACTTCAAGATTAATATTTCAACTTTGAAAGTACAAATATCAACCAGCAAGATATCTGTGTTCAAGTTAGCATTTCAGGATTAGCTTTAAAATTATTGCGAATTGATTGGAGCAAAATTCGCATCGCTAGCACTGATTAAAGCTGTTATCCTTTTCGGGACACCCGGCACCGTATTTCACAATTATCCCGCACAGAGCAGTTAGTTTACTATGTTGCAAAGTAAGTTTACAAGGCGTTATGTTATAGGGTAGCTGTAGGCTTTTCCCGGGTGAGTGAAAAACAAGTTTTGGGTTTGAAAAATTACTAAAATTCGTCAAAATTGTTTCTAACTTACCCGGTATGATCGGGCCATTATTTTGGAATTTGGAATTTAACATACCGGACCTTAGAAGCAATGCATGTTAGACTTTTTTCCAATTTTCACGTAACCAATTTAAGTTGAAATTTACAAATTTTGATTCGTTTTAAAATAACCTTTCGGTCAGAATACCGCTTTGACAGCAAATTCAGTGGATACAACATGGTTAAAGAAAGATCTTCCAATTCCCGCTTTTGGGTTATTTATATTAATAATAGCATTTCCAGCTTAGCTAAGAGCGGCATTGTCGCTAAAAAATTGCTGCTCCTTGTAAAGCAAGTTCTTGGGGGCGAAACTATTTCTTAAACACCCTAGTTATGAATACATCCCTTTTTGACCGTTTATTTGCCAGTGAAGGTAAACTAAGAACAATTCTGAAGAACTTTCCCTTAGGAACTCACTTGAGTGCAAAGTTACCAAAGAAAGGTCACTCAAAACTGCATTTTCAAATTTGTTATCCTATCCCTCGCTTTTTCTTATTTCATCATCCCCATAAAGCCACTAAATCTTGGTATCCACTAGGCGTTAACTCGCGTTAATACAGGTGCGATAATCGCGTTTATTTTTAATTCTAATGGGAACGACCCCTTGTAAATTGACGCAGGACCTTNGTTCTTGGGGGCGAAACTATTTCTTAATTAGTTATGAATACATCCCTTTTTTGACCGTTTATTTGCCAGTGAAGGTAAACTAAGAACAGTTCTGAAGAACTTTCCCTTAGGAACTCACTTGAGTGCAAAGTTACCAAAGAAAGGTCACTCAAAACTGCATTTTCAAATTTGTTATCCTATCCCCTCGCTTTTTCTTATTTCATCATTCCCATAAAGCCACTAAATCTTGGTATCCACTAGGCGTTAACTCGCGTTAATACAGGTGCGATAATCGCGTTTATTTTTAATTCTAATGGGAACGACCCCTTCTAAATTGACGCAGGACCTTTGACGCCAGTTGGCGCAAATAGAATCTCAAGGTTGAAGGCAAGACTTTTTTATTTCAATTTCAAAATTAATTACGAAACAATTTAAGTGTATGAGTGTTTAAAATAAATGGCAAGCAAAAAGACAAATTATAGTAAAATTAACACCGCGTTGACGCAATTTGATTCGCGCTAATGGCGTCAAAGTGTTTGCATTAATTTGAAGAAGGCGTAGATAAACGCGATCTAACATACGTGATTTGGCGAGAGTTGAAGAGCCATTGTCACCTAGGGTCCTTTGCGGGCACGCTGCAATTTCAGACTGTCTAAAACTCGAATTTGGCCTAAGCGGAAAATATGGATCCACACTGCAGAAGTTGAACTGATGGAAACGTTAACTTTAGTTTACTTTTCTATGAGTCCAACCACTGCAATCCATATTTTCCGCGTAGGCCAAATTTGATTTTCAGACAGTCTGAAATTGCAGCGTGCCCGCAAAGGACCCTGGATGACAATTACTCTTTAACGCTCCTGGTTGGAACTAAGCTTGTCATTGTAGAAAATCTCGCAAGTCGTTGTAATTAATAAACATATCACACACAAATAAATGTATTTTTCTTGTAATGTGTCAGCACTTTAGGTAAATTAAGTCTGCTTCTAGCAATTGAATTATGAAACTCATAAGACATTATATTCATACTGCCTGATACTAGTAAAACGTAGCTGTTATTTCTTCGTTCGAATCTTCGGTAAATTTAAATTTGATAGTTACCCTAAATTTGGAAACGGGGAATTTCCATTGATTTTCAGTTTGCAGTTTCAAGGAGTCCCCAGTATTGTCCTTCTTAGAATCATTGTCTTCATTATTTTTCAGTCCACCATTTAAGGTTTCAGGATGGCCAGAGCCAAGTGGTAAAGCTTTTAGTATCTCAGCCAAAGATTCTTGAACGCGCGATATTTTCCTGGTAGGGCGAATATATCAATTTGCTTTGGCGATTTTCGGAACTTGTTCGAAGCTGTAAAACTGGACTTGAATGACAAAACCGAAAACCGAAAAACATAATCGAATTTGCCTACTATGTAATAAAAACAAAATTGAAGATGAGATACATTTCATTATGCAATGCAAAACTTTTACGCTAGAAAGAAAAATCTTCAATAGCAAAATGATCGAAAATTATCCAAACTATAAGAATATTCCAACCGATGAACAAAAATATATATTTCTCCAGACAAATGAAGATAATTATTTTCTTGAACTATTTGGTGAATATATATTTACTATTTACCGATATCCTGATTACAACTTGTTTTTACGCATAATTTTAACTACCCACTTACATATCATCGTTACTGTTATTATCATCGCTATAATTGTTAGTAAAATAGAAATTATTAGTAGAAAAGTAGAAGCTTAGACCATGTATCTATAGATATTGTGTCTCATA
>REGM01000244.1:0-15706 GCA_004194415.1 Aurelia aurita | reverse complement strand
ACAAAACCGAAAACCGAAAAACATAATCGAATTTGCCTACTATGTAATAAAAACAAAATTGAAGATGAGATACATTTCATTATGCAATGCAAAACTTTTACGCTAGAAAGAAAAATCTTCAATAGCAAAATGATCGAAAATTATCCAAACTATAAGAATATTCCAACCGATGAACAAAAATATATATTTCTCCAGACAAATGAAGATAATTATTTTCTTGAACTATTTGGTGAATATATATTTACTATTTACCGATATCCTGATTACAACTTGTTTTTACGCATAATTTTAACTACCCACTTACATATCATCGTTACTGTTATTATCATCGCTATAATTGTTAGTAAAATAGAAATTATTAGTAGAAAAGTAGAAGCTTAGACAATGTATCTATAGATATTGTGTCTCATATATAAAAAAAAAAAAAAGAATGCCAGTTTTTAAATAGCTGAAGATCACTGAATTGCCATGAAATATTGTGCGTGTCATATAATTGAACTTGAACCATAAATAGTGAATTGGAAAACGCACCAGTGCTTTTTCCTTTTTCGATCGACTATGCTTGAAATTGAAGGTTTGCATTTTGCAAAATTTCGCGCCAAAAATTGATTCTCGCTGAGATTGTATGTAGTCTCGATCACATTTGCTATAACGAGGCTATTTCAAAAGGCCTCTCAAAAAGCACTCTTCAACAGTTCAAGAGCATTTGAAAAGCAGCAGTTCAAGATTGGTTTGGCTGGCAATTGAACATGACAGAAGTCAACGAATTTTCTCTCGCATATGAAGGCAAACTTGGCCTTTTAAAGTTGAAGATTTCCCAGGATTCAAAGCTGTCATGTGCCAAAGACTCGGTAAGAATGAGTGGTTCTTCTACCTTAAAGAAACCCGTCCATACTTCTTGGGCCTACGTGTACGATAATTGGAATTTTTGGTTCATGCGCTCTAAGTCTGACCCTGACCCGACCCTTTCAGGGACATTCATAAAAAGTAGTTTTACTAGCAAAATAAAGGAGGGCTGGACTTTCTTTCCATGGCATAACTAGGGAAAAGGGCACTTTGGAACTGGAAAGGAATTGGTGCAATGCAGGTGCGCAAATTGAATTGAGAAGGAAGGTGAAAATCTGACAAAAGTTTCCAGATTTAAAAAAACAGGTTTAGGTTTCAAAATACTACGAAGATGTTCTCCTAAAATTCCATTTCTTGTAGAACAAAACAATACATATCGATTATCTATGTTCAAAACAAACAGTGGTGGCACCAGCCATTCCTCTTAAGAAATGTGTGTTGTGGACACAGGAAAAAATTAATTGCCAGACAGAAGGTACAGCTAACTTTTTACATTTGTCTTTGGTGAAGAATAAATACCGATTTGGGTTGACATGTCCATTCCAGTCCAACCCCTAGCACCACCCCTGAAAAAATGTAGTTTAATTGCCAGACAACAAATATTTTAGGACTAATTAACTTTTTCTTAGATACTTTATCAGCTGACTTTCTCAGATACTTTATCAGTTGTATTTAAATTTTTAAATTTCTTTTATTTCAGAATCTGAGGACACCCTTGCATTGGGCATGCTCTGGTGGCAGAAAAGATGTTGTTGACTTTCTCCTGGAAGAATTGAAAGTTCCTGTCAATGAACAAGATGATGTAAGTTAGAGATTGCAAATTTCTTAAAAGCAAAATGAAAAGTTTTGAAAAAGATCAAAATCATCGTAAATCCCAAGTTAATATAGGAAAAGTGGTATATACAATCTTCAAGAAAACCATAGTTTGTGAAGGTCTACAATATGGCCGTAGGCAGAAATATGTAGCTTTTCTGGTTTAGGATTTAGCAATTTGATGACATCACAACCTTGCAACTGGTTGAAACACAAAAAACGCTATATTTCTGAAAATAATCAAGATAAAAAAAATAAAAATAGAAATTAAAAATTGATAAAAATTGCCAATAAACAATAATGGCAAAGTATCTGAAGCTCCTTTTAAGCCATGAAGTCAAGTGGAAGATGCATCAACCATTGTGCAATCTTTTTTGATGATTTGACGCCTATGCTTGTTTTACGATAAAGATGTTGTAAATTTACAGATCATGCTTTATTTTTAGTTCAGAGGGGTCCTAGTCAGAAATTTCCATTGAATGCTACTCTTCAGTCCGGAAAGGATGGGGGGTTTGGAATAAACAGGGTGTAGAAAATTTCCAGAATCCTAATAAACAGTGGGTCTGGAATAAACGGGGTGGGTGGAAAATTTGATCTGCATTTCTGTAATGGTACAAAATGCTCAAGTTGTTTCGACTGTAGAACAAGTTAAAAATCATAGAAATTACTCTCGAGTCTGGAATAAATGTCTCCCCCTGCTTATTAATTTTTTTGACAAATATTTACCCAGCTTCTTGAAATGTGAAACATGTGAAATCATCTTTCCTGAGATGTGAATCAACTGTATTTTTCATTTCTAATAGTTATTAAAATGTGAAATACAACTCGAATCACATTCAGGAAAGATGATTTGACATGTTTCACATTTCAAGAAGCTCAAAATTAATAAACGGGGGGTCTGGAATAAGGATGTCCTGGGTGAATATTTTTCAAAAAAATAATAAGCAGGGGGAGACGTTTATTCTGGACTCGGGAGTAATTGCTGAAGATGACGAGAGTGATTGCTGCAAAGAATTTAATTGAAAAATATAAATATTTTTTCACTAAGTGGCTCTCGTATATTCCTTTTCTATCCAAACTGTTTCGTGAGCAAGACATTACATTTTTAAACAGTAAAATGTTTTACTCCAAGTTTTCTATACTGCAAACAATTTTGGACATTTAATATTTCAGACTATGAAAAATTTTGAACATTTTCAGATGTTTGAAATGTCCGAAAATATTAACACCCAAAATTGTTTGTGTTTAACGTAAATCTCATTTCTACTTTGGTATGAAGTTAAACCTTCTCGCCCCAAGTAACTTGAAGTCAATAGATATGGTGCCAGAAATATTTGTGGCCATGTTTGTTTGATTTTTAGGCCAGTTACTTATCTAGCTATGAGCAAGTTCTTTAAATATTCCTTCGTCTGGAAGAAACTAAATCAATTTAAAAACATTTATAAAATTGTCTAAAGACCAACCTGACTAGAAGAGAGAGAAAGCTTTTCAAGACATGTTTCTTCATATTTGTGATGTTGTGGCATGAAGGCATCAGCATTTTGAGGTCAAGTCTTATAATAATACTGCAAGTGCAATGCATATAAACTATTCTTTTTCTAAAAGTGAAAGTTATTCTGCAGGTTTTGTCTGATCAATGAAATTAAGGTTTTTAAGCCGTAGGTTCGTTTTAAATGTAATTTAATGTAAATTTATTTGTAGTTTTTATGGGAGGACCCTTGTAAAACCAGCACTGGTGCTGAAGGGCTACCCTCCCCTTAGGTATAATAATGAAAATTGAAAAATTGAAATTAAGCAATTCACATCTACTTTTCCTACTTGCAGCATTCTGAAAATCTAACCCTTTTTCAAAAATTCACCGACAGATTTCTGAAAAGTACCCCTTTTTCTAAAATTCTAGGTCCTTGGATCCTGTTGATTTTGTACCCCTTTTTCAGTGATTTTACAGACAGACATGATATACATTTTTCCACAACAGTGTGCCTGCCAATTTTAGTTGTCTCTTTTTATTTCTTTGTGTTTCTTTGCTGAGAATATTTCTCAATTTCACAAATCTAAAATTGCAGGCTGGATGGACAGCAATGATGATAGCAACATCAGCAGGACATGATTCCATTGTTCTATCATTATTAGAGAAAAAAGCAGATGTGCATGTTTGTAACTTCACTGGACAATCTGCTCTTCATTATGCTGCTTCAAAGAATAGATTTTCAGTAAGTGAAACCTAAATCTGTCTTTGTACATTGTCATATTTTAAAAGAATTTAGAGTAATTTTTTGTACCGGGTGTCCCAAAGTACTCCAGTTTTAAAAATCACCAAAATTCGATTATCAAACCAATCATAAAAGTTTCTTTTTGATCTCTTTTGTCAGTGGTCCAAATATGTTTAAAGAGAATAAAATGCTCGTTTTCGGTACTTAANTATCTAGAAGAATGGCACAGATCTGGTACTATAATTCCTCAGAAGAAACCGCCGTTATTTATATATTTACTTTCAATGATAAAGGCTTATGAACTAAAGCCCTTTGGAAAAGGAGAAGGTTTTTCATTTGCTCTAAGGAGGAATGCCTTTATAAAATATCCTGTCAACAGTAACCTAAGTTTATTTGAAGATTAAATGGGGAGAGGAATTCTCTAAAAATTAGGCACGTTGTGACATGTTGCAACTTGATCAAGGCAGAGAACATGGGTCGCAACATTTGAAGAAATCACAAAGTGGAAGCTTGGTCGAAAAGCTTCGTTCGACTAACACCAGTGTTGAAAGAATGCGTGGGGGGTTCTTGTGCAGAAATAATGAAGGGAATTATGCTTTAAAAGAAGAAGGTACCGGGTGACCCAAAAGAAAATTTCACGAGCGAGATCGCACTCATCGCACTGACCTTTTTGAAATCAAAAGCTATTGTCACGTGCTTTGTATTGACCAAGCAACATCTCAAGAGGTAGCTGGGCTTTCCAACTAAATGCAGATAGAAACGTTTTGTTGACAACGCTTGGTCTCAGCATGGGCGTTAAGAAACGCGGTAGTTGTTACTACAACAGTTTTTTCCTCCCTGTTTCCCTATGCCCGTGAAGGTTGTTGTTGCAAGTCACTCAAATCAGAACACAGGGATACAAGGAAAACCAGACACAACAACAACAACTTTCACGGGCATAGGGACACAGGGAGGAAAAAACTGTTGTAGGAACAACTACCGCGTTTCTTAACGCCCATGGTCTCAGTAAGCAAGTCACGGTGTAGCTCGTGAAGTTATTTTTGGGTCACTCGGTGCTTCTAGCCTTGCGGAGGACCTTTACAAGTTCAAGATATCTTCTTGTGTCATTCAGCGCGGAAAATGTGGCATTAACTTGCTACTAGTCAAGCATAGTTGTTTTGCTATGAGGTTTCTTTGTAATAAACATCAAATTCGAAAACGTACATGTACATGTACCCCCAGTGATCAAGGCCCTTGCAGACAGAGTAAAGCGCAAGATACATATAAGTATACTTTTCTATCTCTATCTAGGGTTTATAGAACGAAAAACATTTTAGTAAAATGGTTCCAACAGCTACCTAAACTTCAAGTATACTTTGATTGATTAGCCCTTTTTACACTGGAAGGCAAGACGGACAAAGCGTCTCGGGTAAGGCGGATAAGTCATCTGGTGTGAAAACGGAGTACAAGTTGTCTGATTTTGTCCGTCTATTTGTTCGTTTATCCAGACGATATTTTGGAAACAATTTGTGTGCATACAAGGACAAGACGTCAACAAGTCCGACTTAAAAATTCACACCAGACGAACAACTGTCAGAGGATTTGTCCGTGCAGATAATTTGTTCGCCTTCTATTCATTGGACCATTTTTCATGGCAGATCTGCTGCTTTCAAAGCAATTTTATTGTGCCAGATGAAGAGACTACCACTGGTTTTAAACTTGAATTGCGTACATAGTTTCCTTATGGTTCAAATTCTGGCGATGCCTACCGCGAAAAGACGCTTTCATGTTTCTCGTGTATTAATTATCCTCCTAGTTTCTAGTTGCTTCTAATGTCCATTGAATTTAAAAACATTGGTGTCACAAGAAATACTGACTGATGGATTAGGCGCTGTTTAAAGTTTGACCCTGAAAATCCAGACAAATATCAAAATTCCGATGCATTTCTTATTTCTTGGAAACCATCTCCGAAATTTGATCCAATAACATTATGCAAATCGCTTGCCTTTGATGACGGGGCGTGAAGGTTATTCTGCAGAGTTTCCGATTGGGAGAATTGTACTATGTTGGGTTTACAGACAAGGAAATTAGTCAGCAACCTATGAGCCAAATTGATACTGTCCACATTAAAAGTAATCTTCATGGGTCAATCGAATTAACGAATGGGTACTGTCCTCCGTAGAGGCCTTTGATGACTGGGATGGAAGGCAATTTTGTAGCGCTTCAGATTGCATAGCCTGCGTGCAGATGGCACTCCTTCGCAGTGGAAAAGTATAGTCTGCACGCAGGCTACAGATTGCATGGATTTTGCTTTTTTAGGTTCTAGGACATGGAAATTAATCAGCAACAGATGTGCCAAATTGACACTGTCTTGGTTAAAATCGAATTAGCATGTGGGTATTCTTCTACTTAGAATTCTTGCTTTAAGGTTACTGCCCAGCATTACTGTAGTTACATCAATTTTTTCTCTGTGCGACAGTACTGCTTACTGTGAAGTGAGTGAATGGTAGCCAACCCATATATCATTCGATGCGTAATTTAATGTGGAATACCCCTGTGCATAAATCTAGTTTAGAAAAATCTCAATAAATCATTACCAAAGATATTACGATTTTAAGTCTGCACGCAGGCTAGATTTTAAGCAACAATTGTTTTTCCAAAAAGGCAAGAAAATTCTCTAGCCTTCATATCATGTCCTAGTTAACAAAGCTGTGTCTCAAAATCTTACAGCTTTCAAAATCATTTCTTTGACTTTTGTAGGCCTATCCAAACTAATCCCTGTTTGAAATCCAGACCAGCAGATCTTTGATAAAAAGCAGAGATCTAATTGGAGTTAAAGTCCTGTCTACCACAGAGTCAAATTTAGGCACATATATAGGGTGTTTTTGTGAAGTAATGTGTGACTTTGACTTTCTTGCTCTATAAATCAGCAATTACTTGTCAGATTTACTCAAACTAGGTATCAAACTCTAAGTTGAAGTCCATTCTATACACAAACAAGAAAAACAGGAAAATTGAATTCATGGCTCCTTCACACTAGCTGTGCAAACGGTGAACAGTTTTTTTGGGGCACCCTGTGCTGTAGGGTTGGACCGTAAGAACGCTCTCTATGCGTTGATTACCTGTAGAAAATTCTTCTCATATCAATGCGATAGGGAAGTAGATATATTCTTTCATATCCTTAACTCATCTTCAGACATATCCCAAAATCTTCTGCCACCATAGAATAGAAATACGAACCGTTATTTATTAATGGCAATAATTTTTCTTCTAAGGTGTAACGGCGCCAGGTCAAATGGCCTTTGGTTTTCCTGGAAACAGAAAAGAAGTATCTAATACCCCATTCACATTGATACAGTTTAACCAGCTTTACCTAAACGAGGTAAAGTTTTAACTAATCATATAAATTCAGTTTTTATTGATTGACCAGTTAGTCTGTATGAACATGGGTAGTAGCAAAAGCGAAATGTGTTTTGGGTTTTATCTAGTGGTATCAGGAATCAGAACTATTAGGCCTACCTTTGTGCATGTTTTCTTTGTCGATCTTCTCCGTTGTCCTGTCGATTTTGCATGTTCAGAAGGCTGCATGCAGTCGCTTTCCGTCCTTCAATCCAAGCGTCATGTTTATTAGAGTTGTTGTTTGAAGGAGCTTTAAGGAACAACATACAACAACTCTAATAAACATGGCGCTTGGATTGAAGGACGGAAAGCGACTGCATGCAGCCTTCTGAACATGCAAAATCGACAGGACAACGGAGAAGATCGACAAAGAAAACATGCACAAAGGTAGGCCTAATAGTTCTGATTCCTGATACCACTAGATAAAACCCAAAACACATTTCGCTTTTGCTACTACCCATGTTCATACAGACTAACTGGTCAATCAATAAAAACTGAATTTATATGATTAGTTAAAACTTTACCTCGTTTAGGTAAAGCTGGTTAAACTGTATCAATGTGAATGGGGTATTAGATACTTCTTTTCTGTTTCCAGGAAAACCAAAGGCCATTTGACCTGGCGCCGTTACACCTTAGAAGAAAAATTATTGCCATTAATAAATAACGGTTCGTATTTCTATTCTATGGTGGCAGAAGATTTTGGGATATGTCTGAAGATGAGTTAAGGATATGAAAGAATATATCTACTTCCCTATCGCATTGATATGAGAAGAATTTTCTACAGGTAATCAACGCATAGAGAGCGTTCTTACGGTCCAACCCTACAGCACAGGGTGCCCCAAAAAAACTGTTCACCGTTTGCACAGCTAGTGTGAAGGAGCCATGAATTCAATTTTCCTGTTTTTCTTGTTTGTGTATAGAATGGACTTCAACTTAGAGTTTGATACCTAGTTTGAGTAAATCTGACAAGTAATTGCTGATTTATAGAGCAAGAAAGTCAAAGTCACACATTACTTCACAAAAACACCCTATATATGTGCCTAAATTTGACTCTGTGGTAGACAGGACTTTAACTCCAATTAGATCTCTGCTTTTTATCAAAGATCTGCTGGTCTGGATTTCAAACAGGGATTAGTTTGGATAGGCCTACAAAAGTCAAAGAAATGATTTTGAAAGCTGTAAGATTTTGAGACACAGCTTTGTTAACTAGGACATGATATGAAGGCTAGAGAATTTTCTTGCCTTTTTGGAAAAACAATTGTTGCTTAAAATCTAGCCTGCGTGCAGACTTAAAATCGTAATATCTTTGGTAATGATTTATTGAGATTTTTCTAAACTAGATTTATGCACAGGGGTATTCCACATTAAATTACGCATCGAATGATATATGGGTTGGCTACCATTCACTCACTTCACAGTAAGCAGTACTGTCGCACAGAGAAAAAATTGATATAACTACAGTAATGCTGGGCAGTAACCTTAAAGCAAGAATTCTACGTAGAAGAATACTCACATGCTAATTCGATTTTAACCAAGACAGTGTCAATTTGGCACATGTGTTCCTGATTAATTTCCATGTCCTAGAACCTAAAAAAGCAAAATCCATGCAATCTGTAGCCTGCGTGCAGACTATACTTTTCCACTGCGAAGGAGTGCCATCTGCACGCAGGCTATGCAATCTGAAGCGCTACAAAATTGCCTTCCATCCCAGTCATCAAAGGCCTCTACGGAGGACAGTACCCATTCGTTAATTCGATTGACCCATGAAGATTACTTTTAATGTGGACAGTATCAATTTGGCTCATAGGTTGCTGACTAATTTCCTTGTCTGTAAACCCAACATAGTACAATTCTCCCAATCGGAAACTCTGCAGAATAACCTTCACGCCCCGTCATCAAAGGCAAGCGATTTGCATAATGTTATTGGATCAAATTTCGGAGATGGTTTCCAAGAAATAAGAAATGCATCGGAATTTTGATATTTGTCTGGATTTTCAGGGTCAAACTTTAAACAGCGCCTAATCCATCAGTCAGTATTTCTTGTGACACCAATGTTTTTAAATTCAATGGACATTAGAAGCAACTAGAAACTAGGAGGATAATTAATACACGAGAAACATGAAAGCGTCTTTTCGCGGTAGGCATCGCCAGAATTTGAACCATAAGGAAACTATGTACGCAATTCAAGTTTAAAACCAGTGGTAGTCTCTTCATCTGGCACAATAAAATTGCTTTGAAAGCAGCAGATCTGCCATGAAAAATGGTCCAATGAATAGAAGGCGAACAAATTATCTGCACGGACAAATCCTCTGACAGTTGTTCGTCTGGTGTNATTTCTTGTGACACCAATGTTTTTAAATTCAATGGACATTAGAAGCAACTAGAAACTAGGAGGATAATTAATACACGAGAAACATGAAAGCGTCTTTTCGCGGTAGGCATCGCCAGAATTTGAACCATAAGGAAACTATGTACGCAATTCAAGTTTAAAACCAGTGGTAGTCTCTTCATCTGGCACAATAAAATTGCTTTGAAAGCAGCAGATCTGCCATGAAAAATGGTCCAATGAATAGAAGGCGAACAAATTATCTGCACGGACAAATCCTCTGACAGTTGTTCGTCTGGTGTGAATTTTTAAGTCGGACTTGTTGACGTCTTGTCCTTGTATGCACACAAATTGTTTCCAAAATATCGTCTGGATAAACGAACAAATAGACGGACAAAATCAGACAACTTGTACTCCGTTTTCACACCAGATGACTTATCCGCCTTACCCGAGACGCTTTGTCCGTCTTGCCTTCCAGTGTAAAAAGGGCTAATCAATCAAAGTATACTTGAAGTTTAGGTAGCTGTTGGAACCATTTTACTAAAATGTTTTTCGTTCTATAAACCCTAGATAGAGATAGAAAAGTATACTTATATGTATCTTGCGCTTTACTCTGTCTGCAAGGGCCTTGATCACTGGGGGTACATGTACATGTACGTTTTCGAATTTGATGTTTATTACAAAGAAACCTCATAGCAAAACAACTATGCTTGACTAGTAGCAAGTTAATGCCACATTTTCCGCGCTGAATGACACAAGAAGATATCTTGAACTTGTAAAGGTCCTCCGCAAGGCTAGAAGCACCGAGTGACCCAAAAATAACTTCACGAGCTACACCGTGACTTGCTTACTGAGACCATGGGCGTTAAGAAACGCGGTAGTTGTTCCTACAACAGTTTTTTCCTCCCTGTGTCCCTATGCCCGTGAAAGTTGTTGTTGTTGTGTCTGGTTTTCCTTGTATCCCTGTGTTCTGATTTGAGTGACTTGCAACAACAACCTTCACGGGCATAGGGAAACAGGGAGGAAAAAACTGTTGTAGTAACAACTACCGCGTTTCTTAACGCCCATGCTGAGACCAAGCGTTGTCAACAAAACGTTTCTATCTGCATTTAGTTGGAAAGCCCAGCTACCTCTTGAGATGTTGCTTGGTCAATACAAAGCACGTGACAATAGCTTTTGATTTCAAAAAGGTCAGTGCGATGAGTGCGATCTCGCTCGTGAAATGTTCTTTTGGGTCACCCGGTACCTTCTTCTTTTAAAGCATAATTCCCTTCATTATTTCTGCACAAGAACCCCCCACGCATTCTTTCAACACTGGTGTTAGTCGAACGAAGCTTTTCGACCAAGCTTCCACTTTGTGATTTCTTCAAATGTTGCGACCCATGTTCTCTGCCTTGATCAAGTTGCAACATGTCACAACGTGCCTAATTTTTAGAGAATTCCTCTCCCCATTTAATCTTCAAATAAACTTAGGTTACTGTTGACAGGATATTTTATAAAGGCATTCCTCCTTAGAGCAAATGAAAAACCTTCTCCTTTTCCAAAGGGCTTTAGTTCATAAGCCTTTATCATTGAAAGTAAATATATAAATAACGGCGGTTTCTTCTGAGGAATTATAGTACCAGATCTGTGCCATTCTTCTAGATATGTACCACATTGGAGGTTACGACCCCGGGGGGGGGGGGGCACTTGACCTCAAAATGTACAGGGGTGTGCCTCTGAGATATTGAAATTTTCACCCTGCGTGGGAGCAATTTTTTCAAATTGACTACCCTGTCTGGGAGCAAACTGGCGAAAAACAATAGCAAAGTTGCAAATTCCTTGTCAAAATCCTGTACGAGAGCAATTATTTCAAAACTGTACTCCGCTCTGGGAGCACTTTTGTGAAAAAGGATACCTTGTTTGGGAGCAAAATCACTAAAAACGATACCCTGTCCAGCGGCACATACCCGGTACAAAAATTATCGAAAGTGCCCCCCCCCCCCCGGGGCTACTACAAGGGACATGCTGAGCATCCCAAAATCAAACATTCTATAAAATATTATTATGGCTACATTTGGACCCAGATTTTCCATAGTTCGAAAAATAAAGGAATTCGAAAAATTGGGGTGGTTTGCTTCACAAAGGACCATGAATAACGTTCGAAATATCAAGGCGTTCAGAAATCAAGGTTTCGAACTATCGATGCAAAACTGTATATTTCATTTTATGTGCCCCCAGAGACTCCCACATGTCCCCGTTTTCCTGGAATTCCCAACATTTGCATCATCAGATGTGAACCCACATGTTATCCGCATTGTCAGCCATACAACTAATATTCGACCAATCAGAATGCTTGATTTGCACAACACCAGACGTGCTATTCATTCTTATGATACGTCTTCTCCCAGAGTCCTTTGCGGTAATAACAACAAATAGTGGAGGCTGACCATATGTCATCCTTTCAAAGTAGGTAAACAAACCACTCATTTCTGCTCTAAACCGGTTGGTTGGAAAGGGGAGAAATAGGTTGTTATGATATGTTTTTTTAAAGCAAGAGAAAAAGGACAAATGGTATTTACTCATTCTTTTTCGGAAAAAATAAGTCGCTCTTTACACCATTTTCATCGACGATGCGAAACCTTCAGTAGCGTATATGATTGGCTAATTTCGAAAAGGTGCACTACACCATAAGGCTTGTCATATAAAAAGAGGTCAGTCTATTTATATTCTTGAATAATATTCACTACAACTCTATGATAGAACACTGTTTCTTGTGAAATGTTGTTTTGTTTCAGAAACTACATAATCATACTTACGTCGAAAAAATAAAATAACAAACCAATTGAGAAATTTTTAGAGTTTTTGTGATGAAAATTGGAAGTTTTCCTGCGAGATCAGGAAAGTTTTAGTTCCTTTGTGCTGATCCAAGTTTCTTCCAAAAAACGGGTACCCCCACCACAAAAACTTGACTATCGGTCAAACCCAAGCCATCCCAAACTTCTGGAAGGTAAGATGCGCGAGGAATATGACACGTGTTACTCATCAACATCGCACGTTGTTTTTCAATGATCACAACTTTACAAATTCTCAACACACATGAGAGAAGAGATTTGTTTGTGTTGCTGCAAAGTTAATGAAGCCTTCCNGGGGGGGGGGGGGCACTTGACCTCAAAATGTACAGGGGTGTGCCTCTGAGATATTGAAATTTTCACCCTGCGTGGGAGCAATTTTTTCAAATTGACTACCCTGTCTGGGAGCAAACTGGCGAAAAACAATAGCAAAGTTGCAAATTCCTTGTCAAAATCCTGTACGAGAGCAATTATTTCAAAACTGTACTCCGCTCTGGGAGCACTTTTGTGAAAAAGGATACCTTGTTTGGGAGCAAAATCACTAAAAACGATACCCTGTCCAGCGGCACATACCCGGTACAAAAATTATCGAAAGTGCCCCCCCCCCCCGGGGCTACTACAAGGGACATGCTGAGCATCCCATAATGATGCATGAGCGTTTACCGACACGAATAATCATGGATTTGGCACTGATTTCATTGAATCATCCTGTAGGAAACAGGCTAACTTGGGTGTAGAGAATTATTTCATTAAAATCAGTCATACGGTTATAGAGTTCCAGACAATTTTACTTGGAACCTGTTTTTTTAATTCTTGAAAACAACTGACGATAATATTTCCTCCTGTTTTCAGCCTTAGAATGACGAAAATTGCAGCAATAACCTTCTGAGGAACTTACATGGAACTTTCACAGATAAGCAGCCCATATACTTCTAAGTTTAGCAGAGACATGACTGTCATTTGCTTTGCTTCCAAGAGGATGATCATGTTCGATGATGTTGTTTTGGAGTTGTAAATTAGGAAAACATTTTTGTCGATATACTAAACAAGGAAATTGCATAAATTTAGAACACTCCACATCAAATTTTTTACACGACTGGTCCTGACATGATGTATTTACAGAGCAATAAATCGTTATTCAATCGTCTTTGAAGCATGCTCAAAATCTACTCTCGACAAAAATTACCCATAACTCAAGGACGGTGTGACCGATTTCACTGAAATAAGTTTGAACATCTAAGTTGGCCCCTTTGCTACAAAACGATTGGTAATTCCTTGAAATCGGTGCATAATTCACGATTACATGCTTCGGCAAACATTTTTTTTATAAGAAACTTGGATCAGGCAATAGTACTAAAAGTTTCTTAAGTGAAAATTTCGCCATTTTAGTACTAAAAGTTTCTTAATTTGTTTCTTATTTTTTAAGTGCATGAATTAACATGTAGTTTCTAACACTGCTGCAGATATGTTTCTGCACATGTAAAACATCAAGTGGGAAGAAAACGTGTTCTATTACATTCAAAACATAAAACGGTTGGTTAATATTACTCAAGAATAAGGGTTAAACGACATATTTTATCGCTTATCTTTGAATTTTAGTACTAGAGTTTCTTAAATTTTCGGCCTTCCTACTTCCTAGTACTAGTTTCTTTTAAGCCAGTTTCTTATAAAAACCGTGACATCATTTTGGGACACCTGATATATTTTTCCTATTATTTCGAATAACCTCAACTTTTTCTGTGAGTATTTGTGCACGTCCTCAAAAAATGCAGAAGTTGAAAAATTTAATCAGCAGTAACATTTTCAACATTGCATTAACTAAATACTTTCGTCCGAACTGATCACAGACAATCAATGGAAGAGATCCAAGGAGAAAACCTGAGAAAACTGTTTTATATGATTCATAGTTTTTAGCTGTTTGGTATCAATGGGTTTTTCTCTTTTTTGGATGTTGACAATTTATTTATTACCAATATCGGACGAAAACAATCGATAAATTTTTAATTTCAAATTTCATCCATGCCATTTCAAACATTCTATAAAATATTATTATGGCTACATTTGGACCCAGATTTTCCATAGTTCGAAAAATAAAGGAATTCGAAAAATTGGGGTGGTTTGCTTCACAAAGGACCATGAATAACGTTCGAAATATCAAGGCGTTCAGAAGTCAAGGTTTCGAACTATCGATGCAAAACTGTATATTTCATTTTATGTGCCCCAGAGACCCCCATATGTCCCCGTTTTCCTGGAATTCCCAACATTTGCATCATCAGATGTAAACCCACATGTTATCCGCATTGTCAGCCTTACAACTAATATTCGACCAATCAGAATGCTTGATTTGCACAACACCAGACGTGCTATTCATTCTTATGATACGTCTTCTCCCAGAGTCCTTTGCGGTAATAACAACAAATAGTGGAGGCTGATCATATGTCATCCTTTCGAAGTAGGTAAACAAACCACTCGTTTCTGCTCTAAACCGGTTGGTTGGAAAATGGAGAAATAGGTTGTTGTGACATGTTGTTTTTTAAAGCAAGAGGAAAAGGACAAATGATATTTACTCAATCGTTTTCGGCTAAAATATTTCGTTCTTTACACCCTTTTTATCGACCATGCGAAACCTTCAGTGGCGTATGATTGGCTAATTTCGAAAAGGTACACTACTGTACACCGTTAGGCTTGTCATAACAAGGGAACAAGAGGTCAATCAAGTTATATTCTTGAGTAATATTCACTGCAACTCTTATGTTTTGAGTGTGATAGAACGCTGTTTCTTGCGAAATGTTGTTTTGTTTCAGAAACTACGTAATCATACTTACGTGGAGAAAATAAAATAACAAAGCAATTGAGAAATTTTTAGAGTTTTTGTGATGAAATTGGAAATTTTCCTGCGAGATTAGGAAAGTTTTAGTTCCTTTGTGCTGATCCAAGTTTCTTCCAAAAAACGGGTACCCCCACCACAAAAACCTGACTATCGGTCAAACCCAAACCATCCCAAACTTCTGGAAGGTAAGATGCGCGAGGAATATGACACGTGTTACTCATCAACATCGCACGTTGTTTTTCAATGATCACAACTTTACAAATTCTCAACACACATGAGAGAAGAGATTTGTTTGTGTTGCTGCAAAGTTAATGAAGCCTTCCTTTACGATTATGGAGAACCTTCGAGAGCAGGTTATGATTAACCAATTCGTTATGGCTGCCGGCTGTAATAGAGACCAAGCTGTACAGATTTTGCAAGCGGCGCACTGGCAATTTGAAGTGAGTATCTTCGTCTGTTCGATTGCATG
>REGM01000243.1:344535-471455 GCA_004194415.1 Aurelia aurita | reverse complement strand
AATTGGAATTTCAAAACAAGAATTGGTTGCTATGTTAGAGGTAAACTTTTTCTTTTATCATTTAATTGTAACGGATGAGTATAAAATGTATACATTATCTGAAAAATCGAACAGTTTGTGAACCTCCGTTTTGCTGCAGCTTCCCGGGGGGGGGGNCAAATTATTCGTAAAGAAACCATTTACCCATATAGTTCTTTGAAATTTCTCACAAACCAAATACTGCAGTTTCAATAAGACTTAATTGGTTTCAATACGACTTAATTGGTCTTTGTTCCACTTTGAAGAGAAATTTTTGCTCTGACGCAAGTGTCTCTTTCCAAACACTAATCATGCAAGTAAATTGTCTGCCTTGTTGCCCTATGTCTGAACACGATTTATGGCTGCGCTGAACAGGCTACTATTTCCTTTGAAATCGAGTCTGGTTAACAGGCTACCACGGGACTACTATTTTGAAAATTACTAAAAGAATACGAAAATTACTTCAATCTTGTAGCTACTAGAAAAATTAATGCTGATGATTATAGCGCAAGTAAATTTGCTGCAATGATTTTTCAAACAGGGGAACATTTTTTGAGTCACCCAGTAGATTTTAACACAATGACACAATAATGATAAAGTATGTTTATGCAAGGTAAAACCTTTCTGTACGAAAATAAGAATGCAATAATATCAGAATAATATACAACGTAAAACTTTTTGGATGCTTCAAGCCTTAAGAACCTCATTTACAAGAAATCGTTTTTTTATTACAATGATCTTGAATTGTTTCAAGAGCGTATGTAGTATGTACACTAGAAAATTTCTCGTCATTAGGAAGCACTACCTGAGCTAGAAAAAATGTTCATTACCATTTACCATTTAACAATCTTAAAGGTAATGTGTCTATACAGGTAGGCCTCCCAGAGGAGAGCATGTGATCAACTAACATTTCTTTTCAATCACGCATAAAAGGTTGCCTTGCGACTGCTATTGAAATCTAGCAAACAGACATTCCACAAAATAAGGGACGGATTAAGAAGGCTTTGTTCCCACTGCCTGTGACGTTTCTTCATTTTGTGATCACAAAAGGTTTCTTACGGCAATTCTCTCTATTCATGTGATCAATTTGAATATTAACCAATCATTTGCCGAGAATTTGATGGATGTTGACAGGTTGGGTATACGCTGGCCTTATATATGGACACATTACCTTTAATAGTTTCTCGATGAAAATTTAACTGTTTAAGTATATTTCTAGCCAAAGCTCATCAAAGACAGCTTTTCGAGAAATTTATCATTTGAGAAAAACAGGGCATTATGTATTGCGAGTACATCCCAAAAATGACATTAAATCCTCAATCAGGCAATGCAGTTGGAATTGTTCTAATCGATTTGAATGGTTTTGCAGTACTATTTTCAAACAGTGGATATTTTCTTGACTTACCCGCGGGTTAGCTGCCGGCTATCCATTGAAACCAATTAAATTAAATGTTACACTGCGAAGGAGTTATTTGAAGTTGATAATATTTCCATTGTTGCGTTTCTATTATTTTATATTGTGTCTTTTGCAGGAGGAAGAACTACGGAAAGCTGTGCTCGTTGTTTTGGCAAACAAACAGGTAATTATGATACATTCGATTTTTCTCAATGTGTGCTTCTCTGAGAAATTAGAAATTTTCTAAGAAACCCTTTTCTCAGTTTTTTCCTAAACGTGGTCAATGCACACTGTTGAATCTGATGCAGATTTGACACAAAACGATCTTGTTGTTCCATCGATCGGAGAGCATATTCTACAATTTTCAATTTTCTTTCTATTTATATCTCTAAAGTTAAGAAGCAACACGCTGACGTGAGAAAGTAGCCTTTCTTATTTCTGATATACTGTACAGTAAATCCCCGCGTATAAGAACCTACAAAAATAAGAACCTGCAGGCTGTTTTTCCTAAATTATGCACCTTGTAATTAAGAACCTGTTTCAGTTTGATAAGAAAAGTATGTTCTTATTACAAGGGTAATAAAATGGATTTTTTGATGGTCCTTGTTAAATTGATGTTTGTCCCTGTTAGCTGTTAAAGTCTTAGCCTCCTCCCCTCCTTTTTAATAATGGCAAACATTTCTTTCAAGATTTTAAGCCTAGAATTGGTTATTAGGTCACATTAATAACCTTGCCAAATGCAAATAACAGGGTTGAAAATCTCTTGTTGATGACTACTAAAAGTAAGGGACCCTTTGAATAAGAACCTTTATACCCTGAAGTTAATTGAAGTACCTTTCAAATAAGAACCTAATTCAGCCTGGCTCTGAAAAAAGTAGGTTCTTATACGCGGGGATTTACTGTATTGTTGAAATGTAAACTATTCGCGTAAATTTTTTTCGGCAAGCCCAATGGAAAGCAATTTTCCGGAAGTTTTTTATTTGAGAGAGACATGGTGCATCATCAGTTATAGAAAACTTCTCAAAATACAGTTGATATCCTGATATAAAATTGTTGCTGTTGTTGATGGTTGCTATGGTTACTTTCTATTGACAGGATATGGAAGGGTCAATGTCAGCTACGGATGTTTCAAATGCATTAGGATTGTCAGCATTAAAAAGCAGATCATGGTCGATATTCAAAACATCTGCAATTAAAGGAGAAGGCTTGGATGAAGCAATGGATTGGTAAGGCTCAAATTTGAATGCAAAGTCGGATTAACTATAAGCGTTAATAAGAATCATGTGCTTTGTAGGTGTCAAATTCTTATTTCAAATTTCATATCATCATTTTCTCGGAATTTGCAATTCGGCAGTAACTGACACGGGGCAAATTCAATATCATGGGAAAAATTCAAACACTGCAATGCATTAACATTTACTGTTTGTGAAAAGAACAGGGGAGTGGGGAAGGCCAAAGAAAAGTAAACACTGCAATGCATTGNGTGACGTTTCTTCATTTTGTGATCACAAAAGGTTTCTTACGGCAATTCTCTCTATTCATGTGATCAATTTGAATATTAACCAATCATTTGCCGAGAATTTGATGGATGTTGACAGGTTGGGTATACGCTGGCCTTATATATGGATACATTACCTTTAATAGTTTCTCGATGAAAATTTAACTGTTTAAGTATATTTCTAGCCAAAGCTCATCAAAGACATCTTTTCTAGAAATTTATCATTTGAGAAAAACAGGGCATTATGTATTGCGAGTACATCCCAAAAATGACATTAAATCCTCAATCAGGCAATGCAGTTGGAATTGTTCTAATCGATTTGAATGGTTTTGCAGTACTATTTTCAAACAGTGGATATTTTCTTGACTTACCCGCGGGTTAGCTGCCGGCTATCCATTGAAACCAATTAAATTAAATGTTACACTGCGAAGGAGTTATTTGAAGTTGATAATATTTCCATTGTTGCGTTTCTATTATTTTATATTGTGTCTTTTGCAGGAGGAAGAACTACGGAAAGCTGTGCTCGTTGTTTTGGCAAACAAACAGGTAATTATGATACATTCGATTTTTCTCAATGTGTGCTTCTCTGAGAAATTAGAAATTTTCTAAGAAACCCTTTTCTCAGTTTTTTCCTAAACGTGTCAATGCACACTGTTGAATCTGATGCAGATTTGACACAAAACGATCTTGTTGTTCCATCGATCGGAGAGCATATTCTACAATTTTCAATTTTCTTTCTATTTATATCTCTAAAGTTAAGAAGCAACACGCTGACGTGAGAAAGTAGCCTTTCTTATTTCTGATATACTGTACAGTAAATCCCCGCGTATAAGAACCTACAAAAATAAGAACCTGCAGGCTGTTTTTCCTAAATTATGCACCTTGTAATTAAGAACCTGTTTCAGTTTGATAAGAAAAGTATGTTCTTATTACAAGGGTAATAAAATGGATTTTTTGATGGTCCTTGTTAAATTGATGTTTGTCCCTGTTAGCTGTTAAAGTCTTAGCCTCCTCCCCTCCTTTTTAATAATGGCAAACATTTCTTTCAAGATTCTAAGCCTAGAATTGGTTATTAGGTCACATTAATAACCTTGCCAAATGCAAATAACAGGGTTGAAAATCTCTTGTTGATGACTACTAAAAGTAAGGGACCCTTTGAATAAGAACCTTTATACCCTGAAGTTAATTGAAGTACCTTTCAAATAAGAACCTAATTCAGCCTGGCTCTGAAAAAAGTAGGTTCTTATACGCGGGGATTTACTGTATTGTTGAAATGTAAACTATTCGCGTAAATTTTTTTCGGCAAGCCCAATGGAAAGCAATTTTCCGGAAGTTTTTTATTTGAGAGAGACATGGTGCATCATCAGTTATAGAAAACTTCTCAAAATACAGTTGATATCCTGATATAAAATTGTTGCTGTTGTTGATGGTTGCTATGGTTACTTTCTATTGACAGGATATGGAAGGGTCAATGTCAGCTACGGATGTTTCAAATGCATTAGGATTGTCAGCATTAAAAAGCAGATCATGGTCGATATTCAAAACATCTGCAATTAAAGGAGAAGGCTTGGATGAAGCAATGGATTGGTAAGGCTCAAATTTGAATGCAAAGTCGGATTAACTATAAGCGTTAATAAGAATCATGTGCTTTGTAGGTGTCAAATTCTTATTTCAAATTTCATATCATCATTTTCTCGGAATTTGCAATTCGGCAGTAACTGACACGGGGCAAATTCAATATCATGGGAAAAATTCAAACACTGCAATGCATTAACATTTACTGTTTGTGAAAAGAACAGGGGAGTGGGGAAGGCCAAAGAAAAGTAAACACTGCAATGCATTGGCATTTGATATTTTTGAAAAGAACAGGGGAGTGGGGAAGGCCAAAGAAAAGTAAACACGGCAATGCATTGGCATTTGATATTTTTGAAAAGAACAGGGGAGTGGGGAAGGCCAAAGAAAAGTAAACACTGCAATACATTGACATTTAATATTCGTGAAAAGAACAGGGGAGTGGGGAAGGCCAAAGAAAAGTAAACACTGTAATGCATTAACATTTAATATTCGTGAAAAGAACAGGGGAGTGGGGAAGGCCAAAGAAAAGTAAACACTGCAATACATTGACATTTAATATTCGTGAAAAGAACAGGGGAGTGGGGAAGGCCAAAGAAAAGTAAACACTGCAATGCATTAACATTTAATATTCGTGAAAAGAACAGGGGAGTGGGGAAGGCCAAAGAAAAGTAAACACTGCAATGCATTAACATTTAATATTCGTGAAAAGAACAGGGGAGTGGGGAAGGCCAAAGAAAAGTAAACACTGCAATGCATTAACATTTAATATTCGTGAAAAGAACAGGGGAGTGGGGAAGGCCAAAGAAAAGTAAACACTGCAATGCATTAACATTTAATATTCGTGAAAAGAACAGGGGAGTGGGGAAGGCCAAAGAAAAGTAAACACTGCAATGCATTAACATTTAATATTCGTGAAAAGAACAGGGGAGTGGGGAAGGCCAAAGAAAAGTAAACACTGCAATGCATTGACATTTAATATTCGTGAAAAGAACAGGGGAGTGGGGAAGGCCAAAGAAAAGTAAACACTGCAATGCATTGACATTTAATATTCGTGAAAAGAACAGGGGAGTGGGGAAGGCCAAAGAAAAGTAAACACTGCAATGCATTAACATTTAATATTCGTGAAAAGAACAGGGGAGTGGGGAAGGCCAAAGAAAAGTAAACACTGCAATGCATTGACATTTAATATTCGTGAAAAGAACAGGGGAGTGGGGAAGGCCAAAGAAAAGTAAACACTGCAATACATTGACATTTAATATTCGTGAAAAGAACAGGAGAGTGGGGAAGGCCAAAGAAAAGTAAACACTGCAATACATTGACATTTAATATTCGTGAAAAGAACAGGGGAGTGGGGAAGGCCAAAGAAAAGTAAACACTGCAATACATTGACATTTAATATTCGTGAAAAGAACAGGGGAGTGGGGAAGGCCAAAGAAAAGTAAACACTGCAATGCATTGACATTTAATATTTGTGAAAAGAACAGGGGGTGGGGAAAGCCAAAGAAAAGTAAACACTGCAATGCATTGACATTTAATATTTGTGAAAAGAACAGGGGGTGGGGAAGGCCAAAGAACAGGGGAGTGGGGAAGGCCAAAGAAAAGTAACGATAGAAAGAGGTCGTAAAATGGTTGGAACGAACGGTATCCAAACTTTTGGGTCACCCAGTTAGAAACCAAATAGATGCAAGTTGGATTTTGGATCTTGGAAAAGAATTCTGACAAGGGAAATGAAGAAAAATGAAAAAATAAAAGAATAGTGATTCCTGTCGTTAAGTGGAACATCGACTCGTTGGATGATTTGTTTTCATCTTCATTTTCAGGCTGGTCGATGCATTGAAGACAAAGCAGTGAGCTGAACGAAAAGGATTTCTGATCACCGAAGATGACATTAGGCTGACCTACATTCTGCCTCTAATTAGATGTCAGGTGAGATTTGCGAAAACGCGAAATCACTCCAACAAAACTCATTGATTGTTTTTAGTTGCGGAGTTGTGCACCCGACATTTATTTTGAGGCAGACTTTAGATGCTATCGAATTATTTGTATCTGTTAATAGTATGGGGGTATTTAACAGGAGCCTTGAACGCTTCTGCCATGTTGGGAGGCAATCGCAATTATCATCTTGAACGATTTGGGATTCTGGCTATTTAAGAATCCGTAAAAAAGATATTTCCTTAAAAGTCAAACAATGTTAAGATCTCTTAAAAAACAAAGTTTTTGTTGTTGTGGCTCAATAAAATGATCTATGTCACCTTTGGAAGATGTCACCTTTGGGAAGGGACAAAAAATGTCCCCGCTTAAAGAAATTGGCTTTATTTTTATACGAACTTCACGCTACAAACATTCGTAAAAAGAAAGAAACAAATCAAGGATTTGTATAGCCCTTGTAAGTCATGGTATAACCACGTATACAAAGTTTTCCAGATAAAATTGTGTGTACTTGTAGAGCTCAACCTCGTTCCCAGGGTGTTCACTCGCTCTGGGGACGAGATTGCGTAGAGCTATGATTTATTTTCTGTGGCGAGAGGGTGATGGGGCTAGGGTTTAACGGTTAGGGGTAGGTAACGAGAACAGACATTTACGCTACGTGCCTCCAATCCATTGTAAGATAATCGAAGCAAATCGTACATATAATTAATAACCAAATGTCTAAGACTAACTCAGAAGAAAAACATTGATGAAGATCCACTAGCTGTTTTCTTTCTCGTTTTGATCTTGCATTTTGCTAACGAACTCTTTTAGTCATAATGCCAAAGAGAAAGCGTTTGGATGGAACATGCAGTCATTTGTTGACAATACCCCCGTTTTATTGCCCGGCACATTCTACCCCGGTGATTCCCCTGTGAAAATAATCAAGCGAAACCTGTCCCCGGAAAAGATGTGAATTTCTCCGGTACAAAACGCCTCAGAAGTGGAACCTCGGCTCGAAATTTTGCAAACCCCGGGGAGAATTTTGAGAAATTATTTCTACGCAGATACAGTTCGCCACCAAATATGCTGTCCTCGGTACAAAATTGGAGCTCCCCGGCGAAGATGTGACTATTTTTTCGATCACAAAGACCTCGGCGAACATGCTACATCTCTTGGGCTTTTGGACGGGGGCGTTTGACAATGACTTTTCTCTTCCCATTTGGCTTCAAGGATTTTTTCCTTCCCATCTGCTTTGAAGAAATTCGTAGTTGATGGAATACTTCTACGCGGTGATTTTACGAACAGATTCGTTGGAACAGATTCGTCTCGGCGTTGAACAGTTTTGTTTATTAAAATGTCCTGAATAGGAGAAAGGTCGCTAAGATGAAAAGACTTAAGTCTTTGCCCAGCTATGTCGTTGCCAGGAAAAACGTCTTTGCCTAAACTCGGCATACGATCTCTGATGCATACCATATGTTCGCGCCATTTCAATTGAACAATAGATCCAGGCCCTTTTCTATCTCATTTAATAAGAACTGCTCGGTTCAAGATGGTTGAAGTCAACACCTTGGACATGCTAGACTTGCCCGATTCTCCCAGCACTTATGCTGAAGGGCTACTCCCCCCTTACGTCGAATATTGAAATTGAAATTCTTGCTGGTCGGTGATTCGGCTCGGCCTGTCGTCGGTCATGAAACTTCGAGGAAAGGAAAGTGCGGATGATAAAAGAATAAGACTATGTTCACACGATACCGGCACGATTTGAAAACGGTAAAAAATTTGACGGCAACAAACTCATTGCAATCTCCCCAAGAATTTGATGCCAAAGAAATGTACCTACACCTTAAAGGGAATCTAAGCATATATAAGCCCTAAATAAAAATAGCCGTGCAAAGACAATGGGCTGTGATACGCGCCGAACCATATTTGGGTAGCTGGTCTATGTCAACAGGAAATACTGACATCTGATAGGCTAGAATTTGACCGCAAATGGCTTGAGCCACTTTTATATGCTTACATTCCCTTTTAAGAATCGATCAGCCTCGTTTTGGAAGCGTCGAAAATTGTTTTCATACGATGCCGTTTTCAAAATGTGCCGGTTAGAGTTCCGTTTTCAAAATCTGCCGGCAAAAAATGTGCCGTTTTCGTGTGAACGGGAGGCCTATCCGTCACATTTCACCGTTTTCAAAATGTGCGGGCATCGTGTGAACGTAGTCTTAGAAGAAAGCGGGCAAGAGTCCCTGGGGGGGGGCACTATGTATATTTTTGGTACTGGGGACGTGCCATCGGGAATGGTATCGTTTTCACGATCTTTCACGATCACGACCGGCGAGACCTGGGCAAAACTCCATCTTGCCCCCTCAGCTATTATAATCCACAAAAGAGAAACCGCGGGAGAGCGCATGGCAGCGCGTTTTAGATTCGAGGTTTCCCCACGCGTGATAATCGAAGCGATACTGAAAAGAAAAGTCCCGGATGTGAAAATCAGGCTTTTGACCAGGGATCATAAATGTCATCCTTTATAAGTAGAAACAACATTTGACAGCTAGAAAAGTCTTAACATAACAAATACTGTAATATAGTATAGAAGTCTTGAATTCTAATTTTGGAAACCAAAATCTAAAATGAATACAGCCGGACACAGATCTACCTTGTATTTGAAACCGATTCCCTAAAAAAGTATCTGCTGCTAAATCTATGTTTTTGAAATTATGGCCAGAAATATCAGACTACAGTCTTGGGAGTTTCATTTCGTGAATGATTCTGTGCATTGACACCCTGAAATTAGTTTTTCAGCAGTGACTGACGCGAACTTTGTTGGCTCTTTGATTGGCTAATTTCAGGTCACGTTTTATTCACGTCTTTTATCCTTCGGATCGTGTCTCATTTGAAGATTTATCTGACATGCCACCAGTGTTTTAGGCAAAAATAATTACTAAATGGTTCCAAAAATGATAAGCAAATTAGTAAATTCCCCATTTTCAATAAGAAATTGAGAAAATTATTGGAATTATTGCACAACTTTGATAATGCGATGCGAGAGTAATGACATTTGGATGTGGCCGGCTTGAGTTGAAGAAAGGCTGACTTGAGAAACAATCAAATTGATCAATAAAAAATATGTTGCTATTTATTTGATATTTAATGCAACTTATAATCATGGTATGAAGGCATTAATTACATTATATGCTTAATGGAAGCATGTCTTCTGTTGCTGAAATACGTGAATGGTTTGAAGTGCCTGCTATCGCTCATTATTGTTATCTTTTTCGTGCTGCTTTTGACCTGACTGAATTCGAGATTGAGGTGAGTCAGTGCGTCGTACCGGCCTAAATACTTCGCTAATTTAGGCCAGCTATTATTTTATTTTCCTGCTTGATATATCACTTAGCTCTTGTACTTTATTATTAATAAATATATCAAATGTCAGACCATGATTTGGTTTTCTATATTTCACGGTCTCCAACTGGAAAATGACTATTTCAAGCCGAACAACGAGAACGGACGGAAAGCAAGGCCCTCTTCTATATTATTTGGTTTTCCAGCCTGATATTGCATGGCAATTTTAATGTAATGATACTAGAGACAAATCATATTACACATTATGTTGATTGTTTATCTATTATGTTAGTTAACTTGATGAGAATGAATATTTTAACAGACAAGAACGCTTTCGGATACCCTTCAAAATAACATCATGATTGAGTTCAAGCTCTCACCAATCTGTTTCCTGTTCTCCTCATTCCCTTCCCTTCGATACTTCCCAAGTAATTTAATCCTGAATTATTT
This sequence comes from Aurelia aurita, assembly GCA_004194415.1. Classification (NCBI taxonomy): domain Eukaryota; kingdom Metazoa; phylum Cnidaria; class Scyphozoa; order Semaeostomeae; family Ulmaridae; genus Aurelia; species Aurelia aurita. The sequence continues at coordinate 461,268 of REGM01000243.1, read as the reverse complement.
TTTAGGATTTGGAAGATTCGTTATTGATAGATGGAGTTGAAGATGAGCGCGAAACAAGTTTCCTTCCAGATCTCCTTGCTCGCCTTTTGAGGGGATTGTACAAAACAAAAGAAATAAAGTGAGTGTTTTGTTTTCCATGAAGGTTAAACAAAGGGAAGAGCATTCCCCTGGGAATGTCAAGATTCAAGGGCCAGATAGTTTTAGTGGAATGTTGCTTTGTTTCGCCCTTTCCTGTCAATTTTGGATTGAACAATAACTGCAAAACTGCAGGCCATCAATACCAATTTTTCTATGAATAATTTGAAATTTATTCCACTTGGAGGATTTTTTGTTTTTGAATTGCAAAATATCTTGATAGCATTGTTTATCACAATTTTTTGATGATCTTCCCACATTAAATTCAATAATTTGTGTAAAATGCATTATAACCTTGAATTAATGTCATCTGAAGTGAACTCCCTGGTCTTTTGTCAACATCAATAATTGGTCAAACAATGTTCTTGTATGCATGTTGCACAATATTTCATTTAAAGCAAAAAAATACAGTATAATTAACTGCAGGATGAAAAGAGTTTTGCTAAACCCATTATTGGCACTTGCAAACTTTTCATGTGGAATTTGGCTATTTTATAAAGTTACATGAAAACAGTTGAGGTTTGAAAGATTGGGAAACAAAATTCCAAAGTAATGCACATTCTGAAAACAGCAGGGTTGGTAGGGTTCACAGAGATGGTTTCCAAAAGATGTTGAAAAAGAAGGAATAGGAATGCAGCATTCAGCCTATACTCCACTTGAATTAACAGCCTCGTTTTGGAAATTACTCAGAATTCTTTCATATGAAATTTTAGAGCCCGGACTCAGATATAACACCCAAAGTTTAGTCTAACTACAAGTTTTCATACTACTATTGGAGTGGTCTTAATGTTGATTTTATGGGAATGTAAAGTTTGAAAATCTGTAAGGGATTTGGCCATGAAAAATGACTCGGGGTGTAAAGTTTCACGTTTCACCCCAAACGATTTTCACGGTCAAATCCCTCATAAAGTTTCAAACTTTACATCGTCATAAAATGAGCATCACATGCGCTAGCAGTTTGAAAACCTGTAAGTAGACTAAAGTTTAGGTGCAAAATCTGAATCTGGGTTCAAAATTTTCATGTGAGGAATAGGAACAAATTTAAGAAAATTCCAAAACGAGGTCGCTTTAATTGAAGTGGTGTATTGAATCAAACCAATGGCATTGTACAGTACTTCTTTTTGACACAAATCGCAAGAGGAAAATTACGATTTTCATTGAATTTGTTATGCAAAATTTTTCTAAATTTTTTATTCCAAAAATAATGCTTCATGCAATCTATCTATGTTAGTAATCAGCAACCATAGCAATCAGGAATTAAGGAGGTAATAATGTAATCAGTAATCATAGTAATCAAGAATTAAGGAGGTAATGTAATCAGCAACTATAGTAATCAGGAATTAAGGAGGTAAGTATGCAATCAGTAATCATCAATAAGGAGGGCTCAGATGATCTCTGAGCAGTCTTTCGGAGCAGAAAGTTTCAAAGGCCCTGTATCTCCACCATTTTCAGAAGAGCCCAAACTATTACGACAAAAATTTCTACAAATTGAAGTCTGCAAATGATTCCATTTTTGGAAAAGTGGCACAAGCAATGAAGTTGTTCCTCCAATCCAAAAGGCCCAAAATTATGCACCCTTTGCGCAGACCTCAAAATCATCATAGCACTTTGTTGTTATTTTTAGATTTCCTTAACAGGCGTGTTAGCTATTCTACAAAAGACATGAGAGTAGTCACCAGATTTCTGCAAAATGTTTGAAAACGTTCCTCAATCCGGACTCGTTTTTAGAATAGCTAAATTGTCTTTTGTCTCTAATTGTGTTTAGCCTATTACAATATTTCTTTTAAATCTCAAATTTGGTTTTTTCACAGTGGCAATAACTATGAGAGATACTTGAATGATCTACTTGACTACCATTACACATTTTTAGAAGGAAAAGAAAACCCAGTCAAAGATGCAGATTTTAGGTGAGTTCATTCTCTGCTCTGAATTTTAAGTTTATTTTAAATTTTCTTGTGCAATTTTATATCATGTATATACAGTAAGTAAAGGCTTCAGACACACAGTGCTAGCAATAATGATATTTAATGAGTGCTCTGTGTATTTTTGTCAGTACCAAATTAAAAGAAATCTTGCTGAAGTTTGAAATCTTGTAGAAGTGCTTGTGGTTGTTGGAGGTAAGGTCTTTTTAATTTCTCTTGCAAGGCAGACAGATAATTAGGCAGGGCAGATGGATAATTAGGCAGGGCAGATAGATAATTCTATTTTTATTTTCTTGCAGGCAACTTTCATGCAGAGTGAAGGTTACGATTTTGTATGATATTTGTCATTGGCGGCTAGAAGTAGATGACATACAGGACCTCCTCAAGGTAAAAATGCCATCTTATGCTCATGTATTATATTTTCTATGTTATGATACATAAAATAGATTTACTGTCCATTGAATTGCAAATTCAAAACAAGTTATTTAGTTGGAGATGACTAGGATAAAACACACACACCATGCTGATTTTTAAGATTAATTGTTTAAGATCTGGTCCAAATCTTAAATTAACTTTGAAATTTGTTTATCAAGTGTGTGGCTCATGGAATTTTTTTGTTTGGAAACAGCCTTAATCCATTGAAAGGTGTCAATAAAATTTGTTTACTGAAAATACCCAGATTGATCATCATGACAAGGTGCCAAAGATCTTTACCCCCTTAAGATGTGGTAAAAATGCAAATAGGAAACCTGCAGTCAAATGTATATAGGAAGCAGCAAGGCATTCAGTTTTGTATGCCAAGATCTCCATGAGGAATTTGCTGAATACTTCTAGCATTAGCATTTTATATTGCATTTATTTGGTGTTCCCCAATTTGTAGGGCAAAGAAGCTGATGAATTGAGAATCGAGCCAATTGGAAAGAATGGCGATGGAGACACATTCTGGTATTTTTATGGCACAAGATTATACAAAGAAAGCCAGGCTGAAAGTGAATCTGTGTTGCATAATGAAGCTGGTTATGGAAGATACTCAAAGAAAATTGCAAAAGGGAGATTAACAAGTAGGAGAAAAAGAAACAAAAGATTGGTTGAATCATCCTCTGATTATGAGACTGGGTAAGGCTTGTTTTATCGCGCCGCGCGCTGTGCCGAACCAGTGGAATTTGAATTTAACATTGGTTCGACTTGGATCACCTCTGTTTTATAAGAGGAAAAATGTTGCCGTGCCATGCCGTGTCGCAGCATCATGATGCATTCACACAATCTGAATTTTGAAAATCTTTCATTAAATGAGAATTTTGATGTATAAACATCTGCCCATCTTCTCTCCCAAAAATATTGATAATATTGCGGTGGTTTTTGTTGTTATACACTTTGGTGTATGGTTCAATTCAGTTGAACCAAGTGTCAAGTTGGTTTTATAAGAGTCGTGCCATGCCGAACCAGACAAAATTGGTCTTAATTGACTCTGTTCTGCACGGCGCAACTCATAGAATGGGCCTAAGCATTTAAGATCACATGTTAAAATGTCACACGTTATGTTTTGTTGGAGGTTTAATCTTACAAGATGACCTTGAGAGGAATTTGGATCATCGACTGACAAAGGTCACAATTTTATGATAAACAAAAATGAAAATCTTATGCATGGAAAGGATTGTCTCCTTCTTTTAGCAACATGCTGAGTTCAGATGACTTTTTCATTTGATGTCAAAATTATTTTGATTAAGAAATTTCAATGAGAGTAAAATGGTGATTAGGACCATCTATGTCTAATGAACCTTTTGGGGATTTCTTGTATCAAAATAAGTGCAAGTATCTCCTTTGGTTAGTGCTTATCCAATCTCGGTCTTCATTCATTTCTATCATGTCACCAGATTTCTTTACCTTAATACAGTACTCACTGGCTCTTTGCTTGACCCTTAATTTCTACCATTTTAATATGCGTTGATGGATTAAAATAAAATCTTTTTGTAACCACCTCTAGCGTAGTTTATATTGGCTTGATATGTATCTTTAATTTGTAGTTCATACAATTGTTTAATTCGTAACAATGATGATACCTGCCTATCGAAAACTGTCTTGTAGTATTAAAAATTTCGTTTTATTTCTTGAAATTTCTTCAGGTCAGATTGGGAAAGTCAAGACTCTCATATCACTGCTCAGGAAGACACATCTAATGCAACTATATCAACAACTATTTCGAAATGTCGAAATACGAAATGGTCATTAGAATGTTCAACGACTGAAGAATGGAATAATCTTGCACAATTATTAATGGACAGCAAAAAGGTTGAAGAAGGAGCTCTTTATTCTGTGCTATCAGAACGATTCCTCGAGAAAATCCCGCAACTTATTGAGGCAAAGGTGATAATACTTAATATATCTCATAAAACTGTAGCTTATTGAATTAGCTTCTATAGAGAATAGGGCCAAGGGATGAGTTTCGGCATAGTGTTGACGTGAAAGCTCTTTATTCTGTGTTGTCAGTGCGCTTTCTTGAGAAAATTTTGCATCTTACTGAAGCCAAGGCAATGCTTAGAGTTTGACAAATTCTATAATTAATGTACCCTACAAGCTACGAACTTCCAAACGCCTAACCTTTCTTGACGCATCCAGTATCTTGTAAAGTTTTGTGTAGTAAGTAGACAAAAATAAACGTTAAATTAGATGCGAACGAGAAGACATTACCATACAGACTGTACAATTATTTGGAATTAGTTGTTAAAGATCTTATCTGGGCTAATGAAAGTAGAATGAACGAATTCATCTACTATTTGCTTGGAGAAGAATTGAATCATAAAAATTACGTGGCCACCGTCCTTGCAGTCGAGTATTAGAATATTTCAAATATTGCTCTCCTTCAGGAAAAAGCGCTGCAGAAGAAGTTGCTTCTTGATTCAATGCCACGCAGAGCATCAGGACGAATTGCTTTGAAACTATCATTAAGAGAAGAAGAGGAGAAGGAATTTGAGCAGCGACGGGGGGAGGAGGAGGAGGAAAGAGCTCGAGAGATGGAAGAAAGACGCAAGGAAACGGAAGAACGGAAGAAAAGAGAAAGAGAACAACGTCTCAAGGAAAGAGAACGGGTAGCGGAAGAACGAAGAGTAGGTGGGTGATATTAATCTCTTTGCTTCATTAACTGTTCCGTTTAGGATATTTCGCATGCTTTATGTTGACTTCATTCTCTGCAGATAGCGAGAGGGGGGGGGGTGTGAATGGGAAAGAGAGCGGGTAAGGAGCGAAGACTAGGTGCATAATATTTATTTCCTTTTTTGTTTTTGGCCAGATCGCCCATGTGCTAATTGTTTACCTTGAAGTTTGCTTCCCATCAACATTCGTTTATTTTGATTTTAGATATTTTTAATAGCTCAAATATTTTAGGGACGGTTGCCCTTCCGCACTGATAACTTTTTCAGGGGTCTTTCGATTTAAGAACTTGGAAAATACAATGTATAAATATAAAGCGAAATGCCAAAACGTAACTTCTAATCTCTGCGAAAGGTAGTTTTCGAGAACTGGGTCATCTCTCGGGGGCTGCCATGTGGATTTCGTTCTAAAATTATTATTCTTGTCCGGTACACATTCCTTGTCATTGTTTCCAAAGTGCCACATCAGCCGCATTCTTCGCTTATATGCCTCAATAGATTTCCGTTCTCATTAAGCTCACCTTAGGACACCTGCGATATCATATAGATATATACATAAATACCATAAACATATATATACATAAATATATTTTAGGCATGATGCCTGCTTAGCTACTGTTTCATTGATTTTGTTGTTGCTTTGATTTGAAGAACGCGAACGAAGACTGAAGAACAGAGAGGAACAGAAATGGGCGTTAGAGAATCCTGAGTTAGCATGTCAGATCAGAGGCTCAATCGATGACAAAGATAGTAATTTGTCTGATGACAAAGTCGCTACGAAACGGTAAGTTTTATAGTTTTTTGTCACTTTTATAAATTTTGATAATTCATGGATGCAAAATTTCATAATTCATAATCCAAGATGATTTTTGTCTTCTTTGATATTTTGGTCTTGTTTTATTATCAGGGTGTATTTTGAAAGGTCGTCATAGATGTAGATAAATTAAATCTTTTTCAAATAGCATTACTTCCCCCTTTCAATGTTGTCAATGAATGCTTCAATTAATATTGTCAGTGCTTCAAATGGATGCTTGAAACTTCGAACGACAAAGAGTGCATCATTTCTCAACATGAGTATTTTTCATTTGAGGCAAACTATTTAAAAATGACCCCAGTTTCACTCAATCCTATTGTCCTCCGTTCGACATGCTTGGTTTTTCAATTTATTTTGTGAAATTTGATTTATTTTGCAACTAATAATCAGAAAGCCTTCAACTTTGATGTTTCGACCTCATAAGCAGAAAAGGTGACACATTTTATGCCTCTTTTGGTATTGTTTTTCGCTCATCTCTTCTGTCACTAAACAGCCATCAAACAGAAGAGGACATTTCGTAGAGGAGAGTTGGTTGGCAAATTCTAGGATTGTTTAATTCGTGTTTTGACATAATATTTTTGGTTTTAGGATATCAGCTGATGGAAACGACCGGGATGAGGATGAATATGTTGCTATGTATAAAGGTATTTCTTCTACCTGGCTTACAAAAGCAACTAATTAACGACATTTGCAATGATGCATAATGTTTCTGAATTTTACCAAAGTTACAAGCATTGTATGGTAAACGTTTGAGATATATATACTTGCAGAATAATGTTTACCCGTTTGGAAACGTCATAAAACATTGCAGCTGGCAAAAATATTTTGCTTGTGGCAGGTGTAAAATGGTTTGAACATTTTCAAAAACTTTGTCTAAGAAATTCTGCTGAATTCTGCTTGGCAAGCGATGATTTACAACGTGACCGAACTGTTTCTTGATAAGCAAATCTCAGATGTTTGGCAAATGATGATTGCTCGGTTGGCACATACATGCATACTGTGCATACATACACACATACTTACAGTCGTGGCCAAAAGTTTAAGACCGCATTTTTGTCGATAACAGTTGTTGATGTAAGGAGCTGCAATTCTACTACTCTGACTATTCTACTCTCTTTGAGTTTTTTCAGGTCAGCTTTCCATGTAGATTCCGAATTTCGATGTTGTTTTTTGGAATTTTGCGCCATTCTGCTATGACGTCACGATGAAATCTATAGAAATTATCGGAAATTGTAGTGGTCCTGCCAACAAGGGGGTTGACCCAAAAAATGTGTTACTCCTCTGGATTTTACATCAATCCATGCACAATTTATTTCTCTGATTTGTTTTGCAAAATATCCAAACTCCGCGAAAAAGACGGCTACAGGGAAAGAGTTAGAGGAGGAGTGCTTTCAGTTCACAGCTGTGGCCATAAGTTGGGAAATGTAAAGGAAAGCTTGTGCTTATAATTTAAAAGCATTTGATATTCGATAATTCGAATAATAAAATCAATTCTTGAAAATTAATTCCGAATACCTGTGCGATTTGTTGCTTCAAACTAAAAGTCAAGGGTTGGTATTAAACTTTTGCACAAAAACGCAGCTATTCTGCGCGATGAAAGTCATTTGCAGCTGCCGAAAGTAGGAACAACAACATATGGTACAGAAAATGTTCAGTGTAGAGGCTGCCTTTTTTGGTCCTCACTCCCAAGCTTTTTGAAAGAATGTAACACACTTCAGGAATTTAAAAGGAGAATAAGGCAGTGGAATGGTGATTCATGCACCTGCAGATTGTGTAAAGTTTTTATCAAGGATTTAGGCTTATTAGATTAATTTGCTTTTTATTGTAATTTCGGGTTTTTTCATTGTAAAGTAGAGTTTCTTTTCAGTTTAATTGGCCTTAATTAGCTTTTAGCTATTCAATTAGAACAGCCAACTTTAAATGAATTAATAAAAAAAAAATGAAAAAATAAAATAAAAAACTTATGGCCACAGCTGTGAACTGAAAGCACTCCTCTAACTCTTTCCCTGTAGCCGTCTTTTTCGCGGAGTTTGGATATTTTGCAAAACAAATCAGAGAAATAAATTGTGCATGGATTGATGTAAAATCCAGAGGAGTAACACATTTTTTGGGTCAACCCCCTTGTTGGCAGGACCACTACAATTTCCGATAATTTCTATAGATTTCATCGTGACGTCATAGCAGAATGGCGCAAAATTAAAAAAAAACAATATCGAAATTCGGAATCTACATGGAAAGCTGACCTGGAAAAACCCAAAGAGAGTAGAATACTCGGAGCAGTAGCATTGCAGCTCCTTACATCAACAAATGTTATCGACTAAAATGTGGTCTTAAACTTTTGGCCACGACTGTACTTACATACACAATTTGATTGATGAGCAGGTAGGTCCCTGGCAGCTTGCAGCTGATTTGTACCTGCTGCTGTTTACCTGCTGCTGTTTACTCTACTTAAAATGTCCTTTAAATGTTCTCATTAATTACAGTGGTCCAAATAAAAGTTAATCATAGATACACAAAATTATTATCTTTAAAACTTAGCTGTCCTGTTCCTTTGGTGAAATTGAAATTTCTAATATGATTGCTAACAAGAGTAAGGCAATAAGACTGACTACATTCTTTGTTGTGACTCTGAGTTTCACGCTATACGCTTATATGATTCCTATGTTTCCTTAATTGTTCTTTAAAATTGCCAATGGATTTTAATTTTAAATCTTCTGGCAAACTGTTCCATATCATTGGTCCTCTAAATGCTACAGTGTTTCTGCCAATTTCTGTCTTCTTAAATGATGAAATTTTAAAGACATTTTCCCAAGTTGACCTGTTGCATTGTAGTCAACAATCAACAATCAACAATCTCCTTTTGCAGATGTATGAAAGGGGATCCCAATTTGCTATCTGTAAGACTTCCTCGCTACTGTATTTTCCTTTGATGCCACGAACAATCCTGGCTGCTCTGATGTGTTTTGTCTAGTTGGCTGAATGGTTGCTCTCCACATGTACCCCATATTAAGATACAATAGGTTGTCGCAAGAATGATTGTTTTGAAATACAGATCTTCTAAAATGCGTTTCTTTAAATATCTACAGCTTCTTTATCTTGGCATTGTATAGTTTTAAAACTCCTAGTTCATTTAGTGGTCCTGTAAATTTATGCCTGTTTAGTATTAGAGCTTTAGTCTTTCCAGAGTGTANGATGTATGAAAGGGGATCCCAATTTGCTATCTGTAAGACTTCCTCGCTACTGTATTTTCCTTTGATGCCACGAACAATCCTGGCTGCTCTGATGTGTTTTGTCTAGTTGGCTGAATGGTTGCTCTCCACATGTACCCCATATTAAGATACAATAGGTTGTCGCAAGAATGATTGTTTTGAAATACAGATCTTCTAAAATGCGTTTCTTTAAATATCTACAGCTTCTTTATCTTGGCATTGTATAGTTTTAAAACTCCTAGTTCATTTAGTGGTCCTGTAAATTTATGCCTGTTTAGTATTAGAGCTTTAGTCTTTCCAGAGTGTAATGCCAGTTTGTTTTGTGTACACCAAGCCTTTATCTCTTCTAACATTTTAGACATTGATGTAATCTTATTGATGTTTTAGACTATGTTCACATGATGCCTGTACGCTAAATATTTTGACACATTAATAAAGTTATTGATTGATTGATTGATTGATTGATTGATTGATTGATTGATGCCGGCATTTTGAAAACGGTAGGAAATTTAACGGTAACAAACTTGTTGCAATCTCCCCAAGAATTTGATGCCAAAGAAATGTACCTAAACCTTGAGAATCGGTCAGCCTCGTTTTGAAAGCGTCGAAAAATGTTCTGTTTTCAGCGTTTTCGAGTGTTCACACGATGCCGTTTTCAAAATGTGCCGGTTAAAGTTCCGTTTTGAAAATCTACCGTTTTGAAAATCTGCCCGCAAAAAATGTGCCGTTTTCGTGTAAACGGGGGGCCTATCTGTGACATTTTTCGCCGTTTTCAAATTGTGCTGGTATCGCGTTAACGCAGTCTTAGACATTGATGTAGAACAATCACCTGGCAAGGGCTTTAAAATATTTATCGCTTTAATTATAGCTATTTTGATCATTGCTGTACATTTTATTTTTATCTAATGAATATTCACAAAATTTACATCAGTTTCAAATTTCAAATTTCAATGACTGGGAAATTTCAACCAGGTGGTTGTTCGAAATAAGGATCATGGATTGTTCTAAATAAGGATCATTGGTTGTTCCAAATTAGGAGCAGCTCTACAGACAGCTGCTACTGCAACATAAGATTGGCTGGCTTACGCTTGAGCGTCAGTTGGTCTTTGCAAGAGCCGTCTTTGCAAGAGCCGATAATCGATATCATAATTACGTAATGGGAAAACGTTAACATATATATTAATGATTGATTTTAATGATTGGTTTTAATTTGCAGTTTTGGCAGCAATAAAGAAACATAAAGACTCGTGGCCTTTTTTGGAACCAGTTGATGAATCGTATGCCCCGCAATATTACGATATTATTCAGGTTCTTATTCATGTTTGTTTTTATTTCTCAATCTTCACAACCAAAGTCTGCTTAAAAGTCTTGAGATTTTAATTGTGCGCTGCGATGGAGCAAAGGCTCTGTAGTGTACTTGAAGTTTATCGAGCCTATCTAACTTGAGTCTCGATTGATTGCAAAGAGAAAGGACATTTATTTGAACATAATTTTTTATTTCAATTTAATATTGCCAATATTTCAAAGTTCCTTTTANCACAAAATTTACATCAGTTTCAAATTTCAAATTTCAATGACTGGGAAATTTCAACCAGGTGGTTGTTCGAAATAAGGATCATGGATTGTTCTAAATAAGGATCATTGGTTGTTCCAAATTAGGAGCAGCTCTACAGACAGCTGCTACTGCAACATAAGATTGGCTGGCTTACGCTTGAGCGTCAGTTGGTCTTTGCAAGAGCCGTCTTTGCAAGAGCCGATAATCGATATCATAATTACGTAATGGGAAAACGTTAACATATATATTAATGATTGATTTTAATGATTGGTTTTAATTTGCAGTTTTGGCAGCAATAAAGAAACATAAAGACTCGTGGCCTTTTTTGGAACCAGTTGATGAATCGTATGCCCCGCAATATTACGATATTATTCAGGTTCTTATTCATGTTTGTTTTTATTTCTCAATCTTCACAACCAAAGTCTGCTTAAAAGTCTTGAGATTTTAATTGTGCGCTGCGATGGAGCAAAGGCTCTGTAGTGTACTTGAAGTTTATCGAGCCTATCTAACTTGAGTCTCGATTGATTGCAAAGAGAAAGGACATTTATTTGAACATAATTTTTTATTTCAATTTAATATTGCCAATATTTCAAAGTTCCTTTAAATTGAAATTTTTGGCAATAGAGGAATGAAGAAAATAATGCCTGTTGGCCTTTTCGTCGCCAGGCTAGCAAAATAGCGTTAATAAGGAGCCTGTGAAATAAGGGCAAATAATGTAATCCTCTAAATGTTTAAGAACTTTTAAAGAGAATCAACGGATATAAAAGCCCCGCGCGGAAGGAGTCTGGGTATTCTATTATTAGCATATTGTATTTGATGATTTCTACACGTGCGTGGATATTGTTTAGCCAGAAGAACAATATCGTGTGTAGGAGTTTTCTTTGTCCTATTTATAGATAGCCTCCTCTTAGCTGCGTTGATTCACTTTGATGAAAGAGCATAATGTGCAGCTGCCTTCTAGGGGATGAATTTCATCAAACTTATTTTAGCATAAGCTTCAATCTTTAAAATTGATGTGTAAATGCTTATTACCCTTTTCCTTCAAATGCATGGCTTGAATTTTAGGCAGTTTACCGTATTTCTATCTTGAGCATTTTGATATAAGTTTATGTTCAAATTTACAGCGTTTTTCGTTTATCGAAGGGGTTCATGCAAAAAATTGAAAAATAGAGGCATCATATTGTTTTTAATTAAGGAGAAAAGCTAGTGAAATTTTCAAGAAGAAGATAATTTATTCGAAGCGAAATTTTATCCACGATTTGTCAACGTAAAAACTTAAAACTTGCGAAAAAGAAAAAATGGATGTGATTTGGAAATAATAATGATATAAAAAATTCTCGCTGTAGAAGGACAATAAATTATCTGATTTTCCTTTCATGTCATTCATTTGAAGGGGAAGAGTGATAACCATGTACGTCACGAATCTAAAGATTTGAAACCCATGCTAGTTATATTACTAAAGAACCTAAATAAACGGAAATTCTCTTGTGGAACTTAATTGACGTCATTGAATGGTCAGCTTCTATTGTGATATGTTATTGGAATACCATCTCGGCTCTTCGCTTGTGGAACTTAATTGACGTCATTGAATGATCAGATTCTATTGTGATATTGTTATTGGAATACCATCTCGGCTCTTCGCTTGTGGAACTTAATTGACGTCATTGAATGGTCAGATTCTATTGTGATATTGTTATTGGAATACCATCTCGGCTCTTTATCCTCAATCACATATGACCTTGAGATTGTATCAAGTATCGAATGTATCATCCACGTAAATGCATCAAGTATCGAATGAAGCAAATGATGTACCGTATGCACCAATATCAATTTTTCACTTTTTCAATTTTTCAATTTTTCAATTTTTCAATTTTTGAATTCACTTTTTGACAGTCTACTAGAGCAGAATTGTTTGCCTAAGAAATCCTTTTTCAACATGTTAGAGGCAGCATTTTCTAAGTTTACTTGCGTCGTTTGACAATTTGAAAACAAGAAGCAACCGCAGATCCTCACAGTTGACTGCCAACAATGTGAAGTTCATTTCGTACACCCGGTATTTTACTATACTTTCTATTTCACAGAGCCCAATGGATATCTCAACGATAGAAAAATCATTGGACAATAGTGCATACAACAATGCGGAACAAGTAAGTCTTTGTGTTATAAGTCATACTTTCTATCTTCACAGTACAAAGCTACATAACAGAGTCAGTCATTAAGCTTGCTTCGCACTAGAGTAAGAACGCATTCAAAATAGGATAAATAATTTTCTAAACTCATTTTAAACGCATTTTAGTGAGTTATTGCTTCCAATGAAACTTTTTTCATTTTTGGTCCAGCAGAATTATATAGAAGATCTATAGAAAAAACAATGTTGCTGTACGTCGTTTGTATCAGTAAAACAGTAATTTCTTTAAAAATACGACTTTGTAGGAAGAGTAAGAATAGTAACAACGTTTCGAGCTTGATTCTTCATCAGGTATCAATAATATATAATATATAAATAATATATGATATATACCGAGTGAGTCAGAAAAAACGTGGGGGCGTTTAGCAAGCCATATTATGGTGAAAAACAAGTCAAATCGAGGGTGTTTCAGTTTTAAATTGGAGAAGAAAGATTGAATTAGTTATAGAAATTTAGTTTGTTAGAATCGGTGATTTCTTTCCTTATTTATTTGCGATTTTGTGATATAGCCATTTTGGTGAAAAGTATCGCTAGTAAAAGAACTTTCAGCTTGCTAACAATGACAATTTTGAATGACCAGTCCCCAAGGGATACAACATAAGTAACATTAGTTTTTCCTTTTGTGTTCTAACACAATGCATGCGTTGTTTCAATTTTTTGGTAGAGAACAATATATTTGTCATGGTTTAGAAGGTCGCGCGTGCATGAATATAAATCTATTTGCAGGCATATGTTACACCAACTTTAAATAATGATGATTTGATTTGATTTGATTTGATTTGGCTGTGAAAATTGCAGCGAAAAAATTTGGACTCCTAAAATGTTACCTGAAGAGCTATTAAAAGAAGTTTAGTTTCATGCTTTGGGATTTGTCTACCTTGGTCTCATTTTCAAAAAGAGACTCAGGAAAGATCTATTACTGAAGATTAAGTCTGTAGATGTTGTTGTTTGCTAGAGTTGTTGTTTGCTAGAGTTAATTAGCCAAGACCTCCTGGAGAGTACAATACTTTTCTTCTCTTCCGTCGGCTTTCTGGGGTTTAATCTCAATGGTTCGACTGAGGAGATAAAATATTGATAACGCATAGCATCTGCTGCTAAAGCTTTTTACTGATTGGAATTTCTTTTCGTGAGAATTTTCCCAAATGAGAAATTGCCAGTTGGGTTCCGATATTTCTGTGCTGAACATCTTGGACACAGGTTGGCGGAAAATCTTTTTGCGTTGCAGCAGTGGAGTTCACTCTAACATACCATAGCAACAACAACAATAACAGCAACAACAGCAGATGTTTATTATGACAGATTGCATTTGTTCATTTTCTCGTTTCATTGCATTCTGTCGAAAATCATTTGTTTACAGTATGTTTTGGGAAGAAGCCTTTGTCGGGAGTAGCCCTTGAAGGGATACTTTTAAATTTTAATCTGAACAATTTGAAAACGTCCGACTAATGAGCACGAAAGATTTTTGTGTCAACTTGTCATTATTTCTCCTCGTGGAATCAACGTTTAGTGAAAGTATTTATTTTATTTTTATTTATTTCATTTTGAATGCAACTCATTTTTCTTTCATAGATGGCCTCTGACTTCAAGCGGCTGATTGCAAATTGTCGTGCATACAATGGTCCTGATAGTGGTAAGTGTTTGAATGCCAAACCATTTCTTTTCACGTATCATTTATCATTTTGACCAACTCGTCCTGTTTCGAAGTTGTGTGGCTACTTTTCCAACTGCATACTCTTTTCACGTATCATTTATCATTTTGACCAACTCGTCCTGTTTCGAAGTTGTGTGGCTACTTTTCCAACTGCATACTCTTTTCACGTATCATTTATCATTTTGACCAACTCGTCCTGTTTCGAAGTTGTATGGCTACTTTTCCAACTGCATACTCTTTTCACGTATCATTTATCATTTTGACCAACTCGTCCTGTTTCGAAGTTGTATGGCTACTTTTCCAACTGCATACTCTTTTCACGTATCATTTATCATTTTGACCAACTCGTCCTGTTTCGAAGTTGTATGGCTACTTTTCCAACTGCATACTCTTTTCACGTATCATTTATCATTTTGACCAACTCGTCCTGTTTCGAAGTTGTATGGCTACTTTTCCAACTGCATACTCTTTTCACGTATCATTTATCATTTTGACCAACTCGTCCTGTTTCGAAGTTGTATGGCTACTTTTCCAACTGCATACTCTTTTCACGTATCATTTATCATTTTGACCAACTCGTCCTGTTTCGAAGTTGTATGGCTACTTTTCCAACTGCATACTCTTTTCACGTATCATTTATCATTTTGACCAACTCGTCCTGTTTCGAAGTTGTATGGCTACTTTTCCAACTGCATACTCTTTTCACGTATCATTTATCATTTTGACCAACTCGTCCTGTTTCGAAGTTGTATGGCTACTTTTCCAACTGCATACTCTTTTCACGTATCATTTATCATTTTGACCAACTCGTCCTGTTTCGAAGTTGTATGGCTACTTTTCCAACTGCATACTCTTTTCACGTATCATTTATCATTTTGACCAACTCGTCCTGTTTCGAAGTTGTATGGCTACTTTTCCAACTGCATACTCTTTTCACGTATCATTTATCATTTTGACCAACTCGTCCTGTTTCGAAGTTGTATGGCTACTTTTCCAACTGCATACTCTTTTCACGTATCATTTATCATTTTGACCAACTCGTCCTGTTTCGAAGTTGTATGGCTACTTTTCCAACTGCATACTCTTTTCACGTATCATTTATCATTTTGACCAACTCGTCCTGTTTCGAAGTTGTATGGCTACTTTTCCAACTGCATACTCTTTTCACGTATCATTTATCATTTTGACCAACTCGTCCTGTTTCGAAGTTGTATGGCTACTTTTCCAACTGCATACTCTTTTCACGTATCATTTATCATTTTGACCAACTCGTCCTGTTTCGAAGTTGTATGGCTACTTTTCCAACTGCATACTCTTTTCACGTATCTTTTATCATTTTGACCAACTCGTCCTGTTTGGAAGTTGTATGGCTACTTTTCCAACTGCATACTCCTTTCAACGTATTATTGTTTTAATGTTTTAATTCAGAAGTGAGATAAAAACATTTTTGACGACATGAAATTTTCTCTTTGCGGTTTCATTTACAAGAATTTTGATAAAGCCGTTGCTTAGTTTGATCCCTGTTCAAATATTATATCTTTGTAGCATATACCAAAATGGCGAACAATCTCGAAAGGGCATTCGGCAAACATTTTGCCAAAGAATTTCCAGAAGAGGAGCTGAGTAGTGACGAAGATTATGTGGAGGAGGATGATAATTCCAGGAAACGAAAGAGAGGCAGCACATTGAAAGGGAATGACAGAAATGATGGAGGAAAAATTATCAAATTGAATGGTGAGTGATTTCGTGATAAAAATGTTACCGCATCCACCGGAAAAAGCATTGTCGTTTGAAAGGCCATCATAAATCATGCATTGGGCCTATCTTGAAGATTGATGATTAAGTCTCTGACAAAATCCAACATTAAGTTTTTCTATTCAGTTTTGTAGCCGCTCACTTCTCGAGGTATAAGCGATGTCTTGAAGATACTGAGAGTGGAAACTGAGGATGTCTAAATCTATCGAACAATATTGATAGAATTGTCCGAATACTGAATTTGACAGCAAAACATAAACTCTTCGAGATGACTAGGGAATTTAGATCGGGAATTTTTTTTAATTATATAGAAAACGAAGGACTTTCTTATTGACGAAACAAGAAGTATATTTGAGCAAGCAAGCAAACTCTGCTCGTGCTACAGATTTAATACTTATAATCTATTTCTAAATTCCTTAGTCGTCGCGAAGCGTTCCTCATTGTACTGTCTAGAACACTCTTTTGCAAATGTTTCCCATGTTTTCGATCAATTTGGACTTTCTCCACACTGTAACAATATTTCAGAAAGGTTTGCAAGTCGGAGAGTTGGCGGCGTGATCATTTCATGGCCCATACGGTATTTCGTTTGAACATAGAAGCAGAAATTGTTTCATAACGGTTATAGGAAATAAGTGAAGAATCTTCAGATTGATTGTTCAGTAGGTTGCTGCTTAAAGGTTCGGGAGTCTGAAATAGAATATATACAGACGGTTAAAAGAAAATAGGACAGCAGAGGCAAATAAAGCAGAATTAATCCTTGACATGAAACCCATTGCATTGTGCCTTTTGGTTAAGTGTTATACTAACGGTTAAGGGTTAGACCAGTTTGTGTGAATGATTATTATCATTATCATTTTGTTGTCAATTTTACTAACAAATATTAATTACACTCTTTGGCGCTTAAAGGCATGCTGTCATAAATGTGATAGGCTAGATTCTTAGGATGACATCAGTAGCAAAGATGTGGCTTTTGAGTAGTTACCATACCATGCCTTTGGGCCTTTGTGCCTTTGATCGTGTTTTTTCCCCGAAATAGAGGAAATCATATCATTATCATAGAATGTATTTATATGGCCATCAAATACTGAAGCTTGCTTAATCTCTTTTCGTTCTGATTGCTTTATTCAACCAATCTGCTCCACGACAGTGTGCCTGAAGCTGAATTCACAATAAAGGGGATATCGTGGGGGCATGATGCGACAATGCCCAAATAAGACACGCGTTTGCCTAAATAAGGCTCATGTGTCATAAATCGACAACCTTGTATGTGTAACATTGGTCGGGAAAAATGTTGCCAATTGAAATCAGCTTTACCATTTATCATTCATTTTCAGAGGGAGTCTCAAGGTCTGCAGATTCGCCCAATCTGGATCGCAACCAACCAATCAGGGCATTTGAATCGAAATCAATAAGTCATACGTTGCCATCTCCACCTAATGGTATTGCTTTATCCCATCAAAATGTGACAAACTTTCGCAGCCCCATGTTACCAGGTGGTATGAGGACGCCTATGATACAACCGCAGCTAAGGGGCAGTGGTATCTTCCAGCTTATTAATGCCATAAATGGAACAAACAATGCGAGGAATCAATTGAATGTGGCACAAAGTGTAGGAATTAACAATAGACCCGGACTCATTGGTGGACATGTTATAGGTGGACCAGTGTCAAGCGGACAAACTACAGGTGGACCAGTTTCATCTTCTTCGCCGTACATGAATATGATGTTCAGGCCACCTTTGAGAACTCCAGGTACGTCCACTTTGTCTGATTTTTCCGTAGCTCGGTTTCAACCACCCCCTCTCTTTTTCTTTGCTTTTATACTAGCTATGACCTTTTAACTTGGTTATTAGATGGACTTTGATGCAAATAATCAAAATCACATAATTAAATCCATTCAACGCTATTGTTCTAGTTGATGTGCATGATTATGGCTATCATGATTATAACAACTAAATAAGGCCTAAATTATAATTGTTCATGTCAAATTGAATGGAAGATGATTAAATACATGTATACGCATAATATGGACCGTATTTGAGATTAATATCTGCAACAGTTTCAGTTTCAGTATAGAATTTTTGTTGACTACTCAGTAAAACAATGGTTGCCATGGTTACTGTGCTATATTTAGAATCTTGAAATTTTCATCATTCGAATAGGATGGGGAGATAGGGTTAAGTTACAGAAAAGATGAACCTGAAATATTACGAGATTTGACCTCCAGGTCGCGCTCCAGGTAATGTAATCCATGTAGGTTGGAAAGATTGGGTATCTTTGCAATGTATCTTTGTATCTTCTCTTTATCGACCTGCAAAGAGCCTTTGATACTGTCAACCATAATATCTTACTACAAAAACTGAGTCACTATGGAATCAGAGGTACCTCTCTGCATTGGTTTGAGTCCTACCTTACAGGAAGACAACAGTATGTTTCAATCAACAATCATTCTTCTAGCCTTGGGAAAGTTACTTGTGGAGTTCCTCAAGGATCTGTGCTTGGCCCCTTACATTTTTTAATTTATATCAATTACCTGCCTAACGTATCCAAAGTCCTTTCTTTCTTCCTGTTTGCAGATGATACAAATATTTACTTTGAGACTGAGAACATTGGAAAGCTTCAGGTTAAAATCAACAAAGAACTGCTAAAAGTAAAGTCCTGGCTTGAAGTAAATAAATTAGCTCTGAACATTGAAAAAACCAACTTTGTTGTATTTCACTCCCCTAGAAAGAAATTGCCTGATCATATCCACATAAAATTTGGTAAGAAATCAGTAACCAGATCTAGGTATGTTAAGTTTTTAGGTGTCCTGATGGATGAGCATCTTTCCTGGAAATTCCATATTTCTGAACTAACTAAAAAACTCTCAAGGACATCTGGGATCTTCTTTAAAATCAGGCATCTCCTTCCTCTTGATATTCTGAAAAATCTTTACTATTCTATATTCTCTTCCTTTCTGAGCTATGGCTCATCAACCTGGGGACTCTCGTACGATACATATCTTGAACCTCTTTTCTTATTGCAGAAAAAAGTATTAAGGTCTATCTCTTTTCAGCCTTTCTGCTCTTCTTCAACACCAATCTTCTTCTCCCTAAAAATTCTCAAACTGAAAGATATGATACATCATAATATTCTCAAATTTGTTTATAAGTCTCTTAACAGTCTCACACCTTCTCACTTTCATAATTATTTCCAGCTCAGTAACACTGTTCATAGTCATGAAACTCGTCAGGCAGCTAGAGGGGACATTTTTCAATCCATCAGGAATACATTTCTATATGGTCTTAGGTCAATAAGGTATTTTGGTGCAAAACTATGGAATGGCATACCCACTTTTATTAAAATGTCAGTTTCATTTAATGTTTTCAAATCAAAATTGAAAGAATTCCTTGTCAATGGTTATGGTCTTTGATCTTTCACCAACGTCAATTAACCTTTAATTATCTTGTTCTTTGGAGGCATTTCTGGTCTTGTGTTTTTTTAGCAACATTTTTCTTTGTTTTAGTTTTTTTAGTTGGGGGGGCTCTCTCTCGATTAGTATACCTATTAGAGAGCTCCTCCTTAAACAAATAGATCTAAATACATTGTATGAGCATGGGTTTTGGGTGTGGTCTTATGTCTGGTGGGACTGTTGTCCTGTTGCGCGGTAGACTGCTCCTGAAACCTATGCTCATTCTTTGTTTTGTAGTGTACTGTTCCTTGTTTCTAATTTCTTCCATGTCTGGTGTAGGTGTATTCTTGTAGTGTATTTGGTATATTGTTGATCTGTACATTGATTGTTTTATTTACTTTAGGTATATTGTTAATGTATTTGTATTCTTGGATGTATTTAGGTATATTTGTTAATAAAAACTGAAACTGAAACAATGTTATTTAGTTTTATCGACACTCTTGGTAGCTGCTATTTTGTAACATAAAGCGATGTAGTTGTTGATTTTTGGTTGCTATGTGCTTTGTGTCAAACTATCACTGGTAATAGAAATTTGTTTGTTTTGTAGTGGATACTTCACAACAGATCCTCTCTTCGACTTCCATCAACAACGAGGCTGCCTTAAAACAAGTTATAAATCAACAGGCAATTTTCAGAGGTCTTCTCTCCGCATCTGCAGGAGCACAAACAACACCACAGTTGACACCACAACAATTACAACTATTACAGCAAAATATTGCCCTTCATCAACAACTACAACAACGATTGCAACTCCAACAGCTGCAGCAACAACAACAACAGCAACGACAAGCCCAGTTAGATCTCCAGCAACAACGACAACAATTGCAAATTGTCAACCAACACCAAAGTGCAAAGCCAGGAGAAGTAACACAAAGAAAACAGGATAATATTACTCAACAACAGCAGTTTAAAACACTGAAAGCTGAAACAAGTACGTCATTGCAAGCTCAAAATATTGATGTAGAACAGAGGCATGTGGCCAACACACAACAACAACAACAACAACGAGAAAATCAACCGAATGCCAACATACCACAAAAGACACCAGCTGGAAACAAAATACAGAGCCAAAATCAGATGACGTCATCTGTTCATACCGAAGGTCATGCTTCTGTGCACCAGCAACAGCAACAGCAACTGCAAACTGAAACACAACAACAGCAACCACAACTACGGCAACAAAATGATGATCTGAGCAATAAAGCACAGCAGCAACAGCAAAAACAACAACAACAACAACGAGAGATGAATCAATTGAAATTAAAACAACAACAGCAACAGCAATTAGCCCAAGCTGAGTTACAACAACGAGTGCAACAAAATATTCAACAGCAACTCTTGCAGCAACGGTTAAGACAACAACAACAACAACAGCAGCAACAGCAACAGAATCAGTTGCAGCTGCAGCTGCAACAACAACAAAACCAATTGCAGCAACAGCAGCAAAAACAACAACAACAACAACAGCAAAGTCAGTTGCAGCATCAGCAACAACAACAACTAAAACATCAACAGCAACAAAAGTTGAAGCATCCAGTTCATATTGAGTCATTGAAGCTTCCAAAGGGTATGTAATTTTGCGATATTACTTTTGTCACGCAGAAAAGGAAAAGAATACAGCTAAAGACCATTGCGCTAGTTTTCTCAAAACTATTGCCCGGGCTCTGGTGACATTGAAGAAGCAAAGAGCTACAGTGGAGCTGCGGTAGACACGGGCCTAAATATCCTCGCGTTGTCAAGGGATGTCGACCAAGAAGATCAGGTCCTTCGTGAAACTGAAATGCAGGACCCGAACAACAAAGAAGGATGGACAAAGTCGTCGCTGCACTACCTTGGTATGACAAATAAACTCATTAACAAGAAACTGATTGGTGATTCAAGCACTTTCCCAGGGAAATCTGTCGCGCCAAATGCCAAAGGCAATCTATCGCTTGCGGATTTTGTTTTGCTCTGCCTTCTCAAATCTCACTTCACTAAATTTCACTGCCTTTGATAAAGTCATGTTTGCAGGTGATGGTACATGCCATTTTTGTGGAACTTGTGTGCATGTCATTGTGTCTGGAATTTGTTTCAACTCCATGTTTTTGTAGTACATGCTTACAGCACAGCAGCCCCCTTGACCAGCCTTACAGTTGCACTTAGAGTGTAAAATGTCACCACTTCCTTGGTCCAAGTGAGCATAAACATTATAAAAAGTGCTCTTTATCGATACAAGAACTCTTGTCTTTACCAGGAACAAGAGATGTCTCCCTGTATGTCAGGCTTGACGAGAATATTTCGGACATAGCCCTCTTTCCACAACTTGTACCCCTGACTCTTGTTTCTGTAGGCCTTTGGCGCAATAGATTTCCCTGGTGGAGTGCTTGAATCACCAATCAGTTTCTTGTTAATGAGTTCATTTGTCATACCAGGGTAGTGCAGCAACGACTTTGTCTATCCCTCTTTGTTGTTCGGGTCCTGTATTTCACGAAGGACGTGATCTTCTTGGTCGACATCCCTTGACAACACGAGGATATTTAGGCCCGTGTCTACCGCAGCTCCACTGCAGCTCTTTGTTTCTTCAATGTCACCAGAGCCTGGGCAATAGTTTGGAGAAAACTAGCAATGGTCTTTAGCTGTATTCTTGTCCTTTTCTGCGTTTTTCGCCATTTTCTCCTAATTTTCTTTCACGTCGTTTGGTAGCTAAGCGTACGGAATCCAATGTAAACAAGTGTGACCTTGGCGATGCGTGACTACAAAACCCACAATGCGTTGCGCGCGAGCAAGGTGTGACGTAATTCAGGGAAAGAGCTATTGGTAGTATAATAAATTTTGATAATGGGCGCTCATTATAGGATTTACGGTTTCGTGCATGCCTTTAAAGTACCAAAAGCTCCTTCGCAATTGTGCTTATCAATGTATGGTATGCAGTTTCTTTCAAATATTTGCATTACGCTTGAAAAAAGATTGCGCTAAAGATGACAGAAGGGACAGCTTGATCCTGATCCTTTATAGTCTACATGGATCAATCGAATCAATATAAATACTTTAACATAAAAGGGAATATTTTCAAGATTTCCCAGCCGCCATCTTTAGGGAAATCTTTTATTGTCTTCTAAACTAGTAAATCAATTAGAACTTAAAAATGTTCCAAATCTGTACCTGGGCCAAAATTTTCGACCAAAATGACGACTTCTTTCAACTGAAGCAAAATGTGCTTTTCGGACGTATCTGAGTGCAAATTTGGGGGAAGAATCAATAGCATTTCCACTGTAGCCCTCCAAACAGAGTGATTTTGTCTGGGTCTATTTGTGCAGTGCTATAAACCACATGCTACATACCTGATGTGCCAAGAACTTCTTTATACAGAAAATAATGTTCATTTGATTTTCTTTGTCCACAGATGCTCCTTCGTTGGGGACCTTTGATCACAGTTCAAAGCAGATGACGTCATCGTCAAACAATGACAATAGACAGTTTCCAATGACAACGCATTCTACAAACAAAGCAATAGAGAACAATGAAGGAAACGGTAATTTGCGGAATAAACAGGCTGATGAACTGCATGCTATTATCGAAGACCCTACTTCTGATGATTTGAGAAATAAACGAATTGGGATTGAGGAGAGTAATCACAGAGTTAGAAAATGGCTGAATTCTGAAACGTCGTATTTTGGCCCGTTAGAAGAGGACCAGTCTGACGCCAGAAAGGACAAAAACTCGTCTCACAGGAAGGAGGCTAATCATAAGAAAGAGGCTGCCCTGAAAAATAGAGAGACTGTTAAAAAAGAACCTGGAAACAATTTTGTATCTGGTGTAGGATATATGTCTAGGCCAGCCTCTATTGCAAGTATTCCGCCTCTTACCAGTGTTAGCTCTATGATACCAAACAACCCACCAAAGCTGGCTTCAATTTCACAAGGGCCTAAACTCGCAACAGGTATCCAACAACTCCTCCTCCATGGTCCCCCTGTGGCTGGTATCGGTAATGAACAGAATAAGACATTTATTAATGGACTAAATGTGGGAAGTGTTGCAAATCAACCAAGTCATGCGATGGCTTATCATATTCACAATTTATTCTCAACTGCAAGTCAAGCAAATATGAATCTCACGGCTGTTTCAAATAGTAATGCTATTCATAGTCAGATAGACAATGTTAGCAAAGGAATAGGAGTTGAACACGCAGGACTTAAAATCAAACAGGAACAATTTATGAAAGAAAAATATGAACAAAATTTGCATCATTCGTCGCAGGCTTCATTTGTACCCTCAAACAGTGTGATTAATGGATGCCGGGAATTGCCTTTAACGTCACGTGCTAGTCCATTACAAATACGAAGCCCAGTTTTGGGGATTCCCCCACTTCGTGTTTCACCATCGATTTCACAATTAGGAAGCCCAAGATTGTTACGTGTTTCACCACAACATCGTATAGGGACACAACATAATGGGAGAACACCAACTATGGAATCACCCGCATCACAAATGTCATCTCTTTCACCGCAAGCATCATCAATGAAAACAGAGGTGTCAAACCCGAATGCATCAAACCCCGTCGCATCACATCACCAAGACTTTCGACGAGCAGATGCTGATGACAGACTTGGAAATCCTTCTGAATTAATTGTACCTCAGGGTAATATTGTGAAGCCTGAAGCAATGACTGCTAGACCAGGAGGACTGCCATCTAAGCATCCATCAGCAAATAACGCAGCGCAACCCGTCAGTGCTTCATTTATTTCGAATTTGTTGCATCCAGGAGGGGCAACACAACAATATCAACTTCAACAGCAACAGTTAGCTGAAACAATGAAGAATCGATATATGGAACATCAAAGATTGGCCGCTGCAAATGCATACAGACCACATATGAATTCTTCACTCTCGCAGTTTAGGAAGGGTAAGTCAATGTGTGTTATTTATTGTTTTGTTTCCTACTTGGTATGCATACAGCATTGTTTTCCTAGGACAATTTCACATCATTCTAAACTCTTTGATTTTAAAGCTTGTTGTTGTTGTAAAATATGCTGAAGCAATGCAATATTATTTGTCGGTTTTTTCATGAGCCATGTATTATGCATGAAAGGCGATCATAATGTTATACTCTATCTTGCCAGAGAACCAACCCTATTGCTAAAATAGCTAGTGTAAAGAATTGTGTCTTCAATACGGACTTCAATTCTGTTTGCCCCCTGGGTTCTTTTACAAGTAATGAATTTTCGTGAATTTCATTGAAGCGATCATCCTGTCCATCCTATTGAATTCCTCCTCGCCAGAGAACCCTAGAATGGAAATAGCTCAACTGAATGAAGAGAATTTTGCGATTTATGTGACTGACAAGTCAGCTAAAAAATTCACGGCAGAAAATTAAAAACTAAATTGTTACTGATTAGGAATAAATTGGAAATGTTTGAAATGCGTTATATATTCATTTATTTATCTATATTTTTTTGTATATTTTTAATTCTCCTTGAAATATTTTGTATAATAAGAAGAACTCTTGGTTCTTGAATCATCAAACGAAATTGTCTGCGAGCGAATTCTTTAAAGAAAGGCTCTCTCAGTAGATAAAATAAGGGAGGAGAGAGCACTCCGTAATTGAGGGGAGAGTGTTTCTCTGTCCCAGGTAGATTGCTCTCTCAGTAGATAAAATAAGGGAGGAGAGAGCACTCCGTAATTAAGAGGAGATTGTTTCTCTGTCCCAGGTAGATTGCTCTCTCAGTAGATAAAATAAGGGAGGAGAGAGCACTCCGTAATTGAGGGGAGAGTGTTTCTCTGTCCCAGGTAGATTGTTCTCTCAGTAGATAAAATAAGGGAGGAGAGAGCACTTCGTAATTGAGGGGAGAGTGTTTCTCTGTCCCAGGTAGAGTTCGGTATTAACTTGATTAAAAGTATTATCAATTTAAGGACCATCTAAAATGTCTGCTGAAGATAGTTGTCAAAATTGTACTGCTTTGTTCCATACAACGATTTCCGTTTTAGAAAAAGAAGTCAGGAATCTTTTATTCATGTTTGTATTTCTTCTTCAGATTCAGAAGCGAGAGGCTTTCACAGACTGTGAGGTAGGCTGTTCTCCTATAGACGCAATGCTGTATAGGTAATGTTTGAAACTGTTTTGTATTAATGTTCGCATTAAGATAATTTTATAGTGCAAACGAGTTGATGTTTGGAATTTTCACATGTGGGTTATTTATGAAATTTCTGCTTACATGATGTGAAAAGAAAATATATAATTATACTCTATATGCTAAAAAGTTATTTGCCTTCTGGACAGCCCACAGAAAATGTATTCGACCTATTTTCAAAATTCTTTCGTTTTCCAACAGTCTTAAGACTAAGACAATTACATTTGATTAGATTCGACCTTTAAACTCAAGAAACAGACTGAATCATTATTGAATTATTTTGATGAAATTGCGGACCAGAATTGCGGACCAGAATTTATAACCAATCTGTTGAATAGGCCGATTGACTTTTAACAGTTATGCAGCTATTAAGCGACGAAATTATGGACGAAATTTGAGCGATTGTTTTATTCAGTCTTTCACTGTTGAAGAATAAAACAGTTTTTAAGGAAAGCCAACTAATTAATTTTCTATGGCTTGTGAAACCGGCAAAGAACTTTTTGGAACGCCATGTTTCGCTGTTACACGTTGCTTATTAGGGAGTTGAAGCAACCACACCCGTAAGTTCAGATACAACGTCATCGTACACATTCATGAAAACCACGACATCTGTTTTCATACAGAGTATCTTTGGAGTTATTCACGAGGCTGGGATTAAGAACTTCTCACTTAATGATTGAAAGAGCATAGATGTTTATGTCAACAAAGATAAATAACAAACCATCCTTTACACATTCATTTCACCATGTATGATTGCACATACAAACCACCAGAAACGGGAGTTTTGTTTGGTAAAGGACAACTTTACCATATAACTGGGCAAGCAAATTTGTACCAAAACAATGCAATCCCTTGAAACGGCTCGGCTCCTCCCAGACGGCTGTTCTTAAACAAAAGCTAAGTCACGTTTAGTTGACGTCACAGCAGTGGTTGCTCTAGCTCTCTTGTCTATGAAGATTGACAAACTGACATGGCAGAATCAGAAATCACTCAAGCAAGGAATGTGGGAAATTTTGATGCTCTTCCGCTCTTTGTAAAATGCATTTTCTACGTTTTCCATTAAATATATGCAAAGCAACGATTCTCAAGTTGGAGCAGTATCGCCGAATACGGCCATATGTGCAAGCACAGTTGAATCATCACACTCAATTAAATCACTACACCGTGGAGTTAAATAATCATGATTTTATTGATTTATATCAACAGTTTGATAAAGTATTGCCAAAGAATTCATCATGGCCTTTTAAAATGTATTTCTTTTGTGTTTACAAGAAATGAACTTTCATCGTGAGAACAAACATCATCATAGTCGGCAGGTCCAACAACAACAACAACTGCCATATCTTCTTCAATGAGAACAAGATAACGATGAAACTTTTCCGAATTTAAAAAAATTGAAAAATTGAAAAAAAAGTCAGCAAAGCATTTTGGCGCGCTTTTAAAAAATTGCAGTGGTGCCCATTCCATAATCAGAAATAGAAAACAAAAAGTTGCGCTAAAAGGGGCAATACAACTTTACTTGTCACTTTTTTATTAATGGGAATCTATTGATGATTGATTGATTGATTGATTGATTGTTGATTCATTGTTGATTGATGCGCCCAAAGTTGTATTTTTAATAGAGGCGAAATTTCCTCAAAGATTTGATCAAGCTGAACGGTTGTTGTTGTTGTTGTTGTTGTTGTTGTTGTTGTAAAGCGAAACATTTCATTGCTTGAATTAGAAACTCCGATTTTTGAAGCATTCAGGGTTGAAAATTACGTATTTTAATTAAATGTTCATTAAATATGCCTCGATGTTGCATTGATGATTTTGCCTTGTCAGCCAAAAACCTGTTCGTGTATCTTACAACACAATTCTGTTTAGTTTTATACCTTAAAGACATGCAAATTTAATGAATTCTTGACCAAACGTAGTTATTCAGCAATTCAACAAAGTATTAGTTTAAAGAAAGAAAGGTCTTACCTCATATCAATTTGTTTCTTTAATAATTTGTTATTTTCTTAAGGTTGCTTTTGTTGTTCAAATTGGCTGTTTTTAAGTGACATTATGGCTGCGCGTGTTTCGAAATCAAGAATTTTGGAAAGTGCCCAAATGTGGCTTGTGGAAAGTATGGAAAGTGCCTATAGCCCTACTTTTTAACGAAAGATACGGATTTTAAAAATCGGCATTTTTTACCAAAGAGTAAAGCCCATATCCTTATATTTTGCCCAAAAGTGAGGATTTTCAAAATTAGCCTATTTTACCGAAAAAGCAAAGCCTATAGCCTTACTTTTAGGCCAAAATTAGGGATTTCGGAAAACAACCTTTTGTCGCAAAATAGCAAAGGGTATAGCCTTAGTTTTGCCCAAAAATAGGGATTTTGGAACAAGCCCTTTTTTTTGCAAAAAAGCAAAGGGTATAGCCTTACTTTTTGCCAAAAAATCGGGATTTTGGAAGAAGCCCTTTTTTTGCATAAAAGCAAAGTGTATAGCCTTACTTTTTGCTCCAAAATAGAGATTTTGGGAAAAGCCCTTTTTTGCAAAAAAGCAAATCCTATAGCCTTACTTTTTGCCCAAAGTTAGGGATTTTGGAAAACGACCTTTTGTAGCAAAAAAGCAAAGGGTATAACCTTAGTTTTTGCCCAAAAATAGGGATTTTGGAAAAGGACTTTTTTTGGCAAAAAAGCAAAGGGTATAGCCTTACTTTTTGCCCAAAAATAGGGATTTTGGAAAAGGACCTTTTTTAGCAAAAAAGCAAAGGGTATAGCCTTACTTTTTGCCCAAAAATAGGGATTTTGGAAAAAGACCTTTTTTTGCAAAAAAGCAAAGGGTATAGCCTTACTTTTTGCCCAAAAATAGGGATTTTGGAAAAAGACCTTTTTTTGCAAAAAAGCAAAGGGTATAGCCTTACTTTTTGCCCAAAAATAGGGATTTTGGAAAAAGACCTTTTTTTGCAAAAAAGCAAAGGGTATAGCCTTACTTTTTGCCCAAAAATAGGGATTTTGGAAAAAGACCTTTTTTTGCAAAAAAGCAAAGGGTATAGCCTTACTTTTTGCCCAAAAATAGGGATTTTGGAAAAAGACCTTTTTTTGCAAAAAAGCAAAGGGTATAGCCTTACTTTTTGCCCAAAAATAGGGATTTTGGAAAAAGACCTTTTTTTGCAAAAAAGCAAAGGGTATAGCCTTACTTTTTGCCCAAAAATAGGGATTTTGGAAAAAGACCTTTTTTTGCAAAAAAGCAAAGGGTATAGCCTTACTTTTTGCCCAAAAATAGGGATTTTGGAAAAAGACCTTTTTTTGCAAAAAAGCAAAGGGTATAGCCTTACTTTTTGCCCAAAAATAGGGATTTTGGAAAAAGACCTTTTTTTGCAAAAAAGCAAAGGGTATAGCCTTACTTTTTGCCCAAAAATAGGGATTTTGGAAAAAGACCTTTTTTTGCAAAAAAGCAAAGGGTATAGCCTTACTTTTTGCCCAAAAATAGGGATTTTGGAAAAAGACCTTTTTTTGCAAAAAAGCAAAGGGTATAGCCTTACTTTTTGCCCAAAAATAGGGATTTTGGAAAAAGACCTTTTTTTGCAAAAAAGCAAAGGGTATAGCCTTACTTTTTGCCCAAAAATAGGGATTTTGGAAAAAGACCTTTTTTTGCAAAAAAGCAAAGGGTATAGCCTTACTTTTTGCCCAAAAATAGGGATTTTGGAAAAAGACCTTTTTTTGCAAAAAAGCAAAGGGTATAGCCTTACTTTTTGCCCAAAAATAGGGATTTTGGAAAAAGACCTTTTTTTGCAAAAAAGCAAAGGGTATAGCCTTACTTTTTGCCCAAAAATAGGGATTTTGGAAAAAGACCTTTTTTTGCAAAAAAGCAAAGGGTATAGCCTTACTTTTTGCCCAAAAATAGGGATTTTGGAAAAAGACCTTTTTTTGCAAAAAAGCAAAGGGTATAGCCTTACTTTTTGCCCAAAAATAGGGATTTTGGAAAAAGACCTTTTTTTGCAAAAAAGCAAAGGGTATAGCCTTACTTTTTGCCCAAAAATAGGGATTTTGGAAAAAGACCTTTTTTTGCAAAAAAGCAAAGGGTATAGCCTTACTTTTTGCCCAAAAATAGGGATTTTGGAAAAAGACCTTTTTTTGCAAAAAAGCAAAGGGTATAGCCTTACTTTTTGCCCAAAAATAGGGATTTTGGAAAAAGACCTTTTTTTGCAAAAAAGCAAAGGGTATAGCCTTACTTTTTGCCCAAAAATAGGGATTTTGGAAAAAGACCTTTTTTTGCAAAAAAGCAAAGGGTATAGCCTTACTTTTTGCCCAAAAATAGGGATTTTGGAAAAAGACCTTTTTTTGCAAAAAAGCAAAGGGTATAGCCTTACTTTTTGCCCAAAAATAGGGATTTTGGAAAAGGACCTTTTTTGGCAAAAAAGCAAAGTGTATAGCCTTACTTTTTGCCCCAAAAACAAGGATTTTGGAAAAAGAACTTTTTTGCAAAAAAGCAAAGGGTATAGCCTTACGTTTTGCCCAAAAATAGGGATTTTGGAAAAGGACCTTTTTTGGAGGGTATAGCCTTACTTTTTGCTCAAATATGGGGATTTTGGAAGAGGACAGTTTTTGGCAAAAAAGCAAAGGGTATAGCCTTACTTTTTGCCCAAAAATGGGGATTTTGGAAGAGGATCGTTTTTGGCAAAAAAGCAAAGGGTATAGTCGTAAATTCTACGCTCGTAAATTGAGCTTAACGCTAAGGCCACCAGATGCTCTGGTCTCACCCCCTACCCCTGGTTGGTCAGCTAGTCCCCAGGCCTCGCCTCGTTGTTTTGCCTACGCCTATTTTTAGCGTCGTTCGTATTCCTGTCACGTACTGCTTCGTTCGCGACGGTTTATCTTCGTTCGCGACGGTTTATCAAGATTTGTTGGATTTGGTTACAGTTTATTTATCGGCAGTTTGTACTTCTTTATTGGTGAAAATTGCGGAAAACCTCTCCTCAAGATCCAATGCCCGCACCTATCTGCTTGATCTCAATCGTTCCTTGGAGGGTTGGATGAAATTTACAAAGCCAAACCTTACCTTGAAAGCTGCCAATTATGGCCTATCGGCGATCGGGAAAGAGCCCAATTTAGCGGATCGTTTGTATGCACATTTTCATCCAGAGGAAGCACATCAGCCTCCAGTAGTCGAATATGCACCGGGAGTAGTAACAGAGGCACCAAAAGCACCAGCTCACGCAACTTGGCCTAATGTTTTGATGCAAGAACAAGTTTCAAATGCACCTTCACTGTCGGGCCTTCCGTACACTTCACTGCCTAGCCCATGCACCGCTGTTCACCAGTCTTGCCCCACCTTGTTGTCCCCGCCAAATGAGATCGTTTCGCCTGGGCGACCTTCGTACTCTGTTGCAAGAAGTCTCTACTCGACCTCCCGTAAACCAACAAGCAGTCGCGAACTAGAACCTCCTTTCTCCAGCGTCAGTAACTCCTACGACTCAAGCCTTCCCCCCAGCCCCACCTCCGGCACTTGCCCCCCAGATGAAAATGCTGTTAAAAATGCTGAAAATGTTGAAAATGCCTATTTTTGGGCAAAAAGTAAGGCTTTATGCTTTTTGGGCAAAAATAGCCATTTTTGAAAATCCATCTTTTTGGGGGCAAAAATAGTCATTTTTGAAAATCCCTATTTTTNCTATAATAATTTTCAAACCAAGTTTGTTGTCCCATTTACTAAAACTTTTTAAATTAGATAATACCGCTGACTGAATATCTTATCTAGAGATTATTTCTTTAAATAATAATTTTAGAAGCGTCGTTTCGAAGTTTTACTGAATGCAAGGCAAACAACAAAATTACTTGAGAATTGAAGTGAGTAAATGAATATACTGATCTCAGGAGACGTAAGGAGTGGAAAAGGTTCCCCCTAGAGCTGGGCTTAATGCAGTACTGCTTAGGAATGACCCAAGGGAATATGTAGTATATAAGGTTGACACGAGGCTAGAAATATCACAGTTCGATAGTGATTCCCCGCCCCCTCCCACCCAGATCAACCCATATCTCGAAAGTAAAAGTATGATGATACTTCATAGAATGGTACTCGACACTGCGTTCGCCATGTTTTCACTAGACCGAGCCTACTACCTTGAGTTTGTATATTGTGTTAGACTGTTAGTTTTTTAAATGTAATTAGAATATAGTGTTGATCAGTAAATATAGTTATTTTCGTTTGAGTGTGACGAATAAGAAAATAACCCGAGTTTAAAGATGAAATCACACATGTCTATAAATAGCTATTGTATTTGATAATCTCGGGGCGTGCATCAACAATGAAAAGCCAAATAAACAATGGCGTGTGTAGGTTTCTCTTTATCCTATTTATAGAACATGCCATATAGCACAGGTCATTCTTTAGGGGTTATTAAGAGGCAGTTTGTTTTGTTCATTGGTGATTAACTGAGTGATAAAATTTTGCTGAATTGAAGCTTTTCTTCATGAATGAAATCCAGGGAGCGCAAATCCCTGTGTTGGGACTTCTTATAGGAATGCAAATACGATCATCTTGTCTTTCACAGTTGGCAAGTGACATAATCTTTGTATCTAATATTTAGTTCCGGCTATGATGTTGATCAAGAAACAAGGAATCAATTTTTTAGCAATAAATAAGCAGCATATATAGAAATGTTTTAGCAGTTAGAAGCAACCACTTTCTAGAAGCTCGGCTTTAACTTTTTACTGGATTTTTATACTATTCATTCTAGGATTCTAGGATTTACGATAGCTGTGTATCTCAAATGAAATGGAATTTCGAAAAAGTAGCACTGTTCTACAGCCCCCCCCCCTTTGTTTGCCTTGCATTTGAACAAATTACATTAAAATAATTTTTTCAACCATCATACCTTAATGGTTCTATGCTCTGAAGCAAGTTGCACGTGCCCTGCTGTGAAAGCGGCAAAAGGAGTTCCCCTGGTTCTTTTTCAGATCATGCGCACCACATTTAACTGTCACTTCTTTTTTCAATAGAATTAGATTTTCTCCAGTCCAATAATAAATAGTATCCAAATCCCATTATAAGGTTGTTATCTACTTCAAGTTGTTACCAATATCATCATTATCACGTCATTTTTCAAGCCCATTACCAAGCAATTCCTGGAAAATCGCTCTTTCTTCCAAGAATTTCGATTTACTTCCGCTTACCAATTCCAGGAAATCACGTTACCATACAAAATGGCCATTTTGAAATACATCATCTGCATGCGAGTCCTCTTGCGCTTCTTGTGCAGTTTCAATGCCAGCTGGTAAAATGCTACTTAATGAGGGCGAATGTGATTTTAAATCTTTCCAATACTCGTATATAGTTCTGTAAATAAATATGTATTGTTCATCTTTTTGTACCATACCACCCCTAAAGAGAAATGAAGGATATTTCATTAATTACAAAATAATAATCAATACTTCAATAATATTAAATGATAATACTTTAATACTATTTCAATGATATTCAATACTTTATTGTGTCAAACTAGTCCTCATTTAAATACCCATGGCTAACCTTGATCCTTCCTGGCGCCAAAGTCAACTTTCGTATTATCTGAAAGTTGTTTTTGGCCTAAGTTCTCTTTGTTTTGCTTTTCATTCGGCGCGCAAAGGATCATGGTTGACAAAGGGTCTTTAACTGGCAATTTAGGGTTCTGGAACAAGAACCGGANTATCACGTCATTTTTCAAGCCCATTACCAAGCAATTCCTGGAAAATCGCTCTTTCTTCCAAGAATTTCGATTTACTTCCGCTTACCAATTCCAGGAAATCACGTTACCATACAAAATGGCCATTTTGAAATACATCATCTGCATGCGAGTCCTCTTGCGCTTCTTGTGCAGTTTCAATGCCAGCTGGTAAAATGCTACTTAATGAGGGCGAATGTGATTTTAAATCTTTCCAATACTCGTATATAGTTCTGTAAATAAATATGTATTGTTCATCTTTTTGTACCATACCACCCCTAAAGAGAAATGAAGAATATTGCATTAATTACAAAATAATATTCAATACTTCAATAATATTAAATGATAATACTTTAATACTATTTCAATGATATTCAATACTTTATTGTGTCAAAATAGTCCTCATTTAAATACCCATGGCTAACCTTGATCCTTCGTGGCGCCAAAGTCAACTTTCGTATTATCTGAAAGTTGTTTTTGGCCTAAGTTCTCTTTGTTTTGCTTTTCATTCGGCGCGCAAAGGATCATGGTTGACAAAGGGTCTTTAACTGGCAATTTAGGGTTCTGGAAAAAGAACCGGAACGAGCAACGCTAAAAAAGTTTACGTCAAATCTGGGGTTCCCTACTCAGGTCTGAGAAACATGTAAATGGCTGTTTTGAATGTGAGTATGAAATTCCAGCACTCACACTCAGTGAAAATTCAGCTAGGATTGGCTTGCTCCGAGTCTCATTTCTAACGACACATGAGGTAAAGACCAAGACGGAATATGCCGCCCTGGAGGAGGAGAAGGGCGGGAGAGAG
The DNA here is from genome assembly GCA_004194415.1 of Aurelia aurita. Classification (NCBI taxonomy): domain Eukaryota; kingdom Metazoa; phylum Cnidaria; class Scyphozoa; order Semaeostomeae; family Ulmaridae; genus Aurelia; species Aurelia aurita. The sequence continues at coordinate 426,866 of REGM01000243.1, read as the reverse complement.
AGAGAGAGAGAGAAGGCTTCTCTTCTTTCCTTTCTTACTCCACCAATATTATGATTTCCGAGATCAAAACTGAGCCTTGTAGCAAGCCAAAGCCAGGAGAGCTATTCTTTCTCTATTATAATTTCAAAGGATTTCAGAAAGTGTATGACTTTAAAAATCCATCTTTGCCTGCCAGAAAGAAAAAGTTTGCTTCCTAGATGCGAGAATTTGACTAGAAATATTTCCTGGAATGACTGTCTAGCGTTGCTGAAATTCAGTAATTTCTGTACAGTTCCTAACAGAAGGCTAGGTATCTTGGGTCAAGTAAGATTCTTGTTCAGTCATTTTAAAAATGTCCTGCTTTAATCCTAGCAAATAAACAGCTTACCTGTCTAGGCGCATTGTACTGACGATTTTGAGAATATTACAGACTTGCTCATCCTGAGGAGAAACAGAATGAAATTATGATGGTTGCTCGTACGGATAAATAAACAAAAAAACTAAAATCACAATGAATGTTGCAAACAAACAATTAAGACAATAGACCTATTTACCAAATCGAACCCGAGATTCGAATAAGGAATTCTTTCTGTCAGATGATGGAAACCCAATTTCGATCTCTATTGTCTAGATTAAAATATTGACGATTTACCAGATTGAACAGTTCGTTCCAAACCTCAAATCTGGTAAAGTAAAAAGGTTTATCATCTCTACCGTTTTACATTGTTTTCTATCAAAAGGTCATTTCTATTTCTGGACTTTGTATAATTGCGATCTTAGGAACTACCTACCTCAACCTGTTCCATACCCTGACATATTGCAATGAAGGATCCAGTTCTGCCACGACCAGCGCTATGATACAAAAATCAAAAATATTAAATTTCAAAGCTTGGCATCTACCGGGTGAGTCAATAAAAATAATCCCTGTTTGAAAGGCCAAATGCTGCCTGGATATCAAGACAATAATATTGGCAGATATATCATTTAATGGTGGACATGTTCAAATTGATTATGAAATTTACCTGACTGAAATCGGCCACTCCGTTCTGAAATCATGAGGGATTTTCTCGAGAAAGCCTCTTTAAGGAAACCTTCAAAACAGGCCTAAAATCGCGACCAAATTTTCCCAATATTTCTGCCTTACAGAAATGGCTTTTACATGCTTTAGCATGTGTTATCCCTTTGGGAGGATGAAAGTGTCATCCTGGGAGCATAACAACATTATTCCGGATGATTTCATCCTCCCATGAGGATAACACGTGCTAAAACGTGTTGAAGTCATAGCTGTAAGGAAGAAATATTAGGAAAATTTGGTCGTGATGTTAGTCCTGTTTTGAAGAGCACAGGGAAGCAGGGACTCCAGGTAATAAATCTATTCCCTTACCTGCAGTGTACAACAACAGGACCACAATCTTTGGACATTCTCGAAACATCCACTGCACTCCTTACATCTTTAGACAATGAAATTATGTCAGATGGTGATTTAGGGACCTTATGATCCGGCCACGAAGTAAACCAGTAATGAGACACGAGACGCGATTCTTCCAAGAACTGAAACGAGGAAGTAGATGACATCACAATAAAGGGCATAGCAAAATAAACAAATACCATCCGTTATCTAAATATTTGAGATTTGAAACAGATTTATTTTCAGATTAGAATCTGAAAATATCTCTTAATGTTTTCAAAAGCTTCTAAATCAGAAAAAACCCAGAAATATCAGCATTTTGCCAGCACATAGATGATTGAGGTATGACAGAGAAAAAATAAAACGAGGAAACAGGGAAACAAGCAAAAAATGCTTACCTTTCCGTGACTAATATATAACTTAGTTATAGTATAACCATCTCTTTCAACTTCTGAATCATAAGTAACCGTAATATCCCCATATGTTTGTTGTGTTTTTGAATTTGTGTTAGGCCAGTATTCGGCACATTTTTCCTACGAGAAATAACGTAAAAATATGAAGGCATGTCCAGGTCGCTTTCCTGAAGGCAAGTTAGTTTCAAAATTTCGTATTTTATCATTCGAATTAACTTTTCCGCAAGGTGCCGATAAAAATCAAGAGTCCTTCGATGTGTGTTTGAGCTATGCTTCTCTTGGGTCGTATAGAATACACATGTTTTACTGATAACTTTGTATTAGGATGTATTTCTATGAATAAAATTGAATTGAATTGAATTGTTTCCTCTCTTTTTTTTTCAGCAAAAGAACATGAAAAATCTGGCTGAAATAATTACTTCTATAAAATGCAGCGAAGATACGAAAATGCTCAATTATAATCTCAGGTTTACGGTGAAAAAATTGCAGACAAAATTGAAATAATTTCAGTTGAACATGTACCTCATTTTTCTCTTTTAACTTAGTTATCATTACAATAATTGGACATTTCTGCTCCCAAATCATTCTCCAGAAGTCAGCCACAGTGCTCTGCAAAGGACCTGCAAAATCAAAAGAAACAATGCTTAACCTGGAAAATTTAATAAAACTTGCAATTTAAAAAAAATATTCTCTTCTGAGGTCATAAAGAACGACTTTTGACGGGTGCCACCTCACTACACTCGATAGACCCTGGCCAAATCCAGTAAAATTTAATCTCAATACAGAGTACATATATAAAATTACGACGAAGACAGTACAACTATTGAGGGTCCACAATAGCTTTGGCGGGATGCGGGATCAGCCATTTTTGACAGGCGGGATACGGGATATACGATTCCTGGCTAGCGGGATACGGAATAGCCAAGGGAACCGGGGTCGGGATTTCAGTATTTTACTCTACAGGATACGGGATATGCTGAAAAAATGGTGCGGAACGACGGGATGAAGGGACCCTATTGTGCACCCTCACTATTCATAGTTAAAAGATAAGAGCTTAATTCTGTTGAACATTTAGCAGATGAAAATTATGGAAAATAAATTATGCAACAAACAAACCTTCCGCTGCTATGTACAAATTTGAAACATTGCCATAACCCTAGAAAAGTGGATTCATTCATGAAAAAACTGATCATAGAAATTGCTAGATAAAAAGTAGCTAAAAGAAGTGTTATTATTGATCAAAATTTAACCTTCAATCTATGGTATCGTCAATTGTCAATTTTCACGGCAAAAACTCACAAAAGTCGCCGAATATTTAGCAGTATTTCATCTCCTCCCTTTTCCCATCTACTCATCACTGAAGCAAAAGCAATTACTCCCTCCCTCGTTAGGTGATTCCTCCCTCCCTCCCTCCTTCCCTAACCCTAACCCTAACCCTAACCCTAACCCTAACCCTAACCCTAACCCTAACCCTAGGTAATATCTGGGGAGAAAGAGTAAGTTGGATACTTTGTCAACGTTGCATGAAGAAACGAAAAGAACTCCCTATACTCGTTACTTCGCACGACTAAAACATCTAGGAAAAGGAGATCATGGAAATATTTAGATACAGGACACAAGATTAAATGGCAACTTACCCTAATAAAATTTGCATTGATATACGTCGACTGAGGATCACCATTGATCTCTTTTAACTTTACTGCAGTTTTTGAATCTGTGGATAAACATATTTAGCATTAAACTTTGAAGGAAATTTAAATATGACGAAATACCGGGTCGATTTAAAACAAAGCTAAAGCCTGGTTCACACTAGGTCGTTGAAGTCGCTGGAGTCGTTGAGGTCGCTTTACCACATGAGATAAGAGATTCTAGCACCCTTCCAATTTTTAAAAAGCAAATAAGGTGCTGGAAAGGTGACAACTGCAACTGCAGGCTTTGCAAAGTATATATACCACAGGTTGGGTTCCTAACAGGATAGACTTTTATGTTTTTATCCTCATGTAATTAGCCTTGATATATTTTAATTTCTTTTCTGTAATATTGTATATATTGTATTGTAGAGTAGGCTTAAATTAGCTGTAAATTTAGCTATAATTAATTCTCGCCTACTGTAAAAATAAAGTAATGATAATGATTGAGTCATCGAGGTCGCTGGAACAAACGACCCAAAAAACCTAAAAGACTGAATGTGAACGGCGAAAATAAACTCAATAACCCTGGCGACACCAGCAACTGAGTTTTTGCCGTTCATATTCAGTCTTTTGGGTCTTTCGTCCAAACGACCCCAGCGACTCCAGTGACTGCAACGACTTAATGTGACCAGGCTTAACGACCCAAAAGCCCCAAAAGACTGAATGGCCTGAAAATGAACGGCGAAAAAAACTCCCCAACGACCCTGACGACACAAGCAACTGAGTTTTTGCCGTTCACATTCAGTCTTTTGGGTCTTTCGTCCGAACGACCCCAGCGACTCCAGTGACTGCAACGACCTAGTGTGAACCAGGCTTAAGGCTTGCAAGTGGACCTATGGTGGAGCTGTTAAATCAAACAAGATGTTCAATGTTTGATTGCTGTTCAGGGCTCTTCGACAATGGTCTCATTGTCATTGTCATTGTCTCATTCAACAATGGTATCAACAACAATAGTCTGTAACTATAGGAGTGGCAAGGCTAACAAATAAAGGAAAGAGGGAAGTTTAAGTCAACATCTCTTCGACAATAGTCTGTAACTATAGGAGTGGCAAGGCTAACAAATAAAGGAAAGAGGAAGTTTAAGTCAACATCTCTGTGAAAAAGGGATCGAAATTTTGCTCTTCGTTTTTTCATGGAATGTCACTTGCGCATATTGTAGTCTTGCACAACCAGTATGCATTTCACCGTACCCTAAACAAATCAATATAAATTTTAAGCAAATTCTGGAAAATTTCATACTTCTTTATCATAGAAGCAAGCCTAATCTTTTAAAATAAATTAGAGATGAGCAACTTACTTAGAACGAAATCCGGATATCTGTTCTTCAAACTTGCATTTGACATTGACTGTTTTTCTTTTCTGTGAATCGTATTTGTTGGGATGGCCTGAAATAGATATGACATTATAATCTATTAAACAGCATGCATGGAAAACATAAAATGAAAATAATTCTGTTTTTCGATGAAGAAAATATTTTGTGGCTTCGATATGCATTGCTTCTAAGGCACAAAAAGATTACTGAAGAATAAATCAGTGCACGTGACATTTCAAAACCAATTGCATACTCTCGAGTCCGAAATAGACAGGGGGCCTGGAATAAACGGGGTGGGTGGAAAATTCGATCTGCAGTTCGGTAATTGACGAAACGCACAAGTTGTTTTGACTGTAAAAAAAAAACAGGCTAAGAATCATAGAAACTACCAAAAACACACTTCAAGTCACATTTGAGGAAAGATGAGTTCACATGTTTCACATTTCAAGAAGCTCGAAATCAATAAACAAGGGGTTTGGAATAAGGATGTCCTGGGTGGGTATTTTCAAAAAATTAATAAGCGGCGGGAGACGTTTATTTCGGACTCGAGAGTAGTTCAAAATATTATGAAGAAATGCAGAACAATTAAACGAATGCAGACAGCGTAATCTTTGAGAGATTCGCCATTCCCTTCCTTGTATATCGAAGTAAAGAGAGCATTTCAAAGGAAATTACATTTGTTATTTTGCAACAAATACGGTGGTACAGCTAATAGCCCCTAAATGTTGCAAAGTAAAGGAGATGGAAATATGGTTATAAGGATAAACAATGCTACTCACCCAGAACTCTTTAAACAATAATTTCGTGTTATCTTTTTCATCTTCTAAATCTCTGAATGTCATATATTTTGACAGATTTGATAATGACTCCTCTGTCGGACTGAAACAAAAATATTCAATGCTTTAGACTTAACAAAACGTTACTTAATCTACCGCTAATACAGGAAGTAGTTTTAGGATTCAATTGCTTAAAGGATTTCTTCTTAATAAGTCATGAAGAGTAAACCAATGTTTTTCGTTACAAAATGTGAGAATGTGACGTTCTAAAATTATCTTTGCAGTCACAAATTTAAATGTTTTAATTCTAAGAAGGTGCATCAAACCTAAAATTCAACACAAAGCTTCCGTTTCTACATGGAAAACACGATCTCAGGTTCCAAACGTGCGTACCAGAAGTTTATCAAACTTAGTTACCTTTCGTGTTTCGGGCCACCTAAGAGGTTATCGTTTCCCAATGGAATCAAGTCAATAACAAGTGATGCTTGTGAGCCACGACTGTAAAAGAACAATTAGAATATTATAAATATCCCTCTGACTGGGTTCATCCTAATTGTTAGTGGGGTGAGTGGCCGAGCCGCCTATACAGTTTCCGTTATGTAACTGAAGTTAAGCTTGGTCGCGTGAGATCAAATCCGGATGAGTGACCTTCCAGATGCCTGACCAAGCAACTCACTTCGCCATCCTTCGGAAGGGACGTTAAACTAGGGGTCCCATGCCTGAGAGCGGCATGCATAGTAGGCTTAAATTAGCTGTAATATAGCTAAAAATCTTTCTAGCCTACTTAAAATAAAGTAATGAATGAATGCATGAATGAATTAATAATCAGTGGGGACGGCATAGAGTACTTCATCTGTTTCGCAATAAGCAGTAATTAAATATTCCCTTGCATAAATAATTGGGGCTGGTTTATAATGAATCCAAAACTGAAGTGAAAGAAAACGTTTTATATGTTATTTGTCGGCAGTTTGTTCAGAAAGATATCAAACTGGAATTAGGAAACTTCTTACGAGCTTGTTTCTCTCTACATAAACAATCCTTTCAAAGATATTTATTAAACGCCTAAATCATCACCAAGACGATATTTTCAATGCCCTCAGATATGAAAATGATAAAAAACCATTCGGCAGACAAGAATTTTTATCGATCCAAAAGATTGTCAAAGGACATGAAAATCAAGGGATGTGGGAGATTTTTGTCTAATTTTAGTTGAGAAAATTCACCGACTAATCCACTCGGCTGATAACATATATGGCTGATAAATAAAAAAATATTGTTATCTTCATCGACAAGAATCTTAAAGACTCTGCGCTCCCCATGATCCTTTGCGCGTCTGCGAACCTTCAAAACATCATATTGGCTGCAAACAACATATTATAAACAAACAATATTGGGAACACTAATTGCGACAGGAAACAAAGATTTCCTAATTTGTCAATTATTTTCAGGAACGTCTGTTGTTTGAAATCAAAAGGGATGGCATAACAACATTTATTTAAAGACTGACAAGATAATACAACGTCGGGATTGCTACGCCAAAATCATTTTCATACAGTAGGAAAATCACTGTGAGGCTGCAAAGGATCATGGGGAGCAAAGGGTCTTTAAACATACAGCATTCTGAGCATTTTATATGGCCGATTAATTCATGCTTTCGCAAGTTCTTAAAGACTCTTAAAGGGAGTACAAAGACCAGCAGCCTTTGTCATCGTTTGTTTTTGTTTTTGTGTATTTCGTACAGTCAGTTATTCTGGAAGCTGTGCAGAGCAAGTCGCTGACTGTGTGCAAAGCATGCTGGTCTTTGTACTCCCTTTAAAGATGTCTACCAAGTGCATCTGAGTAAAGCTTCATCTGGTGTGTAAAGTATGTCAAAAGGATTAACCTTGTCCCCCTGGATGGATCATATAGCCAGTGATAAAATACAAAACATATATATTTTTGGGAGGTAATGTCTTCTGCAATTTTCGATTATTTCAAAGAACCTTTCTTTGCATATGTTACCCCTTCAAAAACGACAAATTATATTGTATTTTGCTATTAAATGCAGAGGGGGTAATGGAATTGTAAAGCGCTCCTGAGTATATGTACTTATAGAAAGGTGAGCTACATAAAAACAATGACTTCTTTAATTCACAACAGAGTTTGAAAGGGTTTCGTTCTAACAAGAAAAGGAAACCTACCGACTTTGAAGTAATGTTGGTCTCTTGTGCTCCCGTTCCCCAGTCCATTTTTGCACTTTACGGGGTGAGCCATTTACGGTGTAAAGTTCACTCAGTTGGGGTTGTACCCTTGTTGGGGACGTTGTCTCAATGGGTTTCACAGAGTGACACACAAAAGCTCCATGTTTGTCAGATTCTAGTTGGGTGACAGCGTCTTTGTTTGACTTACAACATGATTTTTTGCAGCAGCACTAAGGATGAATGAATGAATGAATGAATGAATAAATAAAAGAACTAATGAGAAAATGGACAATAGACAATAACGCTAAAGATGGCGGCCGCGCAGAGCATGCTGGAAAAAGGCTCCCTGATGACCACCTAACGACATAAAAATTTTGGTGCCTTTTCGACTAGCTAGCTGTGATAAAGTTCGGAACAAGTAATCAATGTAAACAAATAAGAAAATTTTCTAATTCTAACGCAAATCTTTAATTAAAATTCAATTCGAATCAAAATTTTACTTTCTCTGCTCTGGAAAGGTTTCCTTTCGAAGCATGCTGCATTCGAATTCAAGGTCGATTCGAATCCGAATTAGAACTAGCTTAGTAGAAATGGCAGATCAAAATTTTCACGTCGTTAAGTGGTGGTCAGGGAGATTTTTACCAGCATGATTTGCAGCAAAACACAACAGAGACTTTGGAGCCGCCATTTTAACATATGACTGAAGGAATAAACCAATCAATGAAGGAAAGACGCAATGGACAAATAAAGGATCAACAAATTGACGAGATAAACGGATCAAAGTATAAAATTCGTATCACTTCATTTTTAATTCTTTACACATGGCTGGCCTGTTACACAAGCTGGACTGTTTTTGGAGGGGTAGTTGTCAGGGGGCCGTAAGAAGTTTAATTCAGTCAAAAGGAAATCGAAAACAGTTCAAATTAAAAGAAAATGAAAAATGAATTTATTGTGTCTTATATTTAATAACTTTTTAAATGAACTTTTTCCATAAACCAATTCAATTACATTACAAACATTGTACCCAACTCTACGCTAAAAGAACTACTCTGCAGTGAATACGATAGACAGACGACCGCACACAAGATGCCGCAGCTGGAAACTCTTACCGTGCGCCCAAATGCATCTCGCAATGAAAGAGAAAGCTCACCCACCAATGAATCAGGCATTCGGATTGGCGGTATCGGGAATAGGGATGAGAGAACGAAAGGAATATTGTAAAATGTGCCCTGCCTCATCTCTAGCCTGCCTAATGAGCTTGAATGGTGACAGAAGAAGGTGATGAATGAATGAACGAAAGAGCGATTAACAGACTAACTCAGCGAGTCAATGACTCAAAGAAACACGTTAAAGAAACGGGATACTATTTACTTTTCAAAGTCATTAATTATATATTAAACGAATTCATCGCAAATTAAACAAACAAAAAAGAAATGAAGGAATGACGAAGAGGCTTCCTAACAATTTGATGGATGATTATGAAAACAGTGGATTAGGTTCACAAACTAAGTGATTGAAGAAATTATCAACCAACTAGCTAATTAATGAATGACGAAATAAATAGTGTGTGAATCAACGATTTTTTTCATTGATCGTTAAACAGGAAGGATAAATGGCAGAGCAAATGAATAAATGAATTAACCAAGAAATAAACAAAGGAATTAAAAGTTATTAAAAGAATGCATCAATTAATCAATCAGTGACGTCATGAAAGCAGACAACTAGAAGTCATGACATGAAATAAACACCTTGGAAGGGCAATCTTCCATACTTACAAAGCGACATACCCAAGTGGCTTCTATACCCCAAGTGGCTTCTATACCCTAAGTGGCTTCATGCCATCAATCTAAACAGTGGCAATTCTTCTTTTTAATTGCCCCACAAAAAATTACCAGCATCTTTGTGAACAAATCGATAGTACCAAAGAACGAAAAGTATTGACAGGCAAGCTCAACCGAAAGCTGAAAAATGATCACCATTCAGGAGATGATGATTGTGGGATGAAGGCATCTTTTAGCATCCAAGTAATAAAAGGAAAATGCATGAAAAAGGTCCTAGGAAATTGCATGACAGAATGGCCCAATGGTCGCATTTAATCGGCATATGGCATTATACAACTGCATCTGTNATGGCAGAGCAAATGAATAAATGAATTAACCAAGAAATAAACAAAGGAATTAAAAAGTTATTAAAAGAATGCATCAATTAATCAATCAGTGACGTCATGACAGCAGACAACTAGAAGTCATGACATGAAATAAACACCTTGGAAGGGCAATCTTCCATATTTACAAAGCGACATACCCTAAGTGGCTTCTATACCCTAAGTGGCTTCTATACCCTAAGTGGCTTCTATACCCTAAGTGCCTTCATGCCATCAATCTAAACAGTGGCAATTCTTCTTTTTAATTGCCCCACAAAAAATTACCAGCATCTTTGTGAACAAATCGATAGTACCAAAGAACGAAAAGTATTGACAGGCAAGCTCAACCGAAAGCTGAAAAATGATCACCATTCAGGAGATGATGATTGTGGGATGAAGGCATCTTTTAGCATCCAAGTAATAAAAGGAAAATGCATGAAAAAGGTCCTAGGAAATTGCATGACAGAATGGCCCAATGGTCGCATTTAATCGGCATATGGCATTATACAACTGCATCTGTTTCGTAGGCCCCTTAAAAAGGCAATTTCACGATTAATTTGCCGTAGCTCCTTTGGCGGCAATCACCAATCATTAAAAAGGAACTGTTTATCAAGTCAAATACACTGTTGAAGCAGAGTCCAGTAAATGGTCCAACCTTCCTCCGGATACCAATTTCGTTAGTTAAACCTTCCTCATTTTATCAAGTCAAATAACCAGATTTTTTTAATTCCTCGCGCTTATAACCCTAAAATTTTTAAACCAGTTGCTGTTTCCAAAATAATCCAACATTTTCCTAGGTTTCTTATACAAATTACGAAACCTTCCTCAAATATGACAATCAGAGGTGTGGGAACAGGGGAACGCCGTTCCCAGGAAATTTTTGGCAAGATTTTTAGGTGGCAGGAATTTTTTGAAAAATAAGCTAAAGTTTTATGCTGCTGTCAAAACACAAGAACCTGTGATAATTGTTATCAAGAAAACAAAATTGAATTGCTGAAGTAACTTTAATTAAGTAGAATATTGACAAAGAGGCTTGTATTTAGAATTAAAAAAAAAAAGATTTGTCGTTATAAGTACTAGATTTCGTCCAGATCAACCTATCATCGAGCTCTCCAGTTGCACATTGAGCTCTTCAGTTCCCAAGTAGCATGTGAATTGATATCCTATCTACAACTTGCACGAACTACGCCAAAAAATCCATTAAACCAATGTCAATTCAAAAAAATTTCGCAGGTAGTTTTGACGAAATTTTGGCCGTTCCCAGGAAGAAAGATATCTTATCGGCCTCTGTATGACATTAACCAGCAAAATCTTCCTCCGGCTCACAGACTTTTTCTGGACTCTATGTTGAAATGAAGATGTTAGTAACGTGCGGCTGGAAAGCAAGATAGGGTACTCCCTTATTCCATAATCCATCAATAAGTAATCATAACATACTGATGATCCATTAGGGGCGACATTACCTGCTTACCAGTACTCCCTTATTCCATAATCCATCAATAAGTAATCATAACATACTGATGATCCATCAGGGGCGACATTACCTGCTTACCAGTACTCCCTTATTCCATAATCCATCAATAAGTAATCATAACATACTGATGATCCATCAGGGGCGACATTGCCTACTTACCACAACAACAACTAGCACCAGCATGAAGACAAAGGTTGCTGAGGCAACAGCTGCAACTGGGAACCAGACCTCTTCTGTGACTTGATACCGCACGGTCATTGCTTTAACATTCGTCTGTAACATAAACGAATTTATTAGGTAGAAGCTAAAATTTCAGACAGAAAAATTTCAGAGAAAATGCACAAAGAGACAGGTTAAAACTGTTGCAGATTTGGAATTACAAATCAAGTACATCTGAGGAGATAAGGACACAAAAGATGACTCGATCCGAAATTAAACACACTCCATTCAAATCTCTGAACGCGTATTTACTCTCAGATGTAGTTCACTTCTACAAATACCGACCAATGCCTTCGTTTCACTGGGTGCATTAAAATCGAAATATGCAGCCCCAGAGTCAAAAAGGTTCCCAGGAAAACAATGATTGATTGGTCAGCGACAATTTTTTGTCAGGGGCTCCTCTCGATGTCCTTCTTTGGATCAAAAGGAACTTTATCTAAAGGCACTTTTCAACGAAACTGGTATACCATCCGATGAAATAACGAAACGTGGAAATGCTCCCGCTCATGACATCGAAATTGATAATGATAATGCGACGAAGCAATAACTGTATCAAAGCATACTTGTATTGTGTGCACGATGAACAGAGCTATTGTTTCAGCTAAGAAGCTTTGTTTATTTCCATTGTTTTCAAACAAAAGGTCTTTGTTTTACCCAACATGTGTGCACGATGAACAGAGTTAAACCGAAAACTTACCTAGCGTTTCTTTGGCAGTCAAGACAATCAGTGGCGGATACTTTGCCAAATTTTGGGAGGGCGAAGCTATTGTTTCAATTAAAAAGCATTGTTTATTTCCATTGTTTTCAACTAAAAGGTCTTTGTTTTACCCAACATTGGGGGGCGACCGCACCCTCTCGCCCCCGTAGTGTCCACCACTGACGACAATCCTGATTGAATTGCTTAAGATTTTAACATTATTTCAGTTCAAGTATTTAGATCCGGCTAGTTGAATGCGAATGCAATCTTGATTGTTTTGATTGCCAAAGGAACACGAGGTTAGAGTCAACAAATGGTAAATATAACAAACAAAAATATTGCAAATCACCTTTAAAAAGTATTTCGTGACGTTATAATGTTGTAAAAATCCTCGCATAGGTCCAGTACTGAACAGTTGAACAAGTTCTTTGCCACTGACAAATAACTTCGTTTTGCTTTTTCTACCACTCTTAACTAGAGGTGCGTTATGTTGACAATATATTTCGACGCTTTGCTCTGAGCCAGTTGCCTGTTAAATAAAGAAAATGAAACTCTTTAAGATATGCTAGTAACAAATATCTACTCCGTGACAGTTGCCCGTTTGATATCAAAGAAAGTAGAACTTATTGATATATTCCATGTGTTTCACCCAAATCTCACATTTCAAATCATTTTCAGATAGTGGGAATGGGTCTTAATCTTTTCACCCCCTGAAGGGTAAAAATGACCAATCAAAAACACTTTGAGATTTCATATTTTCAGGAGGTTACGTCGTTCTAAATCCCGATTCATTTCAAAGTTTAGGCATATATTTCAAGTGATCAATTTTTGCATACGATACCCCCTTACAAAACAACGATTTGTACTTGATTTAACAGATAAACGACAGCTGCACGGGACGTGAAAGAGTTCAACAAACAAGAGGGCAACTATCCGACATCGCTACTTAATCAAAAGCTCGTATTCTTAATTTAAAATCTGTTCCAGAAAAGTAAAAATCAGGAATTAGACGGTAGGGAAAGGTCTTAAGTAAATAAGAAGCCAATTAAGTGACATCACGACTGCGAGAATTATTAATAAGGTCTTGCCTCAAACAGAGAAACAACTGTTCTAATTATCAGCCTTGCAGGAAGCATATGTTTTCAACAAAACATAAATAGAATATTTGTTTCAATTAGGCCGACACACCTACTGGGGAAGGAAGGGCTTTCGCATAACAGAAACATCTGCTATGCGATCGGCGAGTTAAAAATGTACCGACCACCACGTGAGATTTGCGATAACGCAAAATTACTCATGCTGAACACTTCAATTGTTTTATTCGCGGACATTTTTACGTTGTAACGGGTGACTAATAAAAACTTGACGCGCTAGTTCGTTCTTTGCTTCCCAAAACAAACGTTATCTGTATTTGGTTGGAAGGCTAGGCTCAGCTATCTTTTGCGCTGTAATTCTGAAAATAATCAAGATATTAAAAAGTTCCAATGAACAATAATAGCAAAATACCTGAAGTTCCTTTTAAGCCATAAAGTCAAAAGAAGATTCAATAACCATCGGAGCAATCTTTTTTAAAGATTTGATGCCTATGCTGGATCTTGTAGAATCAATTTTAGTACTGAATCAAAGTGAGAGAAATACGCTCCATTTCATCAACACCTCACTTAGTAAAGGTAAAAGTGGACACGTTGTAGCTTTGAGGAAATAAAGAGGTAGGAATATAATTTCACAGCCTCGAGTTGCGCAGGAAGAAGGAGGAGGTGTAAAAACGTTTGGAGATAGCGATTTGAAAGAGGAAATGACATTGTTCAGAGGATGTTTTCTGCAGATAAGATGTCGAAAATGATGATTTGAAAGTTGGTTCAATCGTATGAGTACTTTTTTAATTGAATGATAAGAATACACGAATTTGCTGGTCAGTTTAAACTAGGATTACTCTCACAAAAGCGGTTTAACAAAAACATGCTCATCCCTTCATTTCTCAGTTACAGTTGAACTGTCGCCAACGTTTTCCAGTCTATGTTATGCAAAAAGCTGATTTCCAGATTGCCTTGCGAAATCAACGTTTTTCAAAGAAGCAAAGATTAACTATTTTGCAAACACTATATTTCCCCAAAGGATTTCAAATTTACCTCTATGTTAAACTTTTACAAAACTTGGAGTGGAAAGAGATTATTTCACTCTGAATTGGAAATGTAGGATTTTAAATTTTTATTGAATCCGATTTTCGGAGGGCAGTCGCAGCTTAAAATAACCATGCAGCATCTTAAAAGATAGCCAAGCCTTTTAACTAAATGGTGATACAAAGTATGTGTCAATAATGTTTGATTTCACGAAGCTAGGTGTGATCTGGACTGATTACATGAGTCTCAGTTTTCCGCATCCGATTAAACACATTGAACGAATACAAGGAATCACGTCGTCAGTCTAGGTGTGATCTCGCTCGTGAAGTTTTTCTTTGGGTCACCCGGTCCTCGAAACTCATCTGCAAAATAACCTCCGATCTTAATCATTTTCTTAATATTTTTGAAGCAAGATTAAAGTGTACGTTTCTTGACACATAAACCAGCATTTGGCCAGGAGGAGAGTTCTGTTACTCTCAAAACAAACCGGTGGAGGAGAGATAAAAAGGAATATACTGCTTGTAAAATAATTCTGTAAAACCTCCTTACTTGATTGTTTTCTTATGCTTTTGAAGAAATTAAGCCATGTTTCTACACATTCTTTAAAAGATCGTGTTTTAAAAAATCCTGGCGCTGTGACTTTATTAATTATTAACGTGGAAAGAAAAAATTAACGATGAATGGAAAGGAGAAAATAATTGGGTTAGGTCACCGTACGGAGATGAACCAAGCCGTCAGTTGGGTTTTTGCAGATGTCTGCCATAGAAAGTTGAAAAGGTCGATTTGAAGACTCTTCAGTCTGGAATAAATGGGGTGGATGGAAAATTTCGCAAATCCTAATAAACTGGAATAAAAAGGGTGGATATAAAATTTGCTGTAATCAGGCGAAATCAACCAATTGTTTTTGCTGTAGGGAATATAAAAAACAGATTAAGAATCATAAAACTATCGAGAACGAAAAATACAGTTCGAAACACATTTTAGGAAACATGACTTCTCGTTTTTCATATTTTAAGAAGCTCGAAATTAATAAAAGGAGGGTCCGGAATAGGATGTCCTGGTTGAATTTGTTTCAAAAAACTAATACGCAGGGGGACGTCTATACCGGACTGGAGAGGACCAAAGAAATGAAATAGATGAGACAATCAGAGCTTTTCACAACTAAAACACACCCTTATGACCAGCTCTTGTATAGCAGATAGGTCCTTGCAAAAGGTCACGCATGTTAAAAGAGATCATTCAATCCCAGTATAGCAAACTCTGAAGGGAACCAGTGTTGAAAGGAATTTGCTATTCAAGAGACCGAACAACTGGTTTGCCAGCAAGTTCCTTATATCAGACCATCAGGGCTTCAATCATACTAACTTGAATGTGTATAGGCCAGGACAGCGACCGGACTATTCCTTGGATCATGTTGGCTAGAAATATCTTCATACATAAATGGTCAAAATGACAAAAAAAGTATGGGAAACACTCACCCTTTTCAAGTCCCATAGATGACAAATGGCGTTTGCTTTTCGTAAATTTGTCGCGACCTCTCTCAGGAAATTTTGTTGCTTCGTTTTGAATTGCTTACTTTTGAGTGCCACGACCTGAAAACGAATGGAAGACGTGAGTATCCAACCTGAAATCTTTTTTAAACTATACTGTTATTAGATGGAGAAAATTTTTGACGCTTTCTGGTATTTTGTTAAATATCTAACATTCAATTCATCGATTTATCGCTCAGTGTGCTTCTGCAAGATTTTTGGCAACTTTCAAAACACTGCTATCTTTAAAGTGGCCTTTGCGACCAGCATGCTTTGCGAATACATCCTTTTCTGGTCTGTTTTTTGTCGCCATAGTCATAATCCACGAAACTGGCCGGCAACAAAGAGATGGCACGTGCAAGGTATGCTGGTTGCAAAGGCCCCTTTAAGTTGATGCTTTTGTTCGCTTCAAAACAAGGTTCGGAAGTTCCTGGTTTTCGTTTGAAAAAGGTGCAAAGCAATTTGAAGATTCAGGCTCTACCGTGAAGACGTTTCCAATAATTATATCAAGAAGTTTCCCAGCTAGTTTTCGTGTTTGTTTGCTTCCGTGGTAAATTTCGGACAGTAATTGATCTTCGCTCAAATCGATACAAAACAGTATAAGGATACTGACACTAATGAAAAAACTGTCAGTAATTGTATTGCAAAGTTTTGCAGTTACTTTCTAGGGAAATGTTCCCGTCATTTCCTCGAGATGTTTACCAGTAAAACGGGATTAAGATGTGAAAAACTGACGCTTTCCAGATATCTTCTCGAGAAATTTTCCAGCTGCCCTCTAGATAATTTCCACAGTAATTGTTTCTGGAAGTTTCCAGCTACTTTCTGGAGAACAGTTTTTTTCGAGACGCTCTCGAGATGACGTCCAGCTTTATCGGAAGTTTTCAACTGATTTTCTGGCGATGTTTCCCCAGCAATTGTCTTGTTTTGAGAAATATAACATGTGAATTTTTCCAGTGATTTTTCTCGACCAGCGTCCTGCTATTTTTTGGATCAATTTTCTGCCAACTTCCTCTTTCAGTTTTCCAGCAATTGTGTCGTTTAAGATATCAACAGCGTCAATTTTCCAGTGATTCTCTCGATAACATTTCCAACATTTTTCTGGAGAAATTTTCCAGCGATTTTTCCGTGTTGTCTTCCAGTTATTGTATCACAAAGTATCACAAAGTATCATTATGTATGCAAATCTGGATGTTTTCCCAACAGCAAACAACATTGAACGTTCGAATTAGAATGCCGCCATAATTTGAAGACAGGGCTTCAAAAATACCGTTCTCTTTCGATACCTTTGAAGGCGTGAGAAAAGCGCACTCAATGCAAAACAAGAATATATTTAAATTCATAACGAAAGCTTTCAAGAACAAGGGTTTGCCCAGCCTCCTCCTAGACTGACTACCTCAGTCCCAGTTTCGCTTCGTTTATTGAATTGGATGAGGGCACTCCGCTCCAACTGGGACTGATAATCAAACTATCTGAAAATCCGGCCAAACGCGCCAGAATGCAGGCGAGACCAATCAGATTGCAGTATTCCAAATATTAGTCTACTATGCCCAACTTGACCAATGGGAAATCAACATTTCAACCTCGCTTCCAAGATTAGCCTCCTTTTAGCCTCCCATCATCAATGGCCGAAGAAAGCTGCGAGGATTGCTGTGGTGAAATCTGAAGGGCATTTTGAATTTTAAAAGCAGGTTTTCAATGTCAAAGTGAAGGAATCTCCAAGCAATACATAGAAGAAGTACTAATCTTGGTACTGGTAGGTTTTGTTTTCTCTACAATCTTAATGAAGCATGAATTTGAAGGGTTTTAGAATCGGTGAGTTCGAATCTTGTTGAATTGGCCTAGGCCCTTTTAAGCCCTAAGCGCCCGGCATCAACTCGAGGTTCATGGATTTTTGGTTGATTTTTCGAATTGTTTGATTATGAGTCGTAGTTGTAGCGATTATCAGCCCATCAAGGAGCGAAACTACGACGATTGCAATGAGTCTAGCCTCCTCCCCAGGGCCTTTTGTCCCGTCCCAATATGACAAAAGGCCCTGGGGACGAGGTTGGGGTTTGTCATAATATATAAGGAAATGAGATGCACAAACAATATGAAACAAGGTTGGAAAAGGAAACAGGGTGAACAGTGCAGTGGCAGACACTGCACTAGGGGGCGAGGGGGTGCGGTCGCCCCCAATGTAGGGTAGAACAAAGACCTTTCGCTTGAAATAATGGAGATTAACAATGCTTTTCAGCTAGAACAATAGCTTCGCCCCCAATATTTGGCAAAGTGTCCGCCACTGAAGGTGAAGTTGCAGTTTTTAGCGCCAAGAGCTGGGATCTCCGACTTAGAGAAGACCTAATCGAGTCTACGACCCCTTGTCATGACGCTCAAGAGGTGTTGGTGGGGTCTTTGCACACATTTTTCGATCCAGGAATTAGAGCGAAAATTGGAACGATAAGATAGCGCACCCGTGTGAACTAGGGCTAAATCGTCTACTCTCCAAAGCAGAGATTTTCTTTCTAATCTTATCCTAGCAGACAAATCCCAAATCTGCTTCCTTTCCCCACTAATTACATCCAACAATCTTGACACTATTCTTCACGAGAAAGATACATAGGTCAATTTTTAGAGAGGAAAGATGCATAGGCCCAAAAAAGGATCTAATAATTACGAACTTGCTCTCTCTACAGCAGAGATTTTCTTTCTAATCTTATCCTAGCAGACAATCCTAAATCTGCTTCCTTTCCCCACTAATTACATCCAACAATCTTGACACTATTCTTCAGGAGAAAGATACATAGGTCAATTTTTAGAGAGGAAAGATACATAGGCCCAAAAAAGGATCTAATAATTACGAACTTGCTCTCTCTACAGCAGAGATTTTCTTTCTAATCTTATCCTAGCAGACAATCCTAAATCTGCTTCCTTTCCCCACTAATTACATCCAACAATCTTGACACTATTCTTCAGGAGAAAGATACATAGGTCGATTTTTAGAGAGGAAAGATACATAGGCCTAAAGGATCTGATAATTTACGAACTTGCTCTCTCTACAGCAGAGATTTTCTTTCTGAGCTAATTCTACCAGGCAATCATAAATTTGCTTCCTTTCCTAATTAATTACACCCCACGAGAAGCAGCTGGTTTCAGATAAAGATCATCTCAGCCGACGAATCTCAAGTACAATTCGAAACTGATCAGCTTCCATTATAATCACACCAAGACAACATCAATTATTGACAACGACACAAGAAACAATTTGCCGATCCGATCGAGAAAGAGACCGGCCTACGTTTGATCTAGCTTCACGTTTTAGTCTAATTTCTAGGCCATGGTCTGTTGATGGGTGCAACCTAAAGATGAATGGAGTCTTCCTAGTTACATGTTCTTTTTGTACTTATAATTGAAGCAAATGTCAATTCAGAGGGAGGAAGAAAGAGAGAGTGAGCGAGTATCGACCTAGTTTCGTGTTTTAGTTTTCGTCCTGGGCCATTATCTGTCGACGGGTACAACTAAATTGGTTCCAGTAATCGCTGATCAAAACGAGACTAACACCAAACTGAGACCGCTCATACTGGTAGAGCCCAGTAGCCCAACTTCAGAGACGTAGGAACCGGGGGGGCACTGGGGGCACGTGCCCCCCCAAGATTTTGAAATAAACAAAGAAGTGCCCTTTTTGCTTCAGGAAATGCCCCTTCAGCTTACTAAAAAAGGTGCCCTTGAAGTGTCGTGCCCCTCCAAGTTCAAGATGCTTCCTACGGCCCTGCCCAACTTCAAAACAAGAAATATAAAAAAAGCCGTAATTCGGAAATGATGATGATATCAAAAATGCTCTTTCTGGAATTATGGCAAATTAAATTACCTAAAGTTCCCTTGGAGCAATTCATTTGAAAGGAAAGGGCAACCATTTTACACGATTTATTTTTTGCAAAGATTTGCTAGCTAGGCTTTCATCGATAGAGTGAAGCAAGGATCTTTCGAGATCAGTTTATTAAATTAATTTTATAAACTTTCCAAAAAGTGCACGTTTTTATGACTCGTCTGGTATAGAGGCTAGTTTCTTAAGGCTAGTTTCTTAATTGTAGGTGTGGTTGTTTACTGTATCAGAGACCCTCAACGCCAGCTGAAAACTCGCATGGTCTCTTTTGAAGCAAAAATCACTTATTCAACAGCCACGATATAATTCCCTATCAGATAGTGTGGTGTTTTTCTCACTTAGAGAAATCTTGAAAAGCAAGTTGAACAGAATATTTGTTCCCTAGATATTGTTCAATAAATTAGTTTAAATAATTGCCTAAATTTTCGAGATCAACAACAAATTATTGCGGAGATGCAGGCAATTCGCTTGACTGTAATCATATATGCTAATGTGATCTGTAGTAGTCTTATGAGAAACTTTCTCTCAGTTTATTGTGAAGATCTCTCCAACTCGCAAGACTTTGAACCAGGCTTAATTCAAGATGTTATTTCTAGTTAAAACTGTCTAAACTCATAACGAAACATATTTTATAAACAACACAAAATCCGCTTTCCTACACACACCCGAAATTCCTAATTCCTTTTGTTTTTGTTCGAAAATCAAGAAAATCTCCCTACTGCTCATTCACCTGAAAATCGGTCAGCTTTCCATTTCTAAAAATTTCTAAACAGAAAAAAACTATGATGGCATTTCTAGTCATAACTTACTCAACAAAATAAAATCTACTATCCTATCTAGACCCTAAATTCCCTTTGTTTTGATTTCAAAATGGAGAAAAGCTCCCCACTGCTCATTCAGCTCAAATCATTTAACTTCTCTTTGTAAAATCTCACAAACTCAAAAAAGATAAATTAATATTTTGATAAGATTGACACACCCAAGGAATGACTCCAACCAACACCCACAAAGAATCTCCTGCTTCTCAAAAACAGCTTTCACAAAAATTAATTCAAAACAGTCATTACTTCTAACATGTTTAACTGTGTCCTTTTAATTAAATCAAAAAGAAAAGTTTTCAACTTCCAAAAGTTTCTATCAAATTGAGGTTACCAGTTTGAAACAAAACAGAAAGATTTTAGGGTGTAGTCTCAACTATGAAGCTATGTTATCAATTCAGTTATCTGCCCAACAGGGAGAAAAGAAATGATCTGTCAAAAGATAAGACACACACAAGAGTCACACCCAAATACAGCTTGAAGCCCAGGGGGCTTGAACCATAACTGAGGGGGGAAATGAGCTTTTCAGATTGCCCAAATAGACCTTTTAGCTATTCTACAAAATGTCTGGATGGAGTGATATTTTTATACATTTTTATACGTAAGGTTTGATTGAGTGGCGTCAGAGCTTCTATCACTTTTGTGCACATTCAAAAATTCTACAAAATGTATAAAAATATCGTTTGATTCAGACTCTTTTTTAGAATAGCTAAAAGGTCTATTGATGCAATATTTTGATAACATTTTCAGAATTTAAAAAAAATTTGTTCAGACTTTCAGGTTTTGATATCACAATTAATTTTGGTTGGAATAAAACAAATTTTATGGATTTAGAAGTTCTTTGGAAATTCTGAGTGAATTTTGTTAAAAATTTTGGTGGATCTTCAGGTTTCACTACCCTTCAATGCACCCCACATAACTGAATAAGTTGGGAGCTTTTCATCAGACACTGTTGACAGAAACAAACATTTGATAATAGCCAAGAGGAAAATTTGTATATACTTATCAAATATATTGTGAACGGTGTCTGATGATAAATCTTTTAGTGTGTTCAAGTGTGGTTCTTGTTTTTGTTTGCACATTGTTATACTAATATAAATAACCTATTTTGAACTGTTTTAATTTAAACACCAAAGCACACTTCTATCTGTTTTCCCTCAGGTATATATAGCATTCCTAGTTGCAAGGAATGCTTTTTGGATCATGCTAGAGGGATATTGTGCCTCACGCCAATGCTCAGTACACCCCTTAAATCTTAAAGTTAAAGTAATGCATTGATCTCCTTTCAATTACTTTCATTCAAAATTCATTTTGCATTCACAACAGTTTTAATTCAAGGGTTAATCAAATTCTGTGATTTTTCTAAAGGTTTCATTCAACTAAACTGTGATTATTAATTAATGCTGTGCCAAGGAGACTCCAAAATTTTAAAGCAGGTAGGCATCCCTGGAGAATTCTTTGCGCTTAAAATATTAATATTGTGTACCTTATAGGAAGTTGATGCTGCAGGAATTCAACGAAAATGTAAACAAATTCTGCTAAGATGAGTATATTTCTTTAGCATTGATTTGCTGCAGTGGCAGCACCAGCCGCCAAGGACTGGGGAGGACAAATGAAAATGGGGGTCTGGGAGCTAAGCTCCCAGGAAAATGTTCAGGACCACACCCTTTTTGTCCTTGAGAAACGCCCTTTTTATTATTAAGAAACGCCCTATCTGTCCTCAAAGCTCTAACTACCTAACCCCTCCTTTGACCATTTCTCTAGGGATTTGGATGGCTTGGAAAACCAACCTCGGAGAGAAGTGGGGGACTCATCCCCCCCGTCCCCCCGTGGTGCCACCACTAATTTGCTGTACTTTTCCGCAGGGTAAGCAAGATTTCTTGGGAGTGATTTATGCTGACTTTGGTTGGGGAATAAAAATATTTATAACTTGTTCTATGAGGCAGAAAGATAGGTTAGTAAAGGAAGAAAAATGCTTCATAGCTGATTTTGAAGAAAGAATGTACTTATGAGAATATTTACCGCTGTTTTTTGTAAAAACCCCTTTTTTCAGTGGCTTCACAATTTTGCAATTGACTGCAAGCTTCCCACAAATAGGAAAGGACCAATAAGGTCTCTGTGAAGCAGTCTCTATTCTGCAGTTTGCTTCCCTTCATCTTTCAAATAGCGAACATAGGGCTGTCTTTCCGCAGAAGAGGAGCTAGATTTATCTCAGTTCCATGAATAAATAATACTTGAAGCTGAAGCAAAATTACTAGGTTAACCATTACGAACAGTTAGTGTATATAAATAGAACTTGGAATCGCGTAGGCAAAACCTTGGTCTGGAAAGAAGGGATTTCCTTCAGGGTGTTAAACCTAAAAGTATAAAGTTAATCACACCGAACTAAAATATTCCCTTTGCAAAGACAGAATGCCGTGCTATGAAATTGTGCAACGTAAGATGAAAAGTTTAATACTCACAACAACGACGATATAAGCATCAGGGATGAAGGATGCTGAACTACTTTCGTTATGATGAGTCGCACTTCGCTTTACTGAAGAAAGTTTACTCATAAACAGATGTCCTCCGTCGTTCTCAGTGGCCCCTGCCGGCCTTGCTTTAACTTTCTCAACATTATTTTTAAATGAGCGCACTGTGTTGCTTGACTTGAAAGCGACGCTCATACCTTGGTGAAAGAGATCAGAAGTATTAGGGAAGCGGGAAGGGATGTATTTCTCGAATGCAGTGAAAGTAAAGCGATTTTAATTAAGAAGGCCTTGCTAGGCCATGATCTAATCTCTACGAATGTTCAATGTCATCGCTTGAAAGGAGAAAGCTAAAGACCTTTGTTTACAAAAGAGTTTCCTAAAAAAGAAACCGAAGGCAGATGGTCAAATGTTTTACTAAGAAAGATAGGACACTACTAGACTTTAGATAGGGAGGGGAATTATCTAGAAGGGTTTGACAGCAGAGTATGGAAGTTTTCAACAAGAATATTTTCAACAAGATCTTCAGCATGCAAATCAAAATTTACAATATTTGTCATTTTTAATGTCCTATTGTTCTTTTCAGGTGCGCAAGCACGATTTGGCAACACTCTGAACACTGAGGATTTCAAATAGAACTCCAAAAATGTTTTTTCCATTAAAAAATATTTGATATTTGCCATAAATATTGTAGGTAGATATAATAGGTTCATTGTCATCACAACCAAAAGGGCATGCAACACTATGCAACTCCTGTCAAAAACCTCACAATATGTGAAATAAATTTTTCTTTCATAATATCTGGACAAGATAATGTATTATCAACATTGGCTGTAAAAATTATTCATTTGATCAACTGTAACTTTTCATGCTGAACAAACAATTTTTAGATCAAATTACAAATTGTTTTTCAGGTAACAGAAATATAAACATTCACACACACAGACCTCCCTAAATTTCCCAAAAAAGAGTCATTTTGATGGCTTAAACTAATTATATCAAGGTAAGAAAAATTAACTATCTACTGGGGGTAAAAACTACCCTTTACAACCCCTCATAGTTCACCCTTCTGCATAAACCCCAGATGAATGGCCCATACTTGAGAAAAATGACACATAATAATTATGATTGGCGGTAGTTAAGCGTTCAGCAGGTAGTGTTGGCTGGCTGGCGTATTTCATCAGCAATGTGCGTTTATAATAATAACATAGCACAATAAAGAAACGCGGACAGTCTTAAATACTTACCATTTATAACAAGGTGATTTATAAGTACCGTAATGGCCATCAAATATCGTACGACACCTCTCATCATCAAGAAAACCTTCTTGTAGGACCTTTATATCAACCATGGCTTTGGCTTTGCAGTAGCCACATTTTGTTTGAATTGAATTTCAAATTATGTTCAATGTTACAAAACTTAGTTAATCCCCCGGATTAGTGTTTTTGCACATGCGCTGTATTGAGAAGATTATTGCGCATGTGTTAAAAGCTCTAATTCAGGGGGTTAAATTCCGAGTAGCTGCTTCGAAATTTCAACTGAGGGAGCCGCAAGATAGGGGTACTCTCCTCTCCTCCGCGAGGTTTCTCTCGAAAAAAAATAAGTCGGACCATGGAACTGCGGAACATGCAGAACAAATAAAGAATCTCGCGGAGGAGAGTAAGATAGGGGTATAAATCTTGGAGAATTTGTATAAAACACATTCTTTGCGGATGAAAAGTATTCATTTACTTGTGCATTTCCATTGACTGTATGAAGACTTGATTTGGAGCTTTCTGATTGGCTAATTTCAAATTAATGCACTTATTTATTCTCGTTTCTTCTCTTTTAGATCTCATCTGATAAGACAAGCTGTAACCACTTTCTGACGAAAATAGTTAGCAATGATTACATAAATCAACGAAATTTTCAAGTTTTGTACCACACGAAGACTTTCCAACATTACATTCCCTAAAATTGTGTAAGCTCTCAGTCAAAATTTCTCTCGCACATGCTTATTTTAAAGACCCATTGTCAACCATGATCCTTTGTGCGCCGAAAGAAAAGCAAGACAAAGATAACGTAGGCCAGAAACGACTTCCAGATAATACGAAAGTCGACTTTGGCGCCACGAAGGATCATGGTTAGCAACGGGTCTTTAAAAATCCTTTTGTATTAAATAAAAATCCCCATAAAATCCATAAAAATCGTTCTGTTTGCTAAGCAGTTTGGATCCAATTGAGAAAATATCGGGGTAAATAGAGTCCTCGATATTTGTGAGCGGTGCGGTACCTTCAAAGTTATTTCCATGGGAACTGATAAGTTTATTTTCCTACGAAAATTCATGAGGTAAGCAAAAAACGTTTTTGTTATGGCTCTATCATCACAATTTCGTTGAAGCAAATTCAAATTATTCAAGATAGGCCTTCTGCGTATTTCTCTGAAAAGAGGAAAACAACACGTAGGCAACAAAAACAAAATCGATATGACTCCAGAAATCCAGAACGATATGGCCGATTTGAATGAAATAATGTCCACATCTAAGTAAGCCTTTCTGCTATAAAATGAACCATGGTAAGTCGAATTCGGAGAAGCCTTCTTGAATGCATATTCTGAAAAATACCTATACTTTCGTTTCGACACACCCAGGACTTGATCAAAATTATGGCACCTAAAACTTCTCAACCATTTTCATCCATTCTATTCTCTATGTTTATATTCCAATCCCATATTCCATATTCCATTCTTTCCGTTTTTAATCTCCTCTATGTCGTTTTATTTTTTCGTCATCCTATTTTTCTTTCTTTCGTTCCTCGCTGCCAAATTTTGATCAGCTTTTCATTTCATCCTACTATATCCCTCCACTCTCCTTCGCAGAGACTGTATTACCGGAGGTCTGTGAAGGAGAGTGATATCCCTCGTTCCCTTCTACTTCTCGTTTCATTGTCTTCTCCTCTATTACTTGTCCAGTTGTCAAAACCCTGGCGCTCATTCTCATCGTCATCCTATTTTTCTTTCTTTCGTTCCTCGCTGCCAAATTTTGATCAGCTTTTCATTTCATCCTACTATATCCCTCCACTCTCCTTCGCAGAGGCTGTATTACCGGAGGTCTGTGAAGGAGAGTGATATCCCTCGTTCCCTTCTACTTCTCGTTTCATTGTCTTCTCCTCTATTACTTTTCCAGTTGTCAAAACCCTGACGCTCATTCAGGGCGTTCACAAAGCCATTGGAGTTTTCAGGGTCTATTGTGATTGAAGGGGCTGAATTAAAAAAAAAATTGTTAGCTAGTAGCATGGCAAAAGTTTCCGAGAAGAACCTGAGACAAATGGAAATAAAGATTTCCCCTTTCTTCACTTTCGCCCCCTTATTCGTCGATCCGAACATAAAGATTTAGCAGAGAGAGGTAAGTTCGAGGTACTGCTGACTTAGCTAGCTAGCTCCCGGGGGTGGGGCACATAACATGTTGAGGGTACGGGTGTGTGCCGCCCATATGGGCGGGTTTTTGGCCTAAAATTCTCTAAACAAGGGTCATTTTTTGGCAGATTCTCCTTAAAAATGAGTCGGTTTGGTTGAAATCGGCATAAAATTGTTAAAAATTGGTAGTTTCTCGCCAAAATTCATCATAGAAGTGAGTACGAAGGCACATTTTGGCAATTAGAAGTGGGTAAATTTCTGAAAACCGGGCGGCAGACCCCCGTCCATCCGCAAAATTTGACCAGAAAATAAAGAGTCGGTCTTCTTACCCTTTCCTGTTCCTGATGTACAAACTTAGAAGATACATAACGGCTTTAAAAAAATTACAACTCTGTTTATTACCACGGCAAACAACCTCTTGGTCACTTTATCTCTACGTTTTAGAAGCCTTTTAAAATAGCAAACACCTGTCGAAAACTTTCAGGAATTTTGATTTGTTGTTTAAAATGATTCGGTTTCTCAGCAGCTAATCAGAAGGAAGCATTTCTGGAAACAACTTAGATGTAATTCGTCTACGAAAACTCAACTGTTTTTACTAAATGACGAGTAAAGCTCGAAGCATCGACCTTTCTTAAATCCGTCTACATTTCTTGGTTTTTAAGAATTTAGTTCTTATGACGACTGTTCACAGTTTAAATTTTTGGTTATCTTTCCTGAACCACACTATGAATGAACTTCGCAAGTTAGATAGCAATCTGTTCTGGAGATTACACGCGGGCCCTCCCTATGATAAGATCACGATTGGCTTGCCACAAAACAGGCCTAAAAAACTACTTTCTATCGGGTGAGTCAGGAATAAATTTAGACGTTTGCAAGCCTAAAGTTCTCTACCTATTTATCAGACTTCTTCAAAGTGACGATCATCGTGTAGTTCAACCTCGTTCCCATGACCCAAAAAGAGGCTGCAGAATCCAGCATGGAAACTGGCCCTCGGAACCAGGTTGCGTGTAGTTAACATGTCAACTAAATAACAAAAGATTACAAATTGTAGTTGATCTCATGTTATAGGTGATTCTATGAAAATATATCATCTCCTTCAAATCCTTAAAAAAACAGCCCTAAAATACTTGATCAAAGTTTTTTGTGATCATACAATGTGGTAGTGTAAAGGTGTGAAATAAGCGGACCATGAAATAAGCGGACCAAAGACGTTATCGAGCAAGCAACTTGTAAGGCGCTTTAGATGTCATATTGCATGATCAAGCAAAGAAAAAATGTGAAGCCACTTTTACCTAAAGATGAAAGTTTAATACCGCCTTTCAACTCTGATATTCAGACAAATAAAGAGCACTACTCTATAATTATATCTACTTGGGCTTTCTTGCAGCAGTTTTCACTACCGGCAGGCTAAAAAGTTAGCAAATATTAATTTGATTACAGATCATTAGCCTGCTTTGAGGGTCTATGACAAGTTACACATTGGTTATAGACTGACTACACGAGTCTCATGGTTTCAAGAAATCTGACGAATAGTCCCAAACCTGCAGGCGCGTTAAACATTTAAATTTGTTTTTGACTCACCCGGTAGATATGAAACTTGAGACATTGACGAGACACTCAAAGAAGGAAGATTCAAAGAGAGATGAAATTCTTATTTCAACGACTTGATCCATTATTTATACATGAGTGAGCGGCGAGCGTTTTAATTTATCATACGAAAGAAAACCACTTAATGCAGCTTTATCTTAACCATACGCACGGTCGTCCGTCTAACCATATATATACAAATGTCCAAAACGGCCTATTATAGTGTCATTTGAAATCATTACGAGGCACCGCCTATCAGGGACGCTTACAAATGGGGAGGGCAAGAAGAGAGCAATTGTTCACTGTCGTCCGTCTGACGATATATACAAATGTCCAAAACGGCCTATTATAGTGTCATTTGAAATCATTACGAGGCACCGCTTATCAGTGACGCTTACAAATGGGGAGGGCAAGAAGAGAGCAATTGTTCACTGTCGTCCGTCTGACGATATATACAAATGTAAAGTACGGCCTATGTTGTGATATGACATCATTACGAGGCACCGCTTATCAGGGACGCTTACAAATGGGGAGGGCAAGAAGAGAGCAATTGTTCACTGTCGTCCGTCTGACGATATATACAAATGTAAAGTAGGGCCTATGTTGTGATATGACATAATATTTCGTTGCTATCGGATTACTTACAGAAGGATGCGATGGAAAACGAGAAGCTAGCGAAAACGCTTAGAGTCACAAACAATAGAAAGAAACAACTAATCCAAAAATTACAAAATAAAACAAATATTCCTGTTTAGAAAACAAGCGAGCGTAAGTAAAACTATTTGGGAAAGCTATTCTATCTTTTGTACAATTTTCCTTAAAGTTCTCAATAATTCTTTGGACGCCAAATAAGGTTTCTAAGTTGATACTTTTCGTCAAAGCTCTTTCTCAGACAATTTCCTCAGTGTAAATTTAAGGAGATTTCACACGAGTTGATTTCATTCAAATCTTCAGTTGGTAATCTTCATCCAAAATGACAATTTCGCTGATTCAAATTTACTACTGATACATATTTCATAACCTTACTCAACAAAATACGAATCTAGATTAGGATGCTTCTTATTGGTTCATTTCAAAACACAGCTGGGTATAAAATATTTCGATCATTAGGCCTAGACGTTCCACGCTGTGAACATTTTCTGACGCAAAGTATTTCATTTCCTTTCAGTCCGTTCTATCATTATGGTCTCGCTTTTAAAACAATTCTTCATTTTATTCATCTATAAATTAATCATTTCATGTATTTATTCCTTTCGTGTTTTCATTCATTCTCGTGACATGAATTCAGCAACTGCTTTCATTTCTCCTGGCTACTAAATTTGAAAATTCAACCTTTCAATTTCTAAGGGTGTGTTCGATTGGTACCAATTTTGAAAGCGGTAGATTTGGTAGACTCGCAATTCGTGTTTGATTGACTCCGCAATTCTCAAAACGGTAGGTTTGGTAGGTTTGGAAGGCCTTCTAAACCTTCTGATCAAAAGGCAGAAGGTTTGGCAGACTCAAAAGAGATTCTCATTTTCATTAGCGAACCGCTTAAAACGCCATGGTGAATATGAAAGCTACCGTTTTTAAGATTTTTGTTTTTGAATGGAAAATATGTTTTCGTCTCTGCGAAATCTAATATTTAAAGACTTTGGTAGGTTTTGAATTAACAAATCGAACATACCCCTAGATTTCAATTCATGAAACTTCCCAACAATCTATCAATGACATATAATGAATTTACAAAACCAAATAGCGAAATTTAAGTCAACATTTATTCACAGTTAAATATTAAGAAACAGCATTTTATTGTTTATGCTTTAAATACAATTTCTGCAAATTTACAATAATGAGTAATTTCTTATTATACTCAAATTTTTGCTATGAATTTAAATGTATGAAGCGCAATCGCCCAATACCTCACATCGCCCCAGCAAGAGACCATTTTACAAAGTAGAATACGAGATTCGAATGAGCGATTCTTTCTGGCAAATGATGATAGAAAATCAAATTCGATCTTCTAGCATTCCAATCCAATTCGAAAGCTTCGAATGAACAATGAACACTCTTCGATTTTCACTGTTTGCATTCGAAAAAATCGTCATTTGCCAGAAAAATAAGACTCGTCCCAGACTCTTTGCTAAGCAGCTAACCAACAGGTTTATTGCCATCATCCTTATACCAAAATTGGGAAACTTTCTCCCTGAAGAGTGTATGTAAAATGTAGGGCCCGACCGGGTGATATGGCGTATAGGACGATTGGACTCTAGCAACAAAACAAACGACATTTTAACTTAAACTTAAGAACTGGCTTAACTACATTTAAACTGACATTTTGAAAGCAGGGACAAAACTAGGAAACTACAAACACGAAACGTTATAAAATTTGTGTGTGAAGAGAATTTCGGGGATTTTGATGATGTTTACAATACCAAAATCTATCTATTTAAATTCGTAAACATAAGAGGGCCTAGATTGACTATACGCTGCTGAATGATAATAGAGAAACAGAGGTTGCACAAAAGAGATATTTTTGCCGTATATTTTTGCTGATATGAAGTTCAGACAAAAGCGTAACTTAGTATTTCTATTCTTTTAGTGCGCATATTTCAATTAATTACGATTGGCATAAAAACTGTTAAATTCAACCGTTTTGATAGAATCTCACAAAATCCCAATGAGTACAGCAAATTTTATGACATGATCAAAGTTCACTGTAAAAACTTGATTGATAGCTTGATCAATTGACGAATACAGTAACTATAAATCGACCATCGATCAGACAATCAATCAATCAATCAACACCTCAGTGGTTCAATTTGTCCATTGAGCCTAGAAAACGAATCAGTCAATCCATCAGTCAATTCGGAAACAAACCAATCAGTCATCGAAAGAATCATTTAAATCAATTTCTGCTCGATGATTTATCACTCAGTTCATCAATAAATTAAATCAATCAATCAATCAATCAATCAATCAATCAATCAATCAATCAATCAAAAAACCAATCAATTAATCAGGGAATCAGTTTCAACAAGCACGATCCCTATATTAAAGAATACGGCAAAAATACCTCCTCTTGAGTAAAACTGGAGATATGTTACATTTAAAATTAGACTAAAATAATACCTTTTTTCAAGTAATCAGCTTTATAAGATCTTGGCTCCCTCTATTGTTCAGCTCTTTAATGAGTGCCTCTCACTTCATAATTTCTTGACAACTGGCTTTCTATTTCACGTTCTTTCCTCCGAAGTCAATTCTGTGATCTCTGACCACTTCATCATGATTTCCTCTTCATAATCTTTTGATAATGGGCTCTCTCTTTAACGATAAGCTGTAATTTTCCTCTTCTGAATTATAGCAAGCACTCAGCAGACATTTTCGTAAGATGGGCTTTGATGTAATTTGATATTTCATTGCTGCAATTTGATATTCCCAGAACTGAAACTCTGAAAAAGAAAGGCAAGGTAACATTAAATTTGTATTCTGACTGGACAAGGTCAAGGAAATTCGCAGCTCACTTCAGTTTTACCAAGCCAATTCCAAACCAAGAGCTTTGTTAGATTTGTTAGAACATTTGTAAATTAGGTTTTTACTTTGTAGTCTTTTTGCACGGCCCCCTGTAAAGCAGTCTCCACAAGACTGACGGGGCTACCGTGGTTAAATAATATAAAATGAAAAATGAAAAGATCTCATTAAAAGTCGACTGGAAAAAGATTGCAATTCTTTAACTTTGACAAAAAACTGAAGATTGGACATTTTCGCTGCTCAGATTTAACATGCAGCGTTTTGAAAGTTTGCTAGAATGTTCCACCGAATGCTGTTCTAAAATTTATGTTACAGCAGTACTGCCACGCACTTATTTGGCTTCTGAAAAAAACAATGGGATCCTATATTTGTACATTCAGTCGCCATTTTCTTCAGAGGCACAAAATGGCACCTGTTTGTACTACAATAAGATCCCATTGTTTTTAGGAGCCAATCAGCGACGTGACAGTACTCCTTTAATTTGCGAAATTTTTTTGCCTTCCAAAGATTAACTATGTAAAGTATTGACATTTACCTTTTTTATACTTCGCTTCTTCATCTTGCGGTTTCCCCCTTCGAATCCTTTCTTCCAATTGCCTTGTTTCTAATTCAGCTCTTTCCAAAATCGGAAGCGTCTTACAACATGTCTGACCAGCCGTATCAACTGAGTCCTCCATAATTATTTCAATATCTCGACCCACCTTCGAATCTTCGAATCCCGAGTTCTCATGTCCGTCAGATGCGACATTGTTCAGATTCTCCTGACTTGCGTTAAGTTCTTCCGACGCCCGACTTGACCGACCGTTGTGTAATACGACACCACTATCATTCGAGTCGCATCGGTTATGAGTTCGTTTGTCATCATCATCTTCTTTACTGTCAAGCAAGCCGGAATTATCGGGCGGACAAGTCGTAGGCGACATGTCGTACGATGAGGAACTTTCGACTCCGTGATCACAGCAAACACAAACTTCAGGTACATCAGTCCTCCGACTTTCTCGATCTACTCTTAGTCCCCGATCTTGGCTATTGTTCGGGCAATCCTCATCTCTGCTACAAGTATAAGTCCTATCCTCTGATTCCGTGTAAACAAACTTATTCTCACTCTCCACATCATCAGGCGTCGATGCATCTTTACTTGCTTCGATATCCGCAAACACTGGTAAATCACCTACTTCCGGGTTATCAAGGTACTCATTCAACGCTTCCAGGAGCTCTTCATTATTCTCGGAATTCCGATAATTACTACCTTGTTGGAACATTGCTGCTGTGACTCCGGAAATCGATTTTCGAATACTTTCCCGTTCTTTTCTACTTAATCTGACGTCGCTTTTCGAACCACTGCATGCGATTACTTTGTTATGTAAGTCTGTGAGATCTGCGCTGTCCTCTAAATTCTTCACATTATATGCGAATAAATTCGGCGATAAACATCGTTCATTTTCTCCTAAAACCATCTCCTTGCGTTCTAATTTGGAATTCGAATTTCGAACATCCACTTGCGTATCCGTCTCATCGAGTCCTGTATTTAAAACACAATCCTGTAAATTTTTTTCGTTGTTTTCAGTTTCATGATGATTCAAGTCCACATTTTTTTCTTCGTTTTCTGATATTCTATTTTTTTCTGTTAAATTATTTTCCACGTTATCTTTTGCTTCAACAACGGGCGAATTGTCCTCTGCCCTGCAACTTTTGTCTGCTGCAACTTCCACACTAACTTTTGCTTCCTCGCTTGCTGTACACGCAGTAGGCCTAGGACTTGCAGGTTCGTCAGATTTTGCTGTAACCGAATGCTCTGTGGAACTTGTAACAGAAGATTTCTCCATCCTTTGTTTTGCGAGGGATCGCTTGCGTTTCATGGCGAGATAGGCTTGCGTCTGGGCTATCTGTGTCAAGAAATCCCCAAGGAATGGCAGACATGGTGGATCTTTTAAATTTCGTGACAGCTCAGCTCTATACGTCACGAAATTCTCCGTTTCGGACATCAGATTTGAAAGTTCGCTGAACAACCTATAGAAGAGATTTGCTAGTTTAACATCGACTTTTACGCCAACAAATGTCTGAGCTTTTCTTGACTTTTACTCGTTGCAACTCTAATATTATTGCTAACTTTCAGTCGAACGGCATGTAAAACACACAGCCGATGGACAATGCAGTCACAAAAATATTTTCAAAATTTGACTAGCAGGAACTTTCAGAGTTTTGCTTCACGAGCCATATTTGTTGAAAATTAACTATTTGTATCTAATTTGCAACAAAAAACAAAAGTGTCTTAAAGAATATGCGCAGATACTTTCTCAGTGGATTTCTTCACTGCGCAAGAATAGCCTTTCAAGAGGACGTTTTTACGATTAAAAGGCCAAGGGCGCATCCTACTTTCACTCAAAATAAACAAATTTCAAAGAAGTTTCAAAACCAATAAAAATTGCAGACTTCCACAGTTCTTCATTAGATTACTGCTATCATCATGGGTTTAACAGGAAGCTGCTCTGATAACATCGCAGCTAATTTAATCTTAAGAACCCCAATTTATGACCACAATATTTTTCAAAAAGCAATCCACGCGTCTCCTACCACCCATGCTATCATGGTAAAACAAACCTCTTAATGCATAATTAAGGTGAATGACCTGAGCTATAAGGCGCCCGTCTATAAATAGGATAAAGAAAAACCAAAACACGCCATCGTTTTCTTTGGCTTTGCTTTCTTTGCCCACTTGCTGGATTATTAAATACAATAGGCTATTTGTAAACCTATGAGATCTCATCTTTTAACTCAGGTTATTCGCTTTAACCTATTGCTGGATTATCAAATACAATAGGCAATTTATAAACCTATGAGATCTCATCTTTTAACTCAGGTTATTCCCTTTTAACCTATTGCTGGATTATCAAATTCAATAGGCAATTTATAAACCTATGAGATCTCATCTTTTAACTCAGGTTATTCCCTTTTAACCTATTGCTGGATTATCAAATTCAATAGGCAATTTATAAACCTATGAGATCTCATCTTTTAACTCAGGTTATTCCCTTTTAACCTATTGCTGGATTATCAAATTCAATAGGCAATTTATAAACCTATGAGATCTCATCTTTTAACTCAGGTTATTCCCTTTTAACCTATTGCTGGATTATCAAATTCAATAGGCAATTTATAAACCTATGAGATCTCATCTTTTAACTCAGGTTATTCCCTTTTAACCTATTGCTGGATTATCAAATTCAATAGGCAATTTATAAACCTATGAGATCTCATCTTTTAACTCAGGTTATTCCCTTTTAACCTATTGCTGGATTATCAAATTCAATAGGCAATTTATAAACCTATGAGATCTCATCTTTTAACTCAGGTTATTCCCTTTTAACCTATTGCTGGATTATCAAATTCAATAGGCTATTTATAAACCTATGAGATCTCATCTTTTAACTCAGGTTATTCCCTTTTAACCTATTGCTGGATTATCAAATTCAATAGGCTATTTATAAACCTATGAGATCTCATCTTTTAACTCAGGTTATTCCCTTTAACCTATTTTCAAGTTTGGCTAAAATCTCTCTCTGCTAGTTCCTTGGAGAAACATTGAAAAAATTTGATTTCACTGAAGTCTTTAAATTGGGTAAGAAGCCCCTTCTCATATAATCTGTCGAAACAAAGGAACAGTTTTTGTTCATTTGTCATCAATTTCATAATCCTAAAACAAAATCAATTTTCACAAACCTCTTCCTTCGTGCTCTGACTTGTTTCCAAGTAGCTTCAAGCCGATAAATTGGTGTGCATTGCAACCCTCCTAGTACTGCTCTCAGTGAATTGTAATTCTTCAGGAGACGACATTTAGCAGCAAGCTACAAAATCAAAATGTATTAATTTCAAATGTACTCGTAAAAGAAATCAATGAACTGAAATAATACACTACTTTTAACCAGTGAATTGTCTGTAAAAAGTATCAGTAAAAGTTCCCTCTTTGTCCATTCATGTCGAGTCTTTAGAAAATTTCATCGACGATTTTTGATCGTTTTCAGTGTTTTTTCGAGACCGGAAATTTTAAGTAACTCGCTTATAGCTCCAAAAGTAGAAGACTAAAAAAATTACAAAAATCCCAGAATCTATTTCTGGATTTTAGCTAAAGATTAAGTCATAAATCTTAAAAATCGGCCTGGTGTACGATTTATCGTGGCCTGTCAAAAGTGGATAGTTTTTTTGGCGCACCCGGTACTACATTTTGGCATTCTCGATTATATTCGCAACAGTTAGCACAGGGAAATTATGATTTATCTACGAAATAAGCCTAGTTGGGTATTAATAAGTATGAGATTTTAGTGGTCTATGATTGTTTAATTCAGCAAGCTTTGATGTATTTTGAATTCATGCAAGTTCTGTTTCAGTGGGGGATAGCTCAACTCTTAATGTGATAAATTGCATGTTTTGAGCCTCCAGCACTTTGAAACTTCATTTTTTCTACTTTTAATGAAGTTTCAACTATAATTTCCAAAACCAAATCTGTTTAAATTTGTAGCCTAAAAATCCTAAAAGTAGTTTTCTCAAATGGGGGTTTGTACTGTATTATGACACGTAGCTTTGTAAAAACAAACGTCATAAATGGATAAGCGTGAGATTTCGAATGCACACAAGATCTGAACAGAAACATGATTCGTTTGCAAGGAGCAAATATAAACCTGCGTTAGTAGCAAGGCTGTTTAAACATTTGCTACCTTGGTCATTTTACAGATAGCTTTTGGTCTGAGGTAGACTGATACTTGTGCTAAAATACCTACCATGTTTATGAAATTTTGGGTTATCAAAAATGTATATATCGGTCTTAATCAAATAGTTTTTTCTTCTAAAATACTGAAGCTAAACAGCCCTACCATTTTTACGAGATTTAGAGAGATGAAAACAAACACAACAAGACCCTTTAAATAGTTATTACCTTTATCATTTTCGAGATAGCTTTCGCTCTGAGGTAAATTGTCTCTTCTGCTAAAATACTTGAAGTGACCATCATTGCAACTCGGTTGAAAAACTCCACCATGTTCATGACATTTGGAGATGTGACGAACTGAAAATAATGAGAAAGAAATTAAATAGATCGTAGGAAAAGGAATACGCTCTTACATGAAAATAAAGATTCTGGTGATATGATCAACGGTTGGTCGAATATGTTTAAAATGTCAAATAGCCAAACATTTTGTGTGTGAGTAGCACCTTTTAAACGAGGATAAAATATTTTTAACAATTCTTAAGAAATGCTGAAGGATTCATTTTTGGAAATTCCTGAAGCCTGTGTTGCCTTTTTATAATTTCCATCAGAACATGAAGAATTCTGATTACGGCTCTTACCCCGCTATAATAGACATAGACCTTTTAGCTATTCTACAAAAGAGTCTGGATCGAGCGACATTTTTACACAATTTGATACGAACTGTTCAATTGAGTGGTGTTATCGCTTCTATCACTGTTGTGCACATTCCAAAATTCCTCGGCTTTCTATAAAACGTAGAAAAATATCGTTCGATTCAGATTCTTTCGTAGAATAGCTAAGACGTCTGTTCTTATCAGGATACGAAAAGATTTTATATGAAGCAAAATTACTCATCCAAAATTCTTAAGTAGGCTGGCACAATTTCTAGCTCTATTACATCTAATTTAGGCCTACTATGCATGCCGCATCCAGGCATGGGACCCCTAGTTTAACGTCCCTTCCGAAGGACAGCGAAGTGAGTTGCTTGGTCAGGCATCTGGAAGGTCACCCATCCGGATTTTGACCTCACGCGGCCAAGCTTAACTTCAGTTACCTAACGGAAACTGTATAAGCCGCTCGGCCACTCACTCCACAAATTGATGGAGTTGATTCGATCTGCGAAATTTAGCAGCTGACATCAATTTGAGACGTACTTTAATACCTTAATGTCGAATAGTCAAAATCATAACACGATGTATGCTGGGAAATACCTTGTTCATAGACATCCAACCACATGTCGCCATTTCCTGCCACGTGATTCGAATCAACAATTCCTTATCAATCAACGCTAGCTCCTCCGCAACATCTTGCACACTGAAATCTGTCAATTTCTGTGAAAGCAAATCAGCCTCCGCAGAGACATCTGAGCTGCAACTTGTCAGACTTGAATACGATTCGCTGCTATGAAGATTCATGTATCTGTCATTCGATAAACCACAGACCACTGGAGATAAGAGTTTGAGGATGAAACGCTTGCCTGGCGAACAACCTGGAATGAAAATACCGAATGTGAAGTTGCGGTTTTCAGCGCCAAGTGCTGGGATTGCAGAAGAAGAGAAGACCGAATCGAGCTCGCGAACCCTTGTCATGATACTCAAGTGGTGGGACTCGAACTGGGCTCGAACCCTTTTCGCCTGACTGTTCTGGCTACAAAGTCCGAGGATTACACCACTGCGCCACAACACCTTCAAATTACAGTTATCTGCTAGCTCTCACTGGTTAGGAAGCGAAAAACTATTCATTGCAGCTCTCCTGTTAAAATAAAACTGATGGAGTTTGTGGCGCTGTTCACAAAATCAACATATAACAGTTGAAAACTGCCCAAAATTTTACCTGGTACGCAAATCACACCAAATCAAAGTTTCAAAGGAGCTTGTTTTTCTCGTCCAGCGAAAACTTCTTTCTACTTCAACCTTACTCTACAATATCATTCGTCTCTCTTGTCAAGTGATACACGCAAACTCAAACGTACATTAACTGCCTTCACCTGTTGCAAGACTTCTTTAAGTAGTTTTTGCGCGAAATGAACCCATATATAACTTGCCAAATACTTGTGAGAAATTATATCTGGTAGCTTAAGGCCCACGTACATGTAAACCTTTCTTGCTTGTTGAATAATTAATAACAGTAAGGTATGACGTCTAAAATATACGCCCTTGATGAGAAATAAATAACAGGATTAAGCTGAATAAAAAATTAATTAAACCATATATTTGTCAAATAAACTTAAAATCAAACTTTCAGACCAAAAATCACGATTTAGCAACAAATTCTCGCAAACTTCACCAGCATTGTAACCATGATGGAACACTAATTTACATTTCAAAACCTGCTTTTTAAAGCTAGTTTCATGATGAGTGTGAAATAAATTAAACCATCGCTTTGTAAAATATTTGAAGCAAAAATAAAACCGAACATTGTAATCCAACAATCACGATTTCTCAACATAGAATCTCACATTAATATTAAACTCAATTTAAATCTAACCACAGAACAATAATTATCATTTCTAGACCTGCTTTTCGGACAAGTGAAAACTACGTTAAACAATCAATTTGCTAATCTGTGGAGTAAAATAGAAATCAAACCTCATAATCCAAAAACCAGGATTTCTAAACACAAATCTCAAATTAATCGTAATCTCCTCAGTGTAGACTGTATTCTAACCACAGAAGCGTAATATACATTTCTAGACCTGCTGCGATGACTAACGAATTTTATGGTTGTTTTTATAAGTATGAAAAAAATTACAGCAGCCGTCGACAGCACCTTTAATTTGGCACAAACCTTGCAATCCAAAAATCACGACTTCTCAACACGANAAACCATATTTTTGTCAAATAAACTTAAAATCAAACTTTCAGACCAAAAATTACGATTTAGCAACAAATTCTCGCAAACTTCACCAGCATTGTAACCATGATGGAACACAAATTTACATTTCAAAACCTGCTTTTTAAAGCTAGTTTCATGATGAGTGTGAAATCAATTAAACCATCGCTTTGTAAAATATTTGAAGCAAAAATAAAACCGAACATTGTAATCCAACAATCACGATTTCTCAACATAGAATCTCACATTAATATTAACCTCATTTAAATCTAACCACAGAACAATAATTATCATTTCTAGACCTGCTTTTCGAGAAAGACAAGAGAAAAATACGTTAAACAATCAATTTGTTAATCTGTGAAGTAAAGTTGAAATCAAACCTTTGCATCCAAAAATCACGATTTCTCAACGCAAATCTCAAATTAATTGTCATCTCCGTGTCGACTGTATTCTAACCACAGAAGCGTAATTTACATTTCTAGACCTGCTGCAATGACTAACGAATTTTATGGTTGTCTTTATAAGTATGAAAAAAATTACAGCAGCCGTTGACAGCACCTTTAATTTGGCACAAACTTTGCAATCCAAAATCACGATTTCTCAACACAAATCTCAAATTAATTGCAATCTCAGTGTAGACTGTATTGCAGACTAAAGAATAGTAATTTACATTTCTAGACCTGCTGCCATGACTAAGGAATTTTATGGTTGTTTTTATATGTATGAAAAAATTACAGTATCAAAATCCAAAAATCACGAATCTCAAATTAATTGTAATCTCCGTGTAGACTGTATTCTAACCATAGAAGCGTAATTTACATTTCTAGACCTGCTGCAATGAATAACGAATTTCATGGTTGCTTCTTTAAGTATGAAAAAATTACAGTACAGGATCAATTTGTCAGTTGAAGCAGTAAATTTAACAGAAACCTCATAATCCAAAAATCACGATTTCTCAACACAAATCTCACATTAATTGCAATCTCTCAGTAAACTCTACTGTGGACTATAGAACAGTAATTTACATTTCTACACGCAAGCTTCATGTTTAATATGGAATAAATTAAACCACTACTTCGTCAAATATCTGCAGTAAGAATAAACTCACATCTTTAATTCAGAAATCACGACTTCTCAACAACACTCATCGTAACCGTACAATAGTAATTTCAAGTTCTCGACAACTTTTTTGTTAAAAGTGGAATAAATTAAACCACTACTTCGTCAAATATCTGCAGTAAGAATAAACTCACACCTTTAATCCAGAAATCACGATTTCTCAACAAAATTCTGAGTACATTTGAAAACCTCACTTCTTTTGTAACCATAGAAGAGTAATTTACATTTCAAGACCTGCTTTCTCGACTAATGTATTCCACACAAATTTTATCAGCTTCAAAACTTCAAGCTTTCGATAAATTCAAAGATTTGTTTACAAAACAACAGTAAAGCAGTCGGAAACAGGTTTTCTCTTTCGTCTCACTGTGTGTAATTTGCAGCTCGGCAGTATGGATCTAATTAATCCTTGGTTATTAATCCTGGGTTTGCTTATCAAGATCGGTTTGAAGTGCTCCTTGAATACGAATTTACATAAGTTTACAGTATGGATCTAATTAATCCTTTGTTATTAATCCTTGGTTTGCTTATATTATCAAGATCGGTTTGAAGTGATCCCTGAATATGAATTTACATAAGTCGTACCCCAAAGGGGGGAAATGGGGCCTTAAAAAAGCAATGTGCAATTTTGCTAAAAATGTGTAGTTTTAATGACATTAGTTGACTTTAGCTACAATTAATTTTATTTTTAATTCTCTATACACGGTGGCCCTGTAAGTTAAATCTACTGTTTTAAAAGGCGCCGTGGCAAAACTTTACAAATATTACAACAAATTAAATTAAAAAGCCTAAGGTAAAATTATGATATACAATTCTATATTACAATACTAACAACTTAGTGCCTAGGATACTTCGAAATCCCGCTCGGAAACACTGCTATATGTTCAAGTCAGCCCAAAGTAATTGATAAAACCACTTCTCTCCTAACTTCATGTGTTGGTCATGCGTTCCCTTCCCCATTTTGGAGTTTCATTCTTCCGCTTTCCTTTTTCCACAAACTCGGAAGAATTTTTATACTTCCGTGTCAAAGCTCTATCGTTCATTTATTCTTGAGTAGTACAGTTTGATTTTTGTGTCACAAATTAAGTTTTGGCACTCTTTAGGGGATGGTATTTGCCAGGATCCATGTTAGAAATGCATCACAAATAAATTCAACCAAAAATACCAAATTAAAGGTTACCTTTCATCCCCCCCGGGTCAATGCTGTATCACTCATTCTTAATTCCAATGGTGCAGTCGGATCTTCTGTGCCACAAATTAAGTTTGGCTATAAATAGGGGGGGGGCGTAAGTGGTACTTGGCGTAAGTGGTGTAATTAAGACCACGTCTACACTGTATCGGTAAACTTTTGATCCATTACAATGCTGTTACGGTTCAAGAGCGTTTACACACTGCTCCAGAACAAAATTACTCTATTGATAGAAGGAACAAAGCGTTACGGATTAACAGGAAAAGTGTAACCGGGAGACTGATCCGTTACACCCTTGCTACGGATCCAAAGATGTACCGGTACATTGTAAACGTGGTTTAGGAAACGTAAAATTAAAACTTACTAGGTTGTCTTTCGTCTCTCCATGTCAATGCTGTATCACTCATTCTTCGTTCCAATGGTGCAGTCGGATCTCTTGTGCCACCAAAGAACTTTGCGACAACTATACTGCATGTACTACATGACTTTCTTGTTAAAGTTCCAAATTCGGAAGTTTCTTTGCCTAGAGTTGAAACGGAAATGATGATAAAGATAGCACTATTTATCTGAACAGAAATTCGAATGTCCCAAACCACAAGGATTGAAGTGAGTTTAAGCTACAGTGCAGCTTTATTCGTTGCAGTGCAATAAACAGCCAGTAACCAATCAATACTTGCACAACTTACAAAAGCAGCAAGAGAAATTTTTGCAAGCTACAGCTATTGGATTAATGACTGGTTTACAACAATAGCCCTTTGAACAAAACTTGTAGCTAGTAGGATCGGGTTTTCTACTATGATAAAGAAAGCACTATTTATCTGAACAGAAATTCAAATGTCCCAAACCACAAGGCTTGAAGTGACTTTAAGCTACAGTGCAGCTTTATTCGTTGCAGTGCAATAAACAGCCAGCAACCTATTAATATTTGCACAACTTACAAAACAGCAATTGCAAGCTACAGCTATTGGATTAATGACTGGTTTACAACAATAGCCCTTTGAACAAAACTTGTAGCTAGTAGGATCGGGTTTTCTACTATGATAAAGAAAGCACTATTTATCTGAACAGAAATTCCAAGTATAAATTGACCTCTGTCCCAAACCACAAGGCTTGAAGTAAATACAAGCTAAAGTGCAGCTTCGTTCGTTGCAATGCAATAAACAGCCAGTAACCTATTATACAGCGAAACCGGTTTGCACCATGACTTATGAGATGATTCTTGATTTCTTTCTACAATGCAAAATCTATTAATACTGGCACAACTCACAAAAAGCGCCAAGAGTAGTTCTTGCATGCTTCAGCTACCGTATTGGAATAATGATTGGAGGAAACTGGGTTTTCTACGCTGATAAAGGTAGCATCATCATCTAAATAGAAATTCGAAGTACAAATTGACCTCTGTTACAACCAGCAAACCTTCACAATGCGACCTTTCAACAACAGCCAAACAAGAACCCACTACAGCATACAATTTTGGCGCAACTTACAAAATCAACAGGGACACATGTATTTTGCTATGAGGAACTCTTTATAAGAAACTTAACTCTCAGATCACTAAAAACTTAAGAAACTTGAGTACTGGAACGATATGAATTAAGAAACTTGTCCATACAAGCTAAGAAATGCACAGCATAGTTTACTTTAGTTTTAATTGTTCCTTGTACTGCATGTTAAAGATAGCATAGACATCTAAACAGAAAGCAAAGATTGACCTCCGTTGTAAACCACAAGTCTTGAAGGTAAATTCAAGCTACAGAGCGCCCTTTGCGCTACAGTGCAACGAAAACGAAATAAACTAGACAATTTTGGCACACGCCATCAAACACTGCCGGTTCTACCACCATGGTATCTCACCATTTGTACCACGATTTTTACCATTTTTATCGTTGCACGTCTATTTTCTTATACGAAACTAAGAATTTGACCCAGTACTGAAAGTTTTTTAAAATTCTCANGAATTTGACCCAGTACTGAAAGTTTCTTAAAATTCTCATTATTTAGGTACTCAAAGTTTCTTAACGTTTCTTAAGAGTTTCAACAAAGTTTTGCTGTTTACATCCTGAGCCCTTATGAACATTTCACGACGAATCTTTTTGAAGCCGTTCCACTATCTAGACATTACTCAAGTACCTTCCGAGTAACAAACTACGAACAACACGTGAAAATGAAACGAAAATATGCTATGAATTTCCTCTACTAAACAAACAAAGTTTCTAAAATAATGTTCACAGCATTGCAGTTTCTTAATCGTTTAGTGATCTGAGAGTTGACTTTCTTACGATCAGTTCCTTACGCAAATACGTGCACTTTGAGAGACTGAGTTAGCGATGAACAACCATAAAAGGTTGGTGCAAATGTTTTCTAGCAATGTTTTTAAAAAGTCCTGAAAATGCAGTCCTAGGAATATATAAACACGCAGGTGGCAGGTGTCACATGATTTCATGAATACCTAAGCAGAATCGTTGTTGGGCGTAGTATAATAAACCAAAATTCAAATGAATATTACGTTTAGAGATTTAGCAACGTGAGTTCTTACAAGCTTCATAGACAGGCTATTAAGTTATGCTATTATAAGGGACTGCTTGCGTCAAAACTGCTGAGAAATTCTCAAAACAAACTAACATTAGCACTCTTGCGTTTCCTTATTGGGCATAGTATGACAAACTAAAATTGGAAGCAACATGCCTTCCTATTGCGGAACAAGTGGCTTCATAAACAGACCACTGAGTTAGGTTATTACAAGGGACTGCTTGCGTCAAAACTGCTGAGAAGTTCTCCAAACAAACTAACATCTCAGTTTCTCACAATCTCATATGCTTTTCTACTAGGCTTGGGAATTGCATCAATTTCTTGATGGACACACAAGCTTTCGGGCTATATAAAGCCTGCGAGCAGCTTTAATAGCAGTCTGCTGTGCGTTGAGGCGAAAGGCTGGTTGTTTAGTTGTGCCTCTGAGGCTAATATTTTTAGGCGAAAGGGGTCGATATTCATAATTCTATTTTTAACTACAAAGCAAATGGAAACCCCAATTTACGACTTTAAGTCTCGTAAAGTTCCTACTGGCCATCTACTGGGAAGCTAAAACCAACAATACTGTTCCCGCCGAAGCAAGCTCT
Source organism: Aurelia aurita (assembly GCA_004194415.1). Lineage (NCBI taxonomy): Eukaryota > Metazoa > Cnidaria > Scyphozoa > Semaeostomeae > Ulmaridae > Aurelia > Aurelia aurita. The sequence goes on along the minus strand of REGM01000243.1, from coordinate 382,296 downwards.
GGGTTGGAGACTAAGTCTCCCTATTATAGTTACGAGGCTGATGGGTCATGGGACATCTTTTCGGCTACATTTTAGGTAAGAATTTCTTCATTTCAAATGTGAATTTAAAACCAACAACACTGAAGAGAGAATTTGTCATTTGTAAAAGCTCCGTGGCAGCCATTTACAAGATCTGCATCCGCCCTTTACCAGACCAAATCGCTCTCTCCAGTCCACGACAAATACAAGACGTTATTCAAGCTCACGTAGGCTTTTTATAACTCCGTTCTTACAAAGATCCTAAGCAAAACACTTTAATCCTTAATGTTCTCCTCAGTTACGTAAAAAAGAGGTTAAGAAGATATGAAGAGCGCTCCTCCAACTGTAACAGCGAATCAGCTGCTTTAGTCTTCAAATCTCTTTAAAACATAGATCTTCAAATCAAACAGCAGTGCAAAATCAAGAATTCTTTGACGCAGGAAATTAAAACTATCAATGTAATTCGACGTTAACTGACAGGATTGGGGATAAACTTAGTCCATAAAGTTAGATAATTTCGCTGATTATATCAACGGTGAAATCTTTCAAATAAAATTCTGATCTGTATTTAAACAAACTGTGCACGTTCATGTCAAGTAAATCCCCGCTAACGTAGGCCATCTTGAAAAGAAACATGACTAAAATTTAATTGTCGCACAGTTTCTCGGCCCCTCCCAGGGCTTCAAGATAAACAATTCTTCACTAAAGGCTTCACAAGTTCAAACTATCAAAATATTAATAGTAGGAGGCCTTGAAAAGCAAATTCTACGATTAGTTGAAATACGAATTTATGGACCAACTTCTAACTGTTGTGCCAAGAAAATCCCTTTCATGGAGGCCAACTCTGAGAAAACCTGAACAAGAACACAAGTTTCACCACAACAACAAGTTTTTTCAAGCAGAGAATCCGGATAAATGGCTCTACATTATTCTTGATATGTTCTTGGTTCTCCTCAACGTATATTATCCTTTATGCATATTAGGCCAAAAGGAAATTTCAAACGTCCTGACCTCATCTTCATCTAAAATAAAAAACGAATTCTTCTTGAATCAGCAAATAAAACATCACCACAAGTTTTCAAGCAGAAAATTCAGATAAATGTCTCTAAATTATCCTTTGTATATGTTCTCCTGTCCTCCTGGATATATATTACCCATGCTTCATATTATGCCTGAAGGAATTTAAACGTCTTGACCTCATTTCCATATATATTCCATCCAAAATAAAACAAACTCTTCTCGAATCAACAAATAAAACATCACCACGAGTTTTCAAGCTGGAAATTCTAAAACATGATTCTAAAGTTTTCTTCCTGATATCACACTGGGCTTGAACTGGTACAATTGTGAGAACTAATGATCATAGAGAATGTACCTGTGGCATTGCAACACTAGCATAGGCGTGAACTCTTTAAAATGGTTATTGGATCTTCCTTTCGCTTGAATAGACCTTTTAGCTATTCTAAAAAAGAGTCTGAATCGAACGATATTTTTATACATTTTGTACAATTGTCGAATGTGCACAAAAGTGATAGAAGTACTACCGCCACTCAGTCGAACCTTTCGTGTAAAAATGTATAAAATATCGCTCGATCCAGACTCTTTTTTAGAATAGCTAAAGGAACTTCAGATACTTTGCTATAATTCTATTATTGCGATTTCCCCCCTCCCCCCATTGCAATGTTGTTTCGGAGGAAACGTGATTTTTCTAATGAAATGTCATAAAATACAACTTTTTAGACCGGTCTCAACATTGCAAAGGGGGAGGGGGGGACACAAGGCAAGAAAAATCGCTTTTTTTACAATGGCTCAACACTTTTGCAACTGATTGTCTGAAAAGGTCAAAACTTCTGGGGCGCATAACTACCAAAGTTGTTAACGGAATCAGCTGAAATTTTCAGGGCACGAATTATTGCGATTTTTGATATCTTGATCATTTTCAGAATTACAGCTTTTTTCTTTTATTGAAATAATTCATGAACAGTTTTGATAACAAATTAAAATCATCGTAAATTCTAACTCAACCGAGGAAAACGGTACAATCTTCAAGAAAACTATAGTTTATGAAGGTCTATAATATGGCGGTAAGCAGAAATCTGTAGCTTTTCTGGTTTAAGATTTAGCAATTTGATGACGTCACAAGCTCAAAACTAGTTGAAACATAAAGAGTGTTGTTAGTTTGAAAATAATCAAGATATCAAAAATGCCAGCGGTAGAATTATAGCAAAGTACCTGAAGTTCCTTATTTACTCTCCTAACATCAATGAATACAAAACTAAACAAAATATTATCAAAAGACTTGTGATTATTTTAAAAACTAGCAGTATCATGAGTTTAGGGTTAGGGTTATCATAGGATTTTAAAGCGAAAGTATGTATCTCTAGTCGAACCTTGATAACCAGAAATTGGTTCAACTCGAACTTCTCGATACCTCAAACAATTTAACACTCAGAGTTTATTACAGTCTCTAAACGGTCTGATGCTCCTTATAGCTCCTTGTAATCGTACATTTAAAAAATAGGTAGAAAAAAATAGAAGCTGAATGTTTTGAAACCATCAACTTTCAAGAAGAAATTTACGCAATTTGGTAATCGTTCACAATTTGGTAATAAAAAAGAATCTGCTCCTGTATCAAAGATGACCTTGAGAGTCTTTTTGTCAAAAATTTCATAAAAAAAGTCAAAGTAGCACATACCAGGGAATCTCTGAATAAAACGGTTTAAAAACTATGAACTTCTCTTTGGAGCAAATTTCAAGCCAATGTAAATTTGCAACAATTCAGAATTGTTTGCTATCTCAAAGAGAGGGTATCTCAAAGAGAGGCTGTGCATTTTATCATAATAGATGAAGACAACAAATACCAATGATCTCCAAACCAGCGAGTTTAACAAAAATATGACTTTCTCTTCTGAAGGCATTCAAAGCACCACAACTTGGCGACAATAATCAGACTTTATATAGTTTTTTTTGTCAAATCAAAGCAAACTTTGTGCAAATGAGCAAAAAACAGGAGCACAAAAAATCCATTCATTGCGACACAAAAATTGTCCACTTGAGATTGTAATAAGTCAAAATATAAAAAATTCATGACCAAACACCACACTCATGCATAGACCCAACGCTACAAACATGTTTATCACAAACTTATCTCTAGAAATTTCATATTTTGAGACAAGAGCGAGGGAAGTTCCAGCTGCCTGCCATATGGCAAAAGAAAAATAGCCATAATTGGTATGAATGTAAAAAAGCAAATGATACTATTTTTGTACAACTCATTGAAATTCAAATGGAATTTTCTTCACGAGTTTCTGTTCTATGAATGAACACATTTCTTCAATGAATTAAGTCAAATGGAAAGGAACTAGAATCAATGACTACATCACCACGCTATTCCTGATCATTACACGCACGCTACATTTAACGAGAGCCTCATTCCTAATGCAAATATGCAAATGCCATGTGCATACATTCATTTCTTTATAAGAAACTTGGCTCTAAGCTTTGTAGGTAGAGTTTCTTAAGTTTGGGCACAATTCTTACAATAAAAGTTTCATGTAGAATTTCTCAGCTCTTCATAAAATAGAATTTCACAATTTATAATAATTCATTGGGGACCACTAATATACCTTTTTTGAGCCTAGCGAATTACAAGAAAGAATAAAATCATAAACAAAAATTACACTTTCTAGAATATATATCTTAGTTGGGTTAGTAATGCCATTTTGTTCAAAACAAAAAATAACAAGACATTTTTAAAGTTTCTGAACGTCAAATTGACCTCTGATCGAGTACAGTTTCTTAATTTTCTGCAAGAGGCTACAGTAGTTTCTTATAAGCTGTTTCTTATAAAAAATGAGTGTAGTACATATATAGTTGAACTTTTATCGAAAAATACTAACACATTTAATGAAGGGTTTGGGTTTATGCTCAAAGCTTCATATGATTTTAATACCTGTTATAGGGTGACTGTTGACCAGCATGCTTTGCAATTGTTTGTTTTTGTTTTGGTATGGAATTAGACTGCTTGCTGCCCTGTGTCTTCACTTTTGAATGTTTTGCAACCATGCCAGGCAGCAAGCAGAACAAAGTTTTATAAATCGACAATAAGGTTAAGTTATATTATTTTATTTATTTGTTTTATTGTACTTTACTTTATTGATAGTACAACATGCAAACAAAAAATTAAGGACAGTTGCTCCTGTGATGAATAATTCTCATAACAAAGCCAGCTGTAATCAAATAACAGTCTTTAATAAACTCTAAGGCAACATTTATTAAATTCATATTTTCACCATTGACCAAATGTTTCAAAAATATTTACAAATTTCCAAACAGATGCTAAAGAAATTGTTGATAGAATAATTCATAATTTACAAAATATTGCCAAGATGGAAGGACTGTTACATTTCACATTGTGGTGAAATAAAGTAATCATGAAGGCTGTGTTTCATTTTAAAATATCATTTTGAGTTTTAAAGCTATTACAAACAACTTCAGAATGTTTTCCTTCTGGTAAAAATCAGCACAATTAAATTTGAAGTCTGAGCTGCTAGTGTACAAACACAACCAAAGAGATGCAAAAGACTCTTTATTTTAATTTTAGCCATGATGCCATAAGGGCCGTGCTGCTAGGAGACTTTCCAAACACTTTGCAGAGCATTAGATAAAATTAGCTATAACATCATTTGCGCTTACGATGGAAAGTAAAAGCCACCTTGCAGACCTGCTGCTTCACAGCTCAAAATAATGAACAGTTTCACTTCAGATACCTGTCTGCCAATGTACTGAAATTATGCCCGACTGTAAAGTTTGTGTTGTGCAGGGAATTCATATCCCCGTAAACTTGTATATAAGAATTTCTGAAAGTATGCATATTTCATTTCTAATGCAGAAATGTTCTGTTCAACATTGAGCAACATACGGTATATACACCAAGGAAATTTACAGCCTTGGAGTAGCATCCAACACAAGCAAAACACATTACAAACAGTTATACAAGGTGTTTACACAATTATTTTTTCCATGCAAAGTGATCACAAAACTTTTACTTTCCCCCACAAAGACAAGCTTTAAAATCCGGATTTCATGCCCATAAATTAAAAATTTGAGAAAGATAAAAGATCCATACCTTCTTCCACTCTCGGCAATGAGCAAGTTGAACATGAGTTACGCTTCGCTGATCCAGATGTGCTGAAAAATCTCTTATTTCTCTGTTTTCTGTCACTTGGCCCATCTGTCTTGCTTGGTCGAGCAAATGTATTCACAGAGGGACTCTTTGGCAAATAATCTTTGTCTTGTCCTTCTGCTGAAACGCATCCTCTATCAGCATCCACTGGAAGTTTTTCAGCAGGGAATGGTGTTGGTATCTTTGGAACAACAGGGACATGGCGTCTGTCGTGTTTCCTTCTCATTAGCTTCTTGATTGTTTTCTTGTTTGGTAACCTTAGGGCTGTGAGAAATTGAGGAATACTGGACTTTCTCTTTTTCTCTTTTTCTGGTGGATTTGAAACCAAAACTTCAATCATGGTTTTCTCATCAAGACCAGGGGGAGGGGCCAATTTTATGTCACCACAATTATGCCTTAAACTTGGCTCTGAGCCATAGTGGCTGAGATCGACAATTTGAGCATGAATCAAAGAATCTTGGCTATCAGTGACATCCACTGGAACATGAAGGATCGTTTTATTGAGTTCATTGCTTGAGTTGCGGTTTGTGGGTCGCGTAACGTCGCTGAATGCTCTTCTCCTGGGATGTGAATCAAACGATAATTTCCTTCTTAGTGTTCTTGTTGACTCTTTCCTCTTCTTATTATTTCTACCTCTTAAAAGTTCCTGAAAGCATCTTTTAGCTTGATTTTTTCTGTTAAATTCAACATTACTTGGTTGTGCTCTCAGTGAAGCTATATCCTCCTCGATTTTTGCCTCCTCTGCATTTCTTGCATGTGATTTCACATCTTGCAAAGAGGCTGCTGTTAAAATGAGGGAATTCAATTTCTTGGGGCTTTGGAGATGGACTAAAGATGCTAATTGTTCACTTGACGCGTAAAGAGAAACAGAACGCCTTCCTGAACTTCGTCTAGCTCTCAATCTCTGATGATTGAAACCATATTCTTCATCTGGAGTTAGATGGATTTCATCAAGCTCCAATTTGATTTGGTTCAGTTTAATTTGTGAGGGCAAGGATGGTGCCCTTCGGTGTTTTGTTTCAAAGAAACTCTCTCTTATTGACCCACTTGGCCAATCTACACTCTGTGACAAGCTTTGACCTTCAGAATATTCTGAAATATCATCCTCAATGTCAACAGTATGTTCAATCAGTGTAAGTGGCCATAAAGCTGTAAAAGTATGGCCTAAATTCAAAATAGGTTTGATATTTTTTCTGATATCATCGTATTCCTCATCTGCGAGTTCATCCCCATCAGTTTCTGAGTCACTGGAGGCAAAAGTATTTTCCCTTTCCACTTGAATTTCTCTTTCACTGTAAATGTTTTCCATGTTGCTTCGTCTTGGTCAATCTGTGAATAAAAAACTGTCTGTTTAAATCATCATCAATTAGCCTACCTTCCGATTTCCTACTTGTTGTGTGAATTCATGAACATTTTGGAGCAATACGGTCGGTAATTTGGTTAACTTTTTTGGGGGCGAAGAAACAAAATCTTGTTAAAAAAAATAAAGCAAAGATAATCCACATTGATAAAATTCTCCTTTGTGGCAAAGCTTTTCTATCTTGCCTGGTCAAAATATAAATTAAATCATATGTATTTATTACAACTTATCATATACTAAAAAATTTTCTGACTTCTTTTATTATGATGTAAATTCCTGAAGATGTGAAAACAACACAGTCAACTCTTTTGTCTTGGACGTTGCAAAGGATTGGTGTTTCACATAGATTCGACAAACAGTAAATTCAATAAGGAATAATAAGTTTTCAATTCAAACTAACACATCAAAAACTAACTTAAACGCATGAAACTTAGGCAAACTTTTAATTAAATTATAAGACTTCAATCAAAACCAATCACAAAATAATATCACTTCTGTCCATGTTCTTTTCATTCGTTGTGAATTCACAAAAACGTGAGGCCAACAACGCAGAGGATGGCGTACCTGGAGGATATGAATTGAATTTTCAAGACCTGTCACATCAAAAATTCGGCGCGTCCATTTCCAACATGATGAGATCCCTCAATACGTTTTAACGCGAAGGAAACAAACACAACTATCCTCAAAACATCATATGACACACCTCTTGACCTTTATAAAACTTTAAAACCTTTGTAAATACCGATAATGTAAATATAATGTTAATATTTCCGTTTCTACTCCAAATACACGCGCGAAGTATTCACATAAACATTAGTGTGTTGTCAGTGATAAATATTTTAACATGTGAACGCTTACGCCGTTTTAACAAGCTCCAACCAACAGCAATGAAAATTTCCCCTTTGAGCTTCTTTTGAGCAATCAAACAGCCTTAAAATTCTTGAGAAATGAATGCCTATTGCTGCTAATATCCTTTGCAATTGAAATCTGGTTAAATCCGGTCGTTTTCTCAATGAAAACTGCGAGATTATAAACCACTGCCAGATATCTTATCTGATCTCCAGTATAGGGCACGGCCTGTACTCTCTGGTACTATAGTGGGAAGAAAGACCGTCTCTATGCCAAAACAACGCCAATAACTAGGTCATTATTAATAGCAAAGTTTTACGGTAACTTTACTCTGTATTCTTTACTTCACACAATAAAACAGCGAGCTCCCAAACCAGCTTACAACTCCGCTAAAGTCTCTTATCTCTATGCGTATGGCCTTCCCATACTACACTAACTAGGCCATCTCCATGCCAAAACAGTGCAGCTAATTACTTCGTTCAATAGTAACAAAGCTTTACCGTGTCTTCGTTGGTTTATTCTATATATCTTTGTGCTTCAATTGACTCCATATTGAACAGCAAAACAGCTCTGAATCCATTTGAATAAGCAGGCCATTTGTGGACGAAGAAGGAGGTGTGCACTCATGACGGAGCGCATTATTTCTCATCTTTGGTTTTATGATTATGTTGATCATTCATGTCATCTTCTTCGAGAAGCTACTTCTTTGGAAGCTGCGGAGGCGGAGGAAGAATGTGTTTTGAAAGTCTGTTATGGCAAAAGAAATTCACAAGAATTCGAAAACCCTAATTTTTTACTGCTTAAGGCCAATTTTTCGGCGAAAATCCTACTTCTCCAAAGAGCAAACCACTTCTTCAACGAACAACCAACTTTTCCGAATTAGAAACCAACTCCGAAACCAACCGTTTTCGAAACCAACACTGAAACAGCTTGCATGGTCTACAAATCTATAAATGGCCTCACCTATCATCAGAAATGTTTACAAAAAATTCGACATGCAGTGTGAACAATTTGAGAAATACTTCAACTGCAAAAGATCTCTAAGTCCAGTCCCACTAATGACGCTTTAAAGTAGTTTATTTATTTCTGTTTTTAATTTAGTATTGCTCATCGCGTTGCTCATTATTGTAATTAGTTAGAATAGGATTTTNCATATTGAACAGCAAAACAGCTCTGAATCCATTTGAATAAGCAGGCCATTTGTGGACGAAGAAGGAGGTGTGCACTCATGACGGAGCGCATTATTTCTCATCTTTGGTTTTATGATTATGTTGATCATTCATGTCATCTTCTTCGAGAAGCTACTTCTTTGGAAGCTGCGGAGGCGGAGGAAGAATGTGTTTTGAAAGTCTGTTATGGCAAAAGAAATTCACAAGAATTCGAAAACCCTAATTTTTTACTGCTTAAGGCCAATTTTTCGGCGAAAATCCTACTTCTCCAAAGAGCAAACCACTTCTTCAACGAACAACCAACTTTTCCGAATTAGAAACCAACTCCGAAACCAACCGTTTTCGAAACCAACACTGAAACAGCTTGCATGGTCTACAAATCTATAAATGGCCTCACCTATCATCAGAAATGTTTACAAAAAATTCGACATGCAGTGTGAACAATTTGAGAAATACTTCAACTGCAAAAGATCTCTAAGTCCAGTCCCACTAATGACGCTTTAAAGTAGTTTATTTATTTCTGTTTTTAATTTAGTATTGCTCATCGCGTTGCTCATTATTGTAATTAGTTAGAATAGGATTTTAGTTTTTCTTTATACACCTTTAATTTGTAAGATTATTGCATGGCCCCCTGAAAGCAGTATTTCTTGAATGATTAGGTCTGATGGGGCAACCGTCAGTGAAGAAGCCAGTTTTTCGATCGAAAAAGTCGCTTTTTCGGCAAAAAGGTAGGTTTTTCGAATTCTTGTGCATTTCGCTTTTCATTTTTGAGTTGAAACCAGGAGGCGGGTCTGTTTTAAATTTATTGAGACTTGAATTTCGTACTGCAGAAAAATGAAGACATCTTAGTGTTGTACTTGAAAAGCATCTAACCAACCTCGTTCCCATGACCCAAAAAGAGGCATCTAACCTAACCGACTTTACGTTCAACTGATTGAGGAAAGAAAGGCCATTTAACTGAAAAATGTTTTGTGTCAATTTGACATTGGTCGTGTGAGAGATTTTTCTATTTACCACTAGGTATCAACACTTTTAAATAGATTTTAAAGGGAGTACAAAGACCAGCAGCCTTTGCCATCGTTTGTTTTTGTTTTTGTGAATTTCGTACAGTCAGTTATTCTGGAAGCTGTGCAGAGCAAGTCGCTGACTGTGCGCAAAGCATGCTGGTCTTTGTACTCCCTTTAAATAACTAAAGCCCTGCCCAAACTGGCATTTGTTTGCTCATTTGAGATTTGCTTGGAAAGCAAAGCTGTCCCGTTTGTTTGGCCACTTCAGAAAGCATTGCTGCTTGAGAATGTGCTTGAGAGCAAATATTTCAGAAGGTCCTGAGACCTGGAGGAATAAAATGGGATCTGGAATTTGCCTAAAATGACGCTCTGGAAATAATATTTTTCTGTTGGTTACGTTAGGAGTCGAAAATGTAAAGATTTTTCCAGAAGGAATTTGAATCTGATGAGCTGAAAAAGAACATGACTTGCTGCGCTGCGCTGGAGCGTTGTGAAGATTAGAAATGACATTTAGACCATCGCAACATTGATTGTTTTCCTTATCTCCAACTAAATGTATTCAAGATGGCCGCAAGCCAGGTGTTCCTATATTGCTTTGATGTTAGCCGCCCTTACTACGTCACACAAGGGGTGGAGTTTCGAGCTCTTATGATGTCATCGCCTTTCACATGTTCTGTAACTGTTTTGTGTTACTTTGACCCAGAAAATCTTCCGATTTGAGGTTCAGCAAGGCTAATTCAGCAAGCTTGTGCAAAGTAAGCTGAGCATTTTGCAAAGACGGAAAAGCTGTTCGGTTTCTTGGAAGTAGAGATCTTTTTAAACTCCCTAGATTTTCTTTCGAAGGCTTTTCAGAAGTTAGTGAAAGGGAAAAACCAAATCGGGACCAAATGTTACAGGGAATATCCTGAGTTAAAAGATGAGATCTCATAGGTTTATAAATAGCCTATTGTATCTTATAATCCAACAAGTGGGCAAAGAAAGAAAAGCCAAAGAAAACAATGGCGTGTTTTGGTTTTCCATTATCCTATTTATAGATTAACTATTTGCTCAGAAACTTTCACTTTCATCAACGTAGAAATGCCAACTGCAACTCTAATATCATATGTTGCGTTAGGGACTGATGACTCATGTTTTTATCAAATCAAAGAGAAATAAGTTGGGCAATCCTGTAACCATTTTCTAGCTCGTTAAAAGGTTTGGCAAAACATAATTCTACCCATGAGTTAAAGGCTTGCTAACCACCCCTAACCACACAAATCTACCAGATGATAATTTCTCTTCGGTGCCAACTGCAAACCTGAGGCCCCAGGGGGGACACTCAGCACATGCACATACGGGGAGGTAAGTCCGATATTTCTGGGTCAGAATATTGCCAAGTGATATTTTTGGGTCAATATGAACTGAAATTATGGGCATGATATTTTCTTACATCAAATATAGTTATGTTGATATTTCTGAGTTCTGTAGAGGCAATCCCGACCTCAATTTGCATTGTTTCAGGATATTTGATGTTTGCTTAAAGGTATCTAAGTATAAAATGAGCTGATATTTTTGGGTTGCGATGAAGCTGAACTGATATTTTTGGGTTGCCTGAAAATTTCTCGGACTGACCTCCCCGTATGTGTATGTGCTGAGTGTCCCCCCTGGGCCTGAGGCACTAGAAATGAACGGTCGAAGTTGTAAGAAACAACGAAACAACATACAGAGGCCAATGCAAGTTTCTATCCATGGTACATTGTATGAATTTTGTTATAAAGTTTCACATTTCAACAACTTCAGTTCCCTCATATCCAACAAAAGTACGCAAGAACAGAAACAAAACTGCCTTATGCGTGGCCTTAGGAAAGAATCATTCAAAACGATTTTGGAGTGTACCACTGGATCCCTACTTGTGGTCCAACGGTCATAAGGTCTAATTGATACATCATTCAACAATTCTTAATTTCATTCCATGGTGGAAATTTTGGTTTGGCATTTCACCACAGACTCACGTGTGACGAAAGAAAAGTTGTGAGCCATTTTGTCTTTGGTATACGAGTTTGGGATACACACGATGCAATTGACACATGGGAGCAGGGTCGTAGGAAGCATCTTAAGCTTCCAAGGGCGCTTTTTTCATTAAGCTAAAGGGGCACTTCCTGAAACAAAAAGGGCACTTTTTCGTTTACTGCAAAATCTTGGGGGGCACGTGCCCCCAGTGCCCCCCCCGGTTCCTACGTCTCTGCATGGGAGCTCTCGACATTCTCTAAACTTGTAGCGGATCGCCGCATGTCATCTTACCCCATATTACGTCATCTATGATCAACCCAACGGAAAACCATAAAACCAAACTGACCTATGTAACAGTAAAGCTAGGGACCATTGACAATGCTTAAACAATAGTGACCAAAATAGCAACATGACGTCATGAAATACAAAAATGTCAAGACAGTGATCTGATCTGCTGACAACGTCAAATCGAAGGACTTTAACCTAACATGCCAAAACTTGGAACAGTTTCAATTCTTATCAAGCAAAAATCTTGTGACTGTAAAGATTCACGCCTTGGCAAGTCGGTTGTTTTGACGGCTGACCACTGGTTTGTTTAAAGTTCCTAGAACAACACAGTTTTCAAGCGAAGGGGAACAGCGTCAACAACTCACAAATTTCGTCAACGTGTTAAAAGAATTGTTGAACATATTTGACTTCTTTGACTCCAGGCGAACGAGTCTTTCTTCAACATACTCCAACGGAGTCAAAAGCAGCTTAGCTAAAGAGACTTGGGCGACCAAATATAGCCTATTGTATTTGATGTTATTGATCGATGAAAACAATAGAAAAAGAAGTTGCGCGCGTCATTCTTTTTGTTCCAAATTTAGACTAGATCGCTGTTCTTCGTTCATTTACTTTAAAGTCCTCGCGAAGTCTATGACTTGAAAACTGCCTGATACGAAATGGTAAAATTTGCTGCTCAAGTCGTGCACATAAATGTTCTTGTTGTCTTCCTCTTGTGAAATTACTTCGAGAATCTTGAGAGAGGGAAATTAAAATCAATCACAAAGCAAGTTTCAATTTGTCTCAATTAATCAGATAAATCAATTACAATGACTCATAAAACAAAGTTTACACAATCAATACAGATAAATCTATTAGCTTTGGCAATGCCAAACTAAATACCTCACAAAGACAGTGAAATATTTATGACCCACCCTAAATATTAAATTTGCATTTTATATTTGAATTCTATTTTCTTTTATTACAAGAAAGAACTGTTCAATCGATTTAGTGCCACTCGCAGGAACATCCTAAACCTAATGATTTGTAAGAAGATTACGGCAGAAGGACCTTTGTGAACAAGAGATAAATTTCTTGAAATATTACTACTTCATCTACATTCTTCTCCAAAAGTATAACCATATTTGTACTCTCTTTGGAGCTCTGAAAGCTTTTACAACAAAAAATTTATGCAGTTTTGAAAAATTTGTGAAAATGGAATAAAATTAAGACATTTTGCATCTAGGATAAAAGAATTATTGTTTTGCACAAGCAAGGCATATGTCCCTGAAAACGATCCCCACTGGTCTACGTAAAGAAAATTCTAGTACTTCCAATAGACCATTTAATGTGGCTTTTACTACATCTCAAACTGTTTCTATATAAGCCACAGCTTCTTCCAAAATCCAAACTGATCGAGAATACCCTACAGCTCCAGACATAAAAAAATTACAGAGATCTGACATAATGCGTAACAGTAATGATACGCAAATTAAATTCGTCATTTAAAACAACAATTATAAAGGCAATGCCAATGCTGTGGATGTAATGTTAGTCGTTCTTTTGTCAAAGATCATTCCCCTCTCTGTATAGATCAGAATTCCAAAAGCGATAACAACATTAGGTTTTCCTCCAAGTTTTCCTCTAGTGGCTATTTTGAGGTCTGGAAATGATCCAGTCTTTTCATGCAATTGGGATATTTGAGAAATAAACTATGGCACTTTTCATGAATTAATTTCCTGTGCTTACCCTCGGTTAGATTTCTATTGAAAGACATCTTAAGTATCTATAAGACTATTTCTAGGAATGTGGTTCTGCAAGAGAGACGTGGAATCGATCAAAGTGTTATTCAGGAACTGAGCAGGACCACTCAATTTGTTTTGAAGCTTTGTGATGTACGATTTTCAATATTTACCTTTTCAATAACAACCTTGGCCTCAAACTAAAATACTGTCCACTAAGAGATCTATCAATACAGGCTTATATAACTTGTCGCTTTGATCCATCAAATAAATAATGCTGAGCCATGGGTGTTTCAAGATAAAATCAAGTTGCAAACGGGGTCCAAGTTCCAGCGTGAAAATAAATTCAAATTTTCTGTCATCACCAGTTAGAACCATTCTTTCTTGCTTAGCCTTTCCTTAACGTTGATAGTTAGTTGATGAAAATTCAATGCACTTATTTTTCGTATAGTATTTTGATTTATCACTGCCAAAAGAAAATTTTACGGAGAAACAGAGAATTTAAAGAGAAGAAAAACCTTTACATAATGAATGTGATTGTGAATGTGGCAGAGTCAGGCAGAATACTAATTAATGTGGCTGTTGTTGATGTTCGGCTGCTTTCTGTTCATGTTGCTCTTGCTTTGGCTGTTCGTTATGTTGTTGTGGCTGTTCATGGTGTTCCTTTGGCTGTTCGTGATGTTGTTGTGGTTGTTCTTTTGGTTGTTCATGGTGTTGTTGTGGTTGTTCATGGTGTTCTTCTTTCTGTTCATGGTGTTNTTTAGCAGTTTTTTATACTTTTTGAAGGAGCCTTCTCGAGAAGATCCCTCATAATTTCAGAACGGAGTGGCCGATTTCAGTCAGGTAAATTTTAATATCAAATTAAACACATCAGCTATTAAACAAGACATTTTCCAACATTATTGGTTTGATATTCAGGGAGCAGTATTTGTTCAAACAGCGTGCCTTTTTTTCCACATCCGAATGAGAAGGATTGGTTAAAGATAATGTGACCTGTACTCTAATAGAAAATTGCACCATATTTCTTATATCTGATGAATCTAAATCGCACATAAGTTTTTCAAAATCTGGTCTCACTGTTTCAATCCTAAAACCTGCTCTCATTCAAAATAATGCTGGTCTTTGAAAACTCAATATTTCTGTAAATAATTGCGTTGGGCACATCACCTGATAGTGAAAGTGCCCCTTGCAGCCAGCACCTCATAAAGGGTGATGTTCTAAAATTTTTTTTCTTTCTATATTGCTACCTTGCATCCGAAGGTAGTTTTAGGACACTGAGAAGCTAAGCTTATCGAGCAATGTCCTGGTCCTTCCTCTCGATGTGACCACACCTCGCGATTCCTTTAGCCTGGAATTACAGAGAGTTGGCGACTCTCCTCACTCTACGTAGCAGGTTCGGCAGGGCGGGGACTCGAACCACCAACCCTCAGGTTGGTAGTCAAGCGCGCTACCGTTGAGCCATCCCCGCTTATAAAATTGATTACCGCATAAAAGATACTGCCAACAAAACACATCAGCAAACTATGATCATCATCAACAAAACTCAGTCTAGTCCTCAAGGTTTACTTTCTCAAAATTCGATACATTTAAAAAGAAACATGTTTAAAAATTTCACCGACCTGTTTCATAACATGTTCCCTCATTCTTTCAAGTTCTTCTTGTCGTTCTTTTGGGTCCACATTTGGATCGCTTTCATTGTACACTTTGTCCACCTGAAAATCAACAACATATTCTCATGAGGCTCCTGGTATTCTATTTGGTTTTCTTATTTACCTCAGCAACTAACATTTGTCTCCTGCCCTCCATTTTGCACACAATAATTAACACAGCAGCCTCCTATGCAGAATTTGAACATTCTGAAACTTTTATCCGCTAAAGAGCTTTGAAATAGTACTGCTTTGATCGTTGCATTTCTTGATCGAAAATTTAATATCAAACTGTATCTTTCTTCATGAAATCTTCAACTGCCGATATACGTCCACACAAATTCATCCACAAATAATAACTCATATTAGGACACATTTTTAACAAGCTTTCAAGTGGTAAAAATTGAAATCATGTCGAATTATAGGAAACTTTGCGAAGATAGTTCAGTTGGTAGAGCAAGGACGCACATAGTCCGTAGACACGGAACAAATCCCGCTACTGTTATTTTAATTGCAAACATTTTACTTGTGAAACCTTTATATTCGCTAATCATGTCTTCCTATAAAAATACCTATTTTTCATTTTGAAGGTACTCTCCGAAATCTCCCAAAACATTATCCTCAAAATTTCCTCTGTAATCATTATTATCAATTTTGTTGAGGATGGAGATAGTTTCCGAAATCTTTTAAATTAACAAATAAATTCATACAGGTTGACTCTTCGTTAATGCATTTCTACAGACATAAAAACTGTGACTTTCTCGGTCTAGTGAAACAATCTTAAAGAAGTTAGAATTAAGAACTTCTAAAATTTTCCTGCTAAATAAACTGTTATTAACGATGTTTAAGGTATCCTCAAAATTCTTCTAAAAAATTAATCTTCTTGTCATTATTTTCATTAACGTTTATTGTATTAGTCTTTTCAAATTTTATTGACGCTCAAGGTAGTAGTGAAAACTTACGTCATCAAGGAAGAATGTCTCTAGTTCATAAGTGTCCAAATATCCATCACCATTTTTATCTAAAGAATAAAACATTTTTACTCCTTCAAGTAATTTTTAATTTTTTCTTAAATTACTTACATCACCAAGGAAGAAGGTCTGAATTTCATATGAGTCCAAATAACCATCATCATTCTTATCTAAAGAACAAAAATTTGCAAAAACCATCTGAAATAAAACCTGAAAATGACATGGACAAATCATCATCATCACCATCATCATCTGTTACGGTACGCTATTATATGTCAGTTACTGACATGGCAAGCCTGATAACGCCACTCCAAGTGCTTCTTTCATTAGCTAAGTCCTTCATTTTGTTTATATCTTTTACACTCAGCTTGGCCTCCTAGGTATGGAGAGTGTTCTCCCTAAATTTGCTGGGAAATTCTGAGCAAAGGCACTTTTTAGTTTGGATGAATGATAATATGCAATGGAAGTTATGATGGAGAGAATTAAGTGGAAACAAACTTCGTGGAGAACCCTGGCCTCAAACTTGGGATAGGCTTTTCAACCCAACATAATAAAGAAAAGGTCATCACTCATCATCTTTGTTCAAGATCTCTTATTTTTATCAGCCTAGAAGACATGACAAATATCCTTCTGTGGCACAGACCTTTCTCACATAAATGGAGCATCATAAAACTGCTAAAAAAATCAATGCTTTAACAGTTGCCTCATAGCATTATTTCTTTTGTAATAAACATACCATAAAAAGTTAAAAAGAGGACTTACCGTGGAGTTTGAAGAAAGTCTTTGGGTCAAAACTTTCTGGATCTAGGCCATCTTCTTCCTTCCAGACTTCTTCAAGTTCAGCTTTGGATCCCTAAGGCAAAGGAAAAAATTGAATAAACAGAGCAAGCTACTAGCAAGCAAGTTTAAGCAGTGACTCTAAACAGCTTTGGAAACTTGGCAAAATTCAACCTTTGCATTAGCTACAATATAACATCTAGCTTTGCTCTTGGACCAAGGATCAATGATCAGAAGTTGTTGAAAAAAGCTTTCAAAGTGCTTTGTAGCTCCTTTCAATTTCAAATTTCTAGTCTGACCATTTCCCTAATGTTACCATAAGCAAAAAAGAGTATGATTTCCAGTATGCAAAAATAAAATGTTCTCAATTTTCCTACTGTTAATTGCAACTACATGTATATTGGTACAAGGGAGAAAAACTTCTGCATGACAGAACTGATAAGGGAAGCAGAAAAATCCAGCTTGATGAGCTGCTTGAAAGACAAGAATTTTTTTATATTTTTGCGTGCAAAAAATATGGAAAGTTGTCACACCAGGTCTGTTTTCGCACTCACCAATAAGCAGGTACCAGCAAGGCAAATGACAAAAGCTAGCTTTTTGACAGCTTCTAAAAACGTAATTTTTATGTAAATTGCAACTTACAGGTTCATGCATCTTTTCGTGTTTTCTTAATTTCTGTATTTCTTCTCCATGTTCCTGTTCTTTCTTTTTCCTCTCTGCTTCATCCAATTTCTTCAAATCTTCTCTCCTTTTGTGCTCTTTTTCTAATTCATACTTATGAAAGTCCTTCTTTCTTGTTTTGTCCTGTTCTTCCATCATGATATTGTGCTGAAAAATACATAAGTCTATTTCATTACTTTCAAAATTATAGAAAACTTGCTAGATGATTTGCTTTCACGATAAGAATTCTGAATGAAACTTCAGATTCTTGATTAAGCAAAACGCCAAGCAAGTTTTCTATATCATCGACACTCTTCATAAAATGTCTGTAGTTATCTAAGAAGACTTGATTATTTACCCTTATTCCTGTCTCAGATTTTTAGGAAGAATTTTATCTCAAATCAACGATGTACAAGGGGCGGCTTCGAGGTTTGACACTCATGGGTGCACTTCTTGTCTGCTCCAAATAATCCATGGAGCAATGCAGACAACTTTATTTTGAATAAATTTTTTTATCCGCGGCTACTACCTTAACTGCGAGCGGAGTAATCAACCTCTTCGGAGGAGCGCTGCCGGAGAGGTTAAGGTAGTAGCCGCGGATAAAAAATTAATTCAAAATAAAGGTGTTCGCATTGCTCCATGAATAATCTAGAATTTTTCAACTTTAAATCATTCAATTCAATTCAATTATCGTACAGTATCAATTTTGAAGGGAGAACTTTTGTAGACTTTTTGTGGTAATCTGATTTACTATGCTGAAAGTGTCTATTTTCAAAAGATTTGAATGAACAATTTCCCTTGTAGTTCGTCATTTTGCAGCCAGGCTATCAAAATGATGAACCACATGGAAACTTGTCTTTACAGTAAAAAAGTGAAGGACCTGCAAATGGCTGTCATACTTTGTTTTCAAACAGATCACAAGAAAGAAGCAACAATATGCTGGGACGTCCTAAACCTAAAGGGAAAAGTTTTCTAAATAACAGTTTGCTTAATCTTTGGTGATGTGGGAGGTTGGTTTTTTACAAAAAATAGCTATGTTGAAATCCTGGCAATTCATCATCAGTTTCTTGTCAACCTATGTTAGCATGCTTCTAGGATTGGGAAAGCATATCCCCCTCGATCACTTATTCAAATATTGCACAATCTTCTTTGATCCACAAACAATTGCAAAACAAAGAACATTTCAATCTAAAAGAAATGCACATTTTTCAAACATGTGTTTAAACAGCTTCCAATAAAACAATTTTCTGTGATGGCTTTCTTTCTTTTCAAGTTTGACCTTCTGCAGCTGTTTAGTATCCTGTGGTGAAAAACTGGTTTATGCAAATAGCACTAGAAGAAATCAAGATCTGCTTGCATCAATGACGAATTCAATTGTGTTTAAAACGATCAAAACAATGGACACCTGAAAAGTAGACTTTTACTTTAGAAATTGGATTTATGCATGACAAGAAATGCATCAAAACTTCAACTATACTATAGAGAAATTATGCTGTTCTTTAGCAAGGCTTCACTGGAACATGTGGCAGCACCACCGTGGACTTCGGCATGAGTTTCTATTTCTCTCTAAAAGGTTTCTTTTCCAACCCATGAAAATACTTGGAGGTGTTGAGCTATGAGTTAGGCAGCTAGAATTTGAGTTCTGATGACAAATAATGACTTTTCATGAGGCTAAAAGGGCTAAGAGGTTCCTGAAAATTGTTCCTGGAGGATATGCTTCCAGACCCCTATTTTACTTTTGTCTACCCAGTACTTTGGTAGCTAGAGCCACAACTGGTCGAAACTCCTAAAATAAATAATACTATAAAATTATTCAAATACCTTATGCAACAATTTTCTTAGATCATCAACTTCAAAGGTATCTTTATTATCATCAAACATTGGACTCCAAAAGTTTCTCTCATTAATTCCATTCAAATGGTCTCTTTCTTGCCTTTTTAGTCTCTTCTGATATTCAATTTCCATTCTTTTCAGTTCATCAAGTTTTGTTCTAACTTTATGAGAAAGCAAGTCAACATGATCGGCTATTGTTCCTTGGCGAATTTCATCTTCACTTGCATTGTGCAGTTTCTTTTTGAATTCTTCATCTTCTTCCAAAACTTCCACAACCTTTGAAGGAGAGAAATGATTTATTNGATCATCAACTTCAAAGGTATCTTTATTATCATCAAACATTGGACTCCAAAAGTTTCTCTCATTAATTCCATTCAAATGGTCTCTTTCTTGCCTTTTTAGTCTCTTCTGATATTCAATTTCCATTCTTTTCAGTTCATCAAGTTTTGTTCTAACTTTATGAGAAAGCAAGTCAACATGATCGGCTATTGTTCCTTGGCGAATTTCATCTTCACTTGCATTGTGCAGTTTCTTTTTGAATTCTTCATCTTCTTCCAAAACTTCCACAACCTTTGAAGGAGAGAAATGATTTATTGGAAAAAATGGGTTAAAATTGGGGTCATCTTTCAATAAATCTATATGAGAAACTTTCAAAGCAGCACCAGATGAGCTCAATTCCTTTCAATTTGACCACAAATGGATATCAATGGTTGGAAGTTTGCTTTGCGCTGACAAAACGAGTTACTCCATGTGCGCTGTTGAAATACCATGAGCCTTCTGAGTTTCGCACAAATATAACTTCATTTTAGAAACTGAGATTTGTATATTTTTCTACAGTGCCATAGAATTTGTTTAAAAGCCTAATTTGTAACAGATCTTTTAATTCACCTGATTTGCAGTTTGGAATGAGCGATACAATCACAGGGACCCCAGAAAAATGTATATCCAACCCCTACCCCCAGTAATGTATAGTTCTCTCTAACCTCCTTTGCAATTCCGAGAGCAGACGTAATGTCATTGTGAGAAATTTCCCTTTCATGTTTTCATATGGCATTACGTCATACTCTCCCAATCGCAAAGGATGCTAGGGGCTCTTTATCATTGCTGGGGGGTGGGGGTTGGATTATACATTTTCCTGCTGTCCCTGTTGTTCAATCTGGTAAATCTTTCGAAGTTCAAACAATTGAGATTGAATTTAATTTTCCATTAAAGGGAATCTAGGCATAAAAAAGTGGCTCAAGCCACTTGCGGTCAAATTCTAGCCTATCAGATATCAGTATTTCCTGTTGACGTAGATAAGTTACCCAAATATGGTTTGGCACATGATACAACCTATTCTCTTTGCATGGCTATTTTTACGAAAGAGGTCCAGGCCTATTTAGTGTTTTCCTGTCCCATTCTACTGATAATAAAGAAATCTCTTACCACAAAAACTTGAAACCAATGTTATTCATTTTAGACAAAAGAGGAAAAACTGAACATAAACAAAACAATTTTAAACTGCATCTAAAATCTATTTTTTTTCTATTTTCGGAAATTAATCCTTTTGCACTGAAATGAATCAGAGAAATCCTATTGTGGTCTGGATGATATTTTAAAAGTTCAGTTCAATCTTCAGGAATAATTTGATCCGAATCGTTTCTTAGTTCAGAAGGCCTTTCGATTTTGGCTAGCAAAGTTAATAAGTCAACGCTTTCTGTCTAACGATTGCAGTTTTACAAATTTTGTCAATTTTTTGTCAACACAGTCAAATTGGTCTTCAGTTACGCAAGATTCGAGAAGATTAAACCCATTATCAAATCTTTAGTATCCAAATTGAGCCTCTTATATTTGTCGTACTTGATTACCTTCCCCATCAAATAGCCAGACAATGAAAAGATTCAGTTGATCTTCTCTCAAAATGGTGCTCAATATCAAATCGTCGTCATTCATACTGACCTGGCCTAAATATCTGAGATACTCCGCTTCCTCCTTTGTCTTTGGGTTTTCTGCTTTGGGTGCTTCTGTTTCTTTCTTGATTGGTTTGGTTAATAAGAAACTAACATAGCATAAACATAGAAAGAGGATAATAACCCCTCTTGCAGTATTAGAAGCCATTCTGCTTCCCTTCCTTTCTTCGCCACAGCTTTGCTTTGATCAGATGTTCGAAATGATCAATGGCCTAAAATCACAATATACAAAGCATTATGGGAAGGGATAGAAGAAACCAAACGTGGCCTAATTTACGTCACGAGTCACGTGATCATTAAAATCTTCCGGTTTTGAAAAGCATTGATACGTCATTGAAGAGTCATCATGAGCATCATAAACCACCTATGTTTTCGGCAGATTTTATCATGGGTAGTTAGACACCACCGGTGTGCTTCCATGGGGAGCGCCACAGCTTGAATGCTCCTCCGGAGGAACAATATACGTAGTTCAGCGGAGGAGGTAGCGCGAAGCATAAACATGTTTCCTCCGCAGAAGCATACAAAGCTGCGGCGCTCGCCAAAGAAGCACACCTGGTGTTTAACTACCCATGATTTTATTCACACACTTTCGATTCCATGCATTTTTTATCCAAACCAATACATGAATTTTGAAATTTTGCGTTCCTAGAAAGAGGGGCTATATATAGGGGCTTTACTGTCGCTATCATTCCTGGAAAAACTTTTGCCAAAAAGCCCATGACGCTTTCTGCAGCCATTTTTAGACTGTCCTAGCCCCTCTGATCCCTTCTTAGAGAACCCTAGCCACAAACCCTAGCCATAAGCAGTGTTGTTACGTCATTGGATAGTCATCGTAGTAACAAAATATAACCGCAAACTTTTTCGCCGGATCTTCTTCGCCCAGCTTCTACTGCGCGAATTGTTTATCCTGCATGGAGAGGCATACCAAGAAATCTGGAGATTTTGCGTCAGTAGACAAGGAGGCTACGGATTAGTTATTGCCCAGTGTCAGGGTTTGAGCACATAAGCGTACGAGTCGGGGAGGGGCTGGAGGGCGGCAGCTCCCCTAACGTTGGAACAATTTAAAAAAATCAGCCTTTTTCAGNAGCTGTCAAAAACATCGCAAATATGATTCCGCGGAGTCCAAATGAATTTAATGAGATTTTCGCTCAAGCGAGATATGATCTACCGAGATCTACGGTACGGTGATACTCCTCCGTCAGTTTTATAAATCTTACGAGGACATCACTGAAAGGTAGACGTGCTTCAATCGCTGTGCAGACAATTGAAGAGAAAAGTAAAAGTTGCCCACTAGGAAGGAGACTTCCAAACCCGTGCCCCTTCCTGCGTGACCTTTGAAAGGGTATCATCCTGCACCCTTTGCTGCTGAGAGGTACCCCAAGGTCGTGCTTCCTCGTCAGTCAGTATGTCAAACAGCGTCTTGTGTCCTTATTGTCATCAAAATCACCAAACAGGGCACTCCACAGCAAACCAGAACTGTTTCACACAGCAAGACAGGAGACAGTGTGTGATTTCAAAGGCAACCTGCACTCGACAAGTTTACAAGACACATCACAGCTCAGATCACAGCTCAGGATCACAGATCTGAAGAGAGGCCATGGAAAGATTTACAAACTTTGTCTCGTCAATCGGCCAGTCAGACGTGGGAAGTGTCGAGGGCATAAGTAACATCGTCGGTGAAAGCGAATTTTTGGATCAACTACATCAAGAGCAGAAGAAAGAAAAGTTGGGCAACATGAATCATCCCGAATTGGACCTCGAAGCAATTGGTAATCATCCTTTTCTGTGATTATAAAGTATATTAGCTTGACAGAAGATTTTGTTGTAGAATAGTACAGCATGCAACTTTCACTTTTGTACACAGTTAGATGAATGCTGATTTGGTACAATTGTTACCACGAAATGCACCATGTTTGCATTTCAAATGCACAGCAGAGAATGCATTATTACAAGGAATAGTCTTTAAGTTTTACATGTTTTAAGATTAGCTGCAGGCAGTTTTCACATCTGGATGCTATCGTCTTTATAAAAGCACAGATATTGCCTATTGATATTTACAAGGAGGGCCCCTTGAAAATCAGAATTGCTGAAGGGCTGCTACCCTCCTTAAAAATTTGAAATGAAATGAAAAATTGCTTCTCGAAGTTCTAGAAATCCCAGTTTCTAACTGGTACCTGGTATCTATAGTATGTGAGTTTGGTGAAAATGGTTCGATCAAAGCTACAAAAAAAGCACCTTCTAAAAATGGGGCATACTCATAGGTGCAAAAAGTGCCAATTTTATTATTGATTTCCATTTTTGCTAGAGCTGGGCGGAAGAAGAGAATAAGATTTGTGGTCCTCTAAACTGACCCACTTTGGGGGCAGACCAGACCAGGAATGCTACAAAAGCTAGGTACCCCTTTTCCTGCTAAAATAAAAGAGTTTGCATGTCAAAAATTGCACAAAAACAAAGGCAACTATAGTTTGCTTTATAAATAGCATTTAGATCTTTTTTGCTAACATAGTCGCCTTTGCTTTCATGTGATGTTGTGGTCGTTCTTGCCCCTTTACTTTATCTCACACTTTTTCACCGCAAGCATCAATGAAGACCCGACGGAACACACAGCTTGTTCTCTTCTACAGGTCTTGCCAAGCCCTTCAAATGGTTTTAGTTTAGTATACAATCTCATAACTCTTACAGTCTGCAATGTCCTTTGCATGCCACTCAGATTATATTAGGCAAGTTTTGATAAAATAGGCAGGGCATCTACCCTTACCCGTTGACCAAAATGATTGGTCCATCTTTCTTAAATAAGTGGTACCTTAGTGAATTTGGTTCGAAACCAACATAAAATTGAGGTCTGATCGGTAAACGACACAAACAGAATCCAAATAATGTAATGAGGTGTTTGCCGCAGATAAAACTCTAAACAGGTACCTCAATGAGACGGTCTTTGAAATGATTGCTTTGACGAGGTATATTCCGTTGGCTGGTACAAAACTGTACGCTTTGCACAAAAAATACGTCTCCTTGAAGTTGAAGGTAAAAATCTTGCGAGTAAAAGAAAAGGTACTGAACTTTTCAGTGCCTTTCGTCGAACTGGCAAAATGAATTTGGAAGAATTACGATTAAATAGTCCTCACCAAACTTCCTCAAAATTTGAGCAAACCTGGATCAGTTGCGATACAACTGAAACGCTTCGTCTTTCGCCATAGGAACATCTAGGAACAGACTGACAACGAGCTGCTTGAAGCTTCTTACATGAATCAAGATTTAGGTTTTTGAAGGAGTTTGAAACCTTGACGAGTAAAAGAATAATTTGGCTGAAATGTTTGTCTCGGATCCCTTTTCCATTGCTTTTTTATTTTTTCCCGGCTACGATCAGGGTCAGAAGGAGTCAGAAGAGAATATCTACGAAGTGGATCCGCTATTGAAGAAGGGTGATTTCAAAATCTGAAAATGGCCATAAACATGTAAATAGTCATATCTTCTACTTGACATGTTTAGTCTGAACCAGGCAAAATTGTTACTGAATGTGAAAGTATTCTTTATACGAAGTGGGTCCGTTATTGAAGAAGGGCGCTTTCAAAATCTGAACATGGCCATAAACATGTAAATAGTCATATCTTCTACTTGACAAGCTAGTCTTAACCAGGCAAAATTGTTACTGAATGTGAAAGTATTCTTTATACGAAGTGGATCCGTTATTGAAGAAGGGTGATTTCAAAATCTGAAAATGGCCATAAACATGTAAATAGTCATATCTTCTACTTGACAAGCTTAGTCTGAACCAGGCAAAATTGTTACTGAATGTGAAAGTATTCTTTATACGAAGTGGATCCGTTATTGAAGAAGGGCGCTTTCAAAATCTGAAAATGGCCATAAAATTGTTACTGAATGTGAAAGTATTCTTTATACGAAGTGGATCCGTTATTGAAGAAGGGCGCTTTCAAAATCTGAAGGTGGCCATAAACATGTAAATAGTCATATCTCCTACTTGACAAGCTTAGTCTGAACCAGGCAAAATTGTTACTGAATGTGAAAGACTTCTTTATAAGAACACTAACATTTTAAATTCGATTACGTCACGCTTAAATTGGATATAATTAAATCGGCTGGGACAGTATTAGCTTGATTAAATTTCTTGTTCAGTTATTGGTGAAAATTGAAGTGCAAGTGTTCGATGATTTTTAAATTAGGTTTGAAACATTCTTAATAAGTTTATTTGACATTAATCAGTGTGTTAATATTTTTAAATTAAAAGTGAGAGTTGACTTTATGGTGACATATTGAGATCGGATCTTGGAATGAAGAAATAAAATCGTTTCTAGCCTGGGTGAATGATAAATTGAATATGGTTTAAGTCGAACTAATAGATGCTTCGAACAATTTCACTTTGTCCTTTCTTTATCTTATGGTAAAACTACAGATAGCTTGAACTCCAAAGATTTGTTGTCTCCCTTTCCTGTTTGGCGCATTTTGAAATGGCACCCCTGATGCACCACAATTAGATTGAATATTTTTCAAATAGTATGCTTCTTTGATGTTGCAAAATACGACGTATGGATGCTTGGGACTTCCCAAAAGAAAGAATGTACGAAACACTACACACAAAGGACCCCAATTTCATAGATCGATTTCCGTCTGACACATTTTGGATTTAAAAGAAGGGTTCATTCCTTCAAGTAATAATCAAACGGCCTTAAGCTTCATATTTCAACACATCTATTAGCAAAAACGCAGCGAGTATAATCAGTTCGTCCAACAATAAAACGCACCTAATTCGAGTCATCGAGGGTATGCATCTAACTTATGATATCAACTCCTGAACCTCCTTTCTTTAAACATCTCAGAATGGTATGAAAACTAATTGAAACTTGCAGCAACTGAACGATCTGTTAACTACTTCATCAACCTTCTGAAAACTTTAGTAGGCTTCTTGATTGGTTAATTTCAAAACGTGCAAGATTTTAAATCTTTGCCAATTTCATTCTTTCGGTACTTATCTGACGATTTTTGCGAGCAGCGCCAGAACACAATATTGAGCAAAACGGCCCCGTTATTTCCGCGGTATCCTTCTTAAGGCTGTTCTTAGATTGATCAAATAGTGAATCACGATTTTGCTTTTCTAGCTGCTCCTGTCATTGCATTTTGAACCGGCATGTTCGTTCAGATGCTTCTAAAAAGCCATGGCAAAATGAGCAAACACATTGTTTGCCCAACATTTGAGATTTGCTTGCCAAGCAATGTTTTCCTGTTTGCTTTACAAGTAGAACAAAGCAGAATTGTTGGGCAATGTTTTTGTAAAAGTTCACAGATATTTGCTGCTTGTCACAAGAAAATTGTTTGTTTGTCAAGTAATGTTTTGCGACGTGGCAAAACGGACAAACATTTTGCGGGCAAGCAAATCTTGAATGTTTGGCAAACAGTGTTTGGTCGTTAGGCCAGGGCTTAACATTAGAAGTGAATTACGAGCAACAGAAGTACGAATCTGAATTTGCAAGTTTGACATGCTTTAGACCTCACATTCTGGTAGAGTCGTCACCCTTCTAAGTAAACACCGTACAGTTCAAGAAACTCTTTAAAAAAAACGGGCAACTTTAGGAGATTTTAGAAAGCACAAATTTGTTGCACCACCCTACATCTTTTAACCCCTGAATGGTTAAGAGCTAAACAGCTGTAAGGCCCCTTTCTGTGTACCAAATCTCCATCCTTCAACACAGATAAAATTCTAAGTATTTCTAATCTTGATTAATAATGTAATTTTGATATAAATTGTTTTGCAATCATACATATGGCAACTTCCCTTTAATGATGTCTCGGAAAGTGCAGACACTTCTAATACCGGGTGGTGCCCGGTCTGCCCGGTATCCAAGATTGAAATAAGTATCCACGATTGAAAGGCCTCGATACAGTAGCCCTTCCAAGCAGACAAATAAACCGCCTGGACAGAGAGGTCGTCTAAGGAGAAGTCGTCTAGTATGAAAGCGGGACGGACAAAATTTTCGACATACACGTCGTCTGATTTGTTTGTCTCTCCAGACAATTTTTCGAAGATGATTTGGTTGTCTGCACGGAAAAGACGTCTAAAGTCCGTCACGAAACTCACATGAGACGAACAACTGTCAGATGACTTCTCCGTCCAGGCGATTTGATTGTTTTGTTGTGCAAAGGGCTGATTCTGAAAATTACGAAAATTATCCAAATTCGATATGTCAGCTTGGAATTTGCTGTCGTAGCAAAAAACCAAGAAAGTAAATCTTAAGGTTTTACTTCGTATTTTTTATTCGTGTTTTTAGTTATTACTGACTTTTCAGCTATTTCCAACGGTGAAATTGCGGGCCTGTTATAGGGCATTTGCGAGGCTGTGTAAGAGGCGTTTCAGACGTCCAAGGTTCAGTTTTGTAGAGGTACAAAACTCTTTAAACTTTTGCAAAATGAAGTACTTGGTGCGTCATAACTAGAGTAAAAAAGTCAAGTCAAAATTTTTTCATAAGAATTCCAACCTAATACAGGGGATCTTATGCGACCCAGGAAAAGCAAATGCTTATCTAGCCTGCTTGCCTCAGCCACACGTACCGGTACAAAAAATAGTCAAGTGCCCCCCCTCCCGGGGGACAAGTCAGACTCCTTGCAATCAAATTAGTTGTAATTTGTGAAGACAAAAACAAAGCATCAAGCACGGTCGAAAAGTAAGAACTTTTCAACAGAACTGTATACTTAGTTTCGATCATTCAAACAGCCATCATTTAAACAAGTTCTCAGCAAGATATCCAAAATATCTTCTGAATTACAGTAGTCCCAGGGCACGACAGCCCAAGAAAATTACCTGAAGTTGAACGAAACGCAACAATAATAAATTTAACAGAATTTAACGACAGGGCAAGCAATCGGGGAGTATGGGGGAACCGTCCCTGTAACATAAAATTCAACTATTTTTAGGGGGCTAAGTTTAGACTGATTACATGAGTCTCGTTTTTCCGCATTGAATAAAATGATAGTTATGGCTTCAAACTGTATGAGAGAAAATGAAAACATCAGATTAAAAACATTGAACGAATACAAGGAATCACGTCGTCAGTCTAGGCTAAGTTTATGAGGGGAACGGAAATTACTTACAGCCGTAAAATGTGGCATATGCCCATAAGAAGAACAATGGCTGTGAATGATTCACATTCACTTTCGAGGCCCCTTCGCATAGGTGGAGGAGCTATGGGGGCTGGAACGATCGTAGTCTCATTTTCGCTGGTAGAGCTTGCAAATTCCGCCATTTTGGGCAAAATATCAGTGAAAATATCAGTCTAAATTCAGGCATATTGTTCTTAAAAATTCTCACAACCACGTTCTCATTTATGATTTTACAGGAAGAAAGCCAGCACTATCAAGAAACAGCATAGATTCGACAGTAGATGATCTTTTGATAGAGAAACGCAAAAAGCGACGAAACAGAACGACATTCACGGCATTTCAACTAGAAGAAATGGAAAGAATTTTCCAGAAGACACATTATCCTGATGTTTACACGAGAGAACAACTTGCATTGGCTTGTGATTTGACTGAAGCTAGGGTACAGGTAAGAACAACACTCATATTTTCTCCGATCCTTGTTAAATCATTGACGTTTAGCAACAGCAAGGTTCAAGGACCGAGATACAACTATTTGCTTGGGGGCATCAGTAAGATGGCAGGCGAGCGAAGCGATCCGAATCCTCGAAGGGGGGTCTGGGGCTAAACCCATGGACACTAGAATTTTTTTCTCATTGTGAATTGACCGTTAGAACCGAACTTGTAAATATTTGCTAAAAAGGCAGAAAGAAGCGCCATATCACAGGAAACAATCCATCAGCACTTGCTCCTATAGACTGCTGGTTGAACTCAGGGTGAATAAAACTTACATTCTAAGTTGAACGAGGCATGAGACCAGAACATGCAATACCTAACTAATTGCCAAAATACAAAATAATGCCATGAATAACTTTGCATGTTAGAAAACTTTGAGGGGGGGGGGGCAGAGCCCCCAAAGGCCCACTGCATTTCGGTCCTGTCAAGGTTACCCATACCCGAGTCTTGGACAACAAACATGCTTCATTTAACACAAAACACAGGGTACAGAGGTAAGACAGAAATGTCTTTCGTGCTTTCCTGATTCACGTCATTTGAATCGAACGAAATCAAGACTTCCTGTATCCGGGTCTGGAGGACCATTGTTTTATCGCTGAAGATCATAATTTGTAACATCATACTGACTGCTTGGAAAGTTGTCTGCTTGGAAAGTTGACTGCTGGACAGATTTACCATATTTACCATGCTTTATTTAATTCAAAACAGAAGGTACAGATAAAATAGAAGTTTCTTTCCTGCTTTTTCTGATTTATGTCATTTACGCCCAACGAAATCAAGACTTTATATATATATCCGGGTCTGGCGGACCACACGTTCTGTCTTGTCTCCGTCCCAATTTGACGAAAGGCCCTGGGGACGAGGTTGAGCTTCTGAAAACTGCAAACTTTGCTTGACATATCGCGACTTTCCAATATGAGAATATAATGTACAAGCTAAGCCTTATAACAGGAAATCTATAATTTTGCAAACTGCTGTGGGGTTTAGTGAAATTATTTTTCACTTATCATCATCATCACTTATTTAACAATGGTCTGCTGTGAAACGTGACGTCTGCATTATTCAAAGCAAACATTTCGGTACTGATTAGGACGAATAAAGAAACATTAGCCAGTATTGTGGGTCTTTGAAAGTGAAAGGTTTTTCTACGCGTGTACGCGAGTTGTTACTGTACCTTTCCAACACTTATATGTGTGTGTGCGAATCGTGCAACATTGTAACCCAAAATCCTACCGAAGAACCAAATTTTGCAAGTCGTGGCAAGCGATCTTTGATTGTTGAGTTGTAAAAGCAAAACTCTAAAAATAAGACCCCATTCATCAAAATCGAGGTCACAATCTATCATTTTTCACTCAACGACACCCCTCTAGCCATCTGTTACCTTTCATCTTTGACCTGCACTCCACACCTCGTCCTTTGACCTATAAACTTTACCGCATGTGAACTCTGTAGGTGCTCGCGGCGTCCTGCACGCTAAAATGAGTGAGAGAAAACATGTTACACATTGCCAACTTTCAAATGAAACAGTGATTTTTGATAACTTGCAGCTTTGATGTGAAGCCGATCGACAGTTAAAACGTGGGAACATATTTTCAATACTAAACATGCAGCTTCAATGGCCATGTGGGAAAACGTTCGATACTTAAAATTGGCCTAAGGTCGATTGACCCGTGTTTTCGCCGGTTTAAAATTGGCATAAGGTCGATTGACCTTTGTTTTCGCCTGTTTAATCAGTGTTGTAGTAAAAACCATCAATTTTACGATCTGTTAGGCTCAAATTTTGAACTTTAAAAGTCATTTTAGATATTGCAATTTTTAGAGGTTTTATAATAAAGATATTTTAAAAATTAAAAATGCAGCTTCAGCCATGTAGGAAAACGTTCGATGCTTAACGGTGCAAAAATGGCATAAAACAACATTCTTGATTTCCGCCTATTTTAATAGGTCTTTTGGCTTGAAATTTGTTCTCTTTAAAATCTGTTCTCTTTAATCAAAGTTGTCTGGGCCGAGATGGTCTTAAACCTAATAAAAACGAAGTATAAACATTATAGTAGATCCGACTAAATTCTTCAGTTTAACTATTTATCTCAAATGTACAGCTCAAGTTTGCCACTTTTCCGTGAACTTCCTCGATTAGCAACGAAAATAAAGATTGTATGGGTTTCTTATTATCTTGGACTACAGCACTGGAGGAGTCTCTTAATTTTTGGCAATCCCAGTGTTAGTTTCCTACAAAGTTGTTTCTTTGAAAAAAGAGTGTTGTCGCATGTTATGTTGCCGCTTTTTTATATCAAGCGAGCGGAAATAGACAGCGCGGATAGCATGTCTACAGCCTACAGCCCCGTGTCTAC
Organism: Aurelia aurita; assembly: GCA_004194415.1. NCBI lineage: Eukaryota > Metazoa > Cnidaria > Scyphozoa > Semaeostomeae > Ulmaridae > Aurelia > Aurelia aurita. The sequence continues at coordinate 350,924 of REGM01000243.1, read as the reverse complement.
AGCCTATAGCCCCGTTACTCCAGCCAGTTCAATCATTGGTTCAATATACTGTCATTTGCTGTTCCGTGAGATCTTTGAAAATTTCGCATTGAGCAGCAAAAAGTCTTGTCTGGAGTCTGGAGTTCTTTCGATACATTCTGAGATTTCGCAAGCCTCGAATTCATGAAACTAGAACGGAAAGGAGATTGAGAATTACCAGCCATATTATCCAGAAAACTCTAAAATCTGTCTCACATTAGATGTCAGTTGAGATTCGCAAGAACGCGAAATCGCTCGTGCCAAATTCTTTAATTGTTTCTATTCACGGACTTTTGTACCTGACATCTAATGTGAGACAACCATAGCATGTCCACTACTACATTACTCAGTTGGATAAAATCAGTTCTTGTACAAACATTGATATAGGTTAATCATTTCAAGTGTTTTGTTTGTTGTTTCTGTCAACTTCTTAAATGCTTAATGATATTAAGATCAAGTAGAAATTAATTGGCTTTACCACGATTTACACACCGGGCAATAGACTTAACTTGTTTCTTACCAAAGCACACCTGTGCAGGACTTGAATATCTTAAATCCTATTTTGGCGGGAGAACAATATTTTCAGAACCAAGAATAGGTACAGAAATAGGTCTACCTACAATTCTTCAACATACCCCCCTGAAATAAGCTTTCCAAACCCGAACATTTGTCCACATGTGATTCGACCACCACAGGTCTACCCGGGTCTACCTGCAATTCTTCAACATACGCCCTTGAAATAAGCTTTCCAAACCTGAACATTTGTCAACATGTGATTCGAAAGCAGAGCAAAATGTTCGTTATGAGCCAGAGTTATACCCCATCCACACTGGCAAGTTACACCAGTTTAAAATAAACCAGGTTATTGAATGCTGCGTTCTAATTGGTTGATCCAACAAATCGAATGCATTTGATTGGTTGAAATTTAACCTGGGCTTGACAAAGCTGGTTTAACTGCTTCAGTGTGAATGAGGTATTAGACATTAGCTGGGTAGTTTTTAATGCAGCATTATTTTGGAAGAAATTAAGCTCTGATTTCATTCATAAAAGTCTCTCTTGTTCAAAACTATAGGAGTAACAACGAGTCATAAACTTTATAGATATTTTGATAAGAGTTTCAGCGAATCAGATGTTTCGATTTCTTGACTGAACTGTCAAACTCAAACTAAATATCTTTAAAAGGAATCACAGTTCCAACTTGTTTAAACCTGTTATCAAATCTTTAGTTCTGTTTAGCTGTAGGTAGAGCATTTCAGCCGATCATTATTATTCTTATTTGTTCCGAGAGACGAAAGTTCGAACAATATTCGCAGTTGTGAAACTGTCCAGCATTGTACGGTTGAAGATGTGTATTTTTGACCTAAATCTAAACTTGTCAGTTATATTCTCACTTTGATTCGATAATTTTATCACAGCCAAGTTTTGTTTAGTTGCTAATTGCATAAAATCGCTTACTATTAATTATCACTAATTATCAGATAGATTTACGCGAAAGATTTTCACAGGACACTTTGTCGAAATCAAAACGTGTTTATTTGATGTGAAATTTTCAGACAAGTAAATAATAATACCCACTAGTGTAAACAAACGCTTTAACACCTTGTTAGAATGTGTCGCATTATCAATTCCATGGCAGATATCGGCGCCTCACAATCCTTCAACCGGAGATGACATGTAAGGCTGTTGAGAGTCACAAAGATCAAACAAAACCGCAATATACAACATGGGTACCAACTAGGGAGAAACCACAACGTGACGTCACATACGGATTTAAGTTTGCAGCAGGATAACCTTTAGGTATATTTTCTCGTGCACGAAATCGAAGTGTTTCCTGTTTAAGAGGCATGGCCTTGAATCATTGCCAGTTTTGATACCTCATTACATCAAACGATACCTTGACTTGAGCACGAGGACAAAGCATTTCTATCCGGATATTTGAATACAAAAGCGTAAAAGTATCTATTTGGAAAGAGCCAGACAACAAAACCCTCCAGCAAATCCCATTCCACTACGCCCTGTACTTTGCTATGCCTCGTAAAGAACTTCATAGTACATAGCACCCTAGAGGGATTTATAATCCATTAAAACAAAACAATGCCAACGTACTTGCTTGAGCATAGGCAAGAAAATAGTTACGGTTATCTTTGGCTGTGTAAAGACAAGGGCTTAGTGAGTCATGCAAGGTAACGCTCCAACCAGCTTTTATCATGGGCGTTAAGAAACGCGGTAGTTATTCCTACAAATTTTTTTCCCTCCCTGTGTCCTTATGCCCGTGAAGGTTGCTGTTGTAGTCACTCAAATCAGAACACAGGGAAACAAGGAAAACCAGGCACAACAACAACAACAACCTTCACGGGCATAGGGACACAGGGACGAAAAAATTTTGTAGGAATAACTACCGCGTTTCTTAACGCCCATGATCAAAGGTATCTAAGCAATGTATCTCTTCAAGGCACCATTGTAGGGAACTGTCAAAGGGCACTTCAAGCGCAAAATTACCGCCTTTCAAGTGATAAACTCTTGTACACCAAAAGCAACTTCAAAAACGATCAGTGTGGCGAAATGTCCATAAATTCTACCAGTCACATTGTCAAAAAGGGCCTAAAAGATCAGCTGAATTAAGCTGGGATGTTTTTATGAAAAATGAACTTCTAAAATTCACAGTTATTTCATTATGAGTAAGATACGCAACACGTGGCTGCCTCAACACGTGGCTGCCGCTTCATGTCTTCTTAACCTTACTTAAATATTTAACATTTAAACGTTACGGTCTTTCAAATATTTAAGAGGGTGTTTAGGTCGAGCGATAAAGCCATCTTATGATTGAAACTGTGGCTTCCCTCGTGAAGTAAAACTTGCAACAGTTTCTAAATTGATAGGGTTGGAATTGAAAGTATCTGGCAGCAAGTCTTGCCTTATGAAACATTTAGAAACCTTTACAACTTTCACCCCCATCTAGCGGAAATATAACATTTGTAAATGGCATCGAACAAATAGTCGAAGATATGCAGTTGGACACTAAATATTTTGGACGGCTTGGTTGTAAATTCAAAATGATTGGTCACTAAATCTTTAGATTTCATTTATAACAATAAACTGGTGTTATGTGACTACCGATGCCGTCCATAGAGATCAGACCTGCTAGTTTGATAGACTCCCGTTTCAGCATCTGCTCGCAGCTCTGCATGGGCAATATTGATAGCTAGTTCTAATGGTTATTCTTCGCCTCAGGTTTGGTTTCAAAATCGACGTGCAAAATGGCGTAAGAGAGAACGATACGGTGACATCAACTCTACACATCATACACCGATTGGAATACGACAGATCGGATCTCTGCCGACTTCATACACACCAGCAATGATCAAATCACAGGCATATTCAGGTACGAGAAACACTAGCCTGCGTGCAGCCTCAACGCTCCTCACCCAAAGAGTCTACTCTTTGGGTGAGGGGCGTTGAGGTTGCACGCAGGTATGAGAAACACAGTCATTGTATACACGGTGTCCCCCAAAATATGAGAAACACAGTCATTGTATACACGGTGTCCCCCAAAATATTCACGCATTTTCACTGAAATAAATGCTTTCAATCTTAGTTTGTTTTATATCTCGAGTCCTGAATTACATGTGTATACAATCCCCATGAAAATCGGTTGGAAGCTCACCTTGTTATAAGCCTTAAAATGCCAAACCTACCTGAAGGCTGAAGCCAGAGACCTCCAGTCTTTCTTGTTACTTAAAGGTGAAGAACAATGTTATGCCCAGATTGCTAAGCTAATTATTTAAATTCTATAAACGATGATTTTCATAAATTCGCTTGTAATTTGAGAAGGATATGACCGATTTTCTTTAATTTTTGTTGAGGCTCTGGAACCCAGGGTAGTTTTTGTTTGGAGGCTGTTTTTGAAAATGCTAAAAATTTTATGACTCACCCAGTAGACGGGATTTTATGCTGACAGTGACGTGTCGAGATTTTTGTTTTCCTACGCATCTACTGCATCGCTTCTCTTTTACGTTTATTTTAAGCTAATCTTAACCCTGTGGGTACCATAGCCTTAACATTAAATAAAATAAAATTACACAAACTTAAATTTTTATTTAATTTTAAGGCTCTGGTACCCAAGGTATCTAATCTTTCGATTTTTCAAACTCTTTCGCTTAACTACCCTATGTGTTCTCCCTTAACACCACTCCTGATGACAGATTTTGCGTAATATGTTTAATGGTTGGTTGATTGATTGATTGATTGATTGGTTGATTTTCTGGGCATAAATAGCTTACCTATAAAGATGATTTCATTTCATCCAGGTATGACATCATCAGCATGGTCAACCCAGGCTCCTTCAAGTCCAACAGGACGGCCATTAAACAGCTACACAACACAACCATACGTTCCAACAGGCTACGTTCAATTACATCACACACCATCGCATTACGCATACCCATACCATCAACCAGCACCCAATAACACTTCTCCTGTGAGCAGTCGAGAAGCTGGCAGTCCACCATTTTCAGAGAGCCCCGTTCCCATGTATGCTTTGCAGTACACAGGGTATCAATCAGTTAATGATTATCAACGGTTGGCGCTTTCGCAGCAGTATCCATTCTCTCGGCAAGGTACGCAGCATCTAAGACACATGTCCGAGGATTCAACAGGGGGTGAAATCGCAACGCCGGACGATAAAGGCCCACATGACATTATGGCGATTAGGATGAAGAAAGAAAAGTTTAATTGATGATACACGGAAGATGTTGAGAACAATTTTTCGAAACAGAGATGTTTCTGAGGTTATTTGCGAAACGGTTGATCAGTTGTCCATACGACACGGAATCGATCATTTAGCTATTCTACGAAAGAGTCTGGATCGAGCAACATTTTTATACATTTTGGCGATTACAAACCAAATCCATGCTCTTGGCTATTTGCAATATACACACGACCTGACTATTTCCAGATCGTTAAAAAATTAATCTGTATAGTACGGACAAACAATCAAACATTTCGCAAACAGTCCTTTCTTAGAACTGCTATATAAATATATGTAGATGAGAACACTTAGATACGCATTTGATAAACAGTTATGTCGATTTTATTGTAAATTTTTGATCAAAAATTTTGAGATTCATAGTTTCATAGTCAACTGTAGTTTATGAGTTACGCGTAAAACCAGAATTGACTCATTTTATACGCCTTTTCTGTAGAGTTTAGCATCTCAAAGGGGCTTCGTCTCCAAATTTCAGTCGAAACGGTGATTTTTCAGTTCTGTGATAGGCAATATCACACAAATTTTCATCTTTTTTTCAAAAATGAAAGCTTTTTTTTGAAAATAAATCCTTATACTTCACAGAGGAACAAATCAAACATTCATATCTTTTACGATTGCTCGGATATAAGTGGAGTTTTAAGGGTCACTTTTGGGTGGCTTGGGTGAAGCCACCAAACAAACTGCAGAAAACAATGGACAAGTGCCTAAAACAATGGTGTTTACAGATATATTTACAGTTTGGCGACCGATCTCGAAGCAAGCTAGTTTGCAGATTACAACCAGAGGTTGGAGAATCCACCAAGGCCAGGTAATACAATGTCTATCAAATCACAATCGTTTACCATCAAAGCAATTACTTAAAACTCACTATCAAACAATATTACGTATTTCCAATCAAAATACGAACTGGGTCACGGCACCAGTAATCAGTCATTCAAAAAATTAATTGTACGCACTTGCTGGTTTGCAAACCTCGTCTTCAGTATGAGCATCATCATAATGCAACATGTCTCGATGTCTTCTCAGCATACCGACTGCAGCCTCGTTTATAGATGCTGGTTTGATTCCGAGGTCTTCGAATGACATCATATGGGAACTTATTTCATCAGTCAAGTAATGCTGAAAAGGAATTCAAACTTTATTGAGCGTTTTTCTTTTAATAATAAAGTTTACGCAAGTTTGCTCAGCCAAGAGAGATTTTAGCTAAAAGTCCTGCAATTGTAGGCACTTAAATCTAAACAAATGAGTTATGGAGATAAACTTTAAAATTCTATGTTTTTATTTGAAGCTCCTGCATTAAAAATTTCCTGCATTTATAGTTATTTAATCGATAATCCCTGTTTTAGTTCTACGAATCATCCCAAGATGTTTGCAAAATGTAGTTATGCAAAGAACTCACCCTGGTAACTTTATCTCTTGTCATTCGTGGATCGAACGGAGATTGTTCCAACATATATGCGACTAATCTGGAGAAAAGAAACAAAACAAAAAAATCAAACGGCACCGTTACATACAATTGTAAAATTTGGAGAAAGAGGAACCTTATCTAATTCTTCGCACGACCCTCATCGAAATTGACATAGAAAACACAACCCCCCCCCCCCCC